>OZ001351.1:9597691-10018691 GCA_963924055.1 Drosophila limbata | reverse complement strand
CGCGGGGCAAGGCTTCGCGGGATCCTGGGCGAGCATTTTAATATGCCCCACCGTTAACTGCGTTCCTTCTGCGCTCTCTCTCCAGTTGGCGCAGCTTTGTGGTTGCTCGAGCTGCGAACGTGCATACCGCCGACCAGTTCTCCTCCTTCTCAAGCATGCAGCTTATCACGTTTTCTACTGTGAGTTGTGCTCCAACAGTCGCTTCCAATTCGTCCCTCTCACTAGAGAATCTTCGGCAGGTGAACAGGATGTGCTCAGCAGTCTCTTCCTCCTCTGGATAGCACCATAGGCAATCTGTGGAGGTAGCTCCGAAAGCACCCATGTCCGCACAAGAGCTGCGTCAAGTAAAAGTTGACAAAGACGAATTTGCGACTAAGCCACCTTCCCAGATCGTGGATGAGTCGATGTGTACAACGACCTTTCGATGAAGCATCCCACCTGGTTTGCCATTTCCTCACGCTCTCTTCCCTCGCTGTTTTGACAATCTGGCTGTGTCCAATGGGGTGCTCCCTGCTTTTCTCATTATGAATGGCAGCCCTCTCCGTAGCCAGCAGGTCAAGTGGCACCATTCCCGCAATTAGCAGAGCCGCATCTTCAGAGATAGTCCGGAAACCGCTACATACTCTGAGAGCACCGAGCCTGTTGGTCGACTGCAGTCCCCTCCGGTAGGACTTCTTGTGCCCAGACCGGGGCCCCGTACAGCATTGTTGCTTTGACTACATTCTGTAGTAGCAGCCTGCGCCCTTGCTTAGGCCCGCGGGTGTTCAGCATTATTCGGTTTAATGCATGTCCGATTGCTGCTGCTTTTCTGCCAATGTGCTCCAGGTGCTCCCTGTAGCTTAGCCGCGTATCAATTAAAACTCCGAGGTACCTAATTGCTCGGGTTGAAGCTATGGTGGCTGTCCCCAGGTTTATGTGGGCTACCTCGACGACCTTCCTGCTGCTTATGAGCACAGCTTCGGTCTTGTGGTCAGCAAGTTGAAGGCCAACAGAATTTAGCCAATCCCTGACTGCTGCGGCTGCTGCACTGCATAACAATTCCGCCTCTGGAAGGTGTTTAGCGGTGACGACAAGTGCTATGTCGTCGGCAAAGCCCACTATGGTCGCGTTCTCAGGAAGCTCCAGCCTGAGGATACCGTCGTACATGACGTTCCATAGTAATGGTCCAAGAACTGAGCCCTGTGGAACTCCTCCGGACACTCTGTAGCTCCTCTTCCCTGCATCCGTACGGTAGTGCAGTACCCGGTTGCGGAAATAGTCACCTATGATGCACATCAGGTAACTCGGCGTGTTGAAGCCTCGGAGAGACTCGAGAATGCAATCCCAGTTTGCCGAGTTGAATGCATTCTTTACGTCAAATGTCACAACTAGACAATACTTTTTGCTGCCTCCTCGCCATCTGCTGCCTTGGATTGCATTTTTGGCAATGCTGGTTACTCTGGCGATGGCGTCTACCGTCGACCGAGCTTTACGAAAGCCGTATTGCAGAGGGGAAAGGTCGCCAGCTTCTCGGATTGCTTGTTCTAGCCTACTGCATATAAGACGCTCCAGCACTTTACCGGCTGTATCTATCAAGCAGATAGGGCGGTATGATGATGGCATCTCCGGGGGTTTACCTGGTTTCGGGATGAGCACCAAGTTTTGGATTTTCCAAGCACTGGGGAAGGTTCCTTGCTTGATGCATTTCCCAAACACATCTGCGAAGCTATCCGGTCGAAGCATTAGAGCCAGTTTTAATGCCTTGTTGGGGATTGCATCTGGACCTGGCGCTTTGGAATCGCGGATGACGCTTGCCGCTTTAAGGATCTCATCCACGGTCACCACAGGGGCTTCGAGGAACAGCTGGGGCGTAGGTGTCGGATCCAGTGGTTGGAAATTCGTGGAGCCAGGGAAAAGAGTTTCCACAATCTCCTTCATTTTCTGCACATCCTTAGGAGCCGTTTGGGTTTGCACATTAAATTTTTTTACTGCGAGCTTGTATGCCAGTCCCCAGATGTCGTTTTCGGCATCATCACAAAGCTCCAGGAACCGCTCCGATTTGCTTCGCCGGATTGCTTTTTTTAGTACCCGACGCCTTAGACTGTACTCAAGCCTTCTGTCCTCGAATTCTGGTCTTCCCCTGGAACGATGCAGCAGTCTTCTTGCGGTGATGCACCGTCGTCTCGCTTCCGCAATCTCCTCTGTCCACCAGTAAACGGGCTCGTGGTTCCGCTTAAAGCCACGCCGTTGCTTCATGCTCGCCTCGCATGCTCCTGTGATTTCCTGCATTAATAGGACCGCGCTTCGCTCCGCGTTCGGGTCTTGGGCGGGGGCATGAAACGTCTCTGCGAAAATCCCAGCGTTCATTGTGTCTGCTCTGTAGGCCTTCTCCGCTGGTGTCCTGCTGGCTGGTGCTGCCGGTCGCCGAACGAGTTCCACAACTATGGCATTGTGATCGCTCGCAGTGTATGCCTCACTGACGGCCCACCGAGCGTGGCTCCATAAGGAGCAGCTCACGAATGTGAGGTCTATTATGGATCCCACGCCGGCTCTGCAGAATGTGTGCTGCCTTCCACTGTTCAGTAGAGCAACGTCAAGTGAAGCGAAGGATTCCAATACAGCTTGTCCTCTGGAATTTGTAGAAATGCTGCCCCATTCCTCTGCCCAGGCATTGAAATCCCCGGCTATGACGACCTGTGGTTTGCCCCTCGCGTCGTCAACTAGGTCATCCAGTATGGCTGTAGATTCCGAGAGTGTGAGGCTGGGTGCCAGGTAGCAGCTATATAGCCATAGCTCGCCAAATTTAGCTCTCACGAAGCCACGGGATGAGCGTTGCGACTCCAGCTGGTGCTGCTGTGACCCGCATGTCCAGATTGCTGCCTTGCCATCTGAATCTGCTGCATAGTTTGGGCCCTGGATGGATTTGTAGGGCTCGCTCAGTAGTGCCACGTCTACCGACAGTTCGCGAACTGTTTGTTTTAGTAGGTCTTGGGCGGCCGCACAGTGGTTCAGGTTGAGTTGTAGCATTGTGTGTGTGTGTGTGTCTGCTATGTCTTATGCCTGGGGCGATATCTTATCGTTACATTCACTGGGTGGCGATAATTGACAGACCATTAACGTTAAGATTGTAAAGGCTAAAGTGGCAACAGTCCCAACTCTGACCCCAAACATCTGTCCTGCTCCACCCGCTCCCCCGCTCCCACTGCTCCCATGTCCTATTTCCTGTTCTAGCCTTAGCCCCATGGCTATGCTTACTTGTATCGATTCACGCTATAACGAATACTCGTAGTATTTGGCACATATGATTGTCAAGTATATGTTGCACCTCTCCTCTCTCCTCTTTCCTCCCTTCAGTATATATATATAAATAATCAGTATGTGTCTGACTTGGGTCTAAAAGTCGATATCGATATTCTTGTACTTCGGCTGCCTTTGGCTATTTTTGCTTTCTTTTTTGCTCTGCTTAGAGTGCTGTGCATCTTCATGTGATTCGGGATTTTGCAATTGATTTAGAAAGGACATTGAAATGCAGACGTGGACACACACAGACAGACACTATCCATACAATGTATGTATAAATAAATAGGAAAACAAAGTTTTTAATTTATTAAGGGAAACAACTTTGCAATTCTTTTACCTAAGCAATTTGATCAATTGCACATGAGCTATTGTTTTTAAATATGTATAAGGAGGGATGCGAGCTTAAATCGAATCTCAGCGTTAATACACAGAGCGAAACAATCGAGTATTTCGTTTATTGAAGATGACTAAATCGAAAAATCCAATCAATTTTCAAGAGCAATATTTTAGGTACAAAGTATTCTATTACTTGAATTAAGAAAAAATTCATACGTGTTTCCAATTGCTAAAAATCTATAACTGAGTTCAAAACATTTTAATATTAAGTATATTGCAGACTTAAATCAAAAACGTTTAAGCTTGATTGTCAAGCATTAAATGTCCTTAAAATAAGTGAAGTCTGACTACAGCAATTTTTTTGGTTAAAATAGTTATAATAAATATCATGGCAGACAAGCACGAATCATTTAGGAATCTTAAGCAAGCAAATTAGGAGAAATTATTAGAATTAAAGATGTCGAGGCTGTGAGGTAAGAAAATATTATTAAAGACCTTTTTTGTAAAACGAATCGTTCTGCATTTGTCTGAGTGGGAGCCTTACTTGAGTCAAGATTTTTTTTTATTATTGATGCTTTTTTTAAATTTAATAATTTTTTGCTCATTTGTCAGGTAATGATTTTAAGTATCGCAAATATTTCAAGATCATGCAAACTTGATTTTAGAATGGTTTTTTCTTACTGTGCGTAACTTAATTCAAGTCGTGTTAGTAGCTTTTGTGGCGGTGCTAACTGGGCTGTCTGGTTGACGCTTGCAGTTAAGCAGACAGGCTGACAGGAGCCCATTGTGCAGTCAGTCAGTAACAGCATCAGCATCAGCATCAACTTCAGCATCATTTCACCAGATGATGAGGATGATGATGACGATGACGATGATGATGATGATGATCAACGCGTCTGCGTTTCGCATTCAGTTGTTGCCACAAGTGCGACATTTGTGGGGCTTAAGCGGCAAGGCTTGGCCCTGCTTAGCCCACGGTCGTGACATTATCAAAAATGTTTCATGCCCCAACTTGAAATGGGGAAAAAAACCAGCGACAACAACAACAGCAACAGTTCAAGTGCAAAGTTTAACAAGCAAGTGGCAAACAAGCTGCAGGGAAAAAAAAACTGGAAGAGAGTGAAAAAAAGTACGTTGAATGCGTTTCACAAAATTGTGCAAAAAACTTTTGTTGACGTCTCGCATTACAGGTGCAAAATGGCAACGTTGATGTTGAGTGGCGATAGTTGGCTACAAAGGGGGCTACGAGAGGGGCAGGGGAGAGGCAGGAGCAGTAGCAGGAGTAGGAGCAGGAAAAAGCTTAAAAAGGACAACAAACAGAAAGAGGCAAATTTCTTTTGGTGGCTGTTATTTTTCTGATTGCATTTTAGTTGTGGCTCGGCAACCCAGTTGAATCCTCAAATGCCGCATGGCACACCAATTGGGGCACAACGGTACAAGGAGACGGACGGACAGTGGGACAACTTTTAGGGCGTCACATAAATATTAAACAGTCGTGATGCCTGATAAGCTGTTGCCATGCCAAGTATTTGTGCCGCAGAATTTGGGTCTTGATTAGACCAGCGTCAGTTGGCCATAAGTTGAAAATTGTACGCCTAAGCAAATAAGGTTCGATTCACCCACCCCCACCCCCGTCACTTGCCCCTGACTTCTGTCCCCTAATCTCTGACCTTTGATACTGCTGGAAACTGGCAGCAGCTTCTTCTTAACCAAAGTTAAATCGAAAAATAGTTTCAATATAAGAAAAATATTAACATGTTTTAGAACCATATCTTTGTGTGTGTGTGTGTGTGTGTGTGTCTGTGTGTCTGTGTGTGTATCTGTGTCTGTTGACTTGGTTTGCTTCATAAAACTCAAATACATATTTTGGCAAGCCAGCACTGCAGCATCGAAAAGGCAAAAAACTCCTGCTCGAAACTCTTTCAGCTGACGCTGTCAGTCTCAGTCGACTTTCAGATCCCGCCGGGGATCAAGGGGAAACAGGGACACGGTGGAAGGCGGACGGGAGGACGGTGGTTCGGGCCGTGGAGCAATCAAGCATGGGATTCATGTGGATGTGGATTACTGTGAAGCCGTTTCAGCTTCACGCTTAAAAACTTTACGCCCGGTAAACTGCACACCCAACAAATTTATAAAATTTTCCAGTCAAAAAAAAATGGAGTAAAAAAATAGAGGAAACCCATTGCCTAAAAGGTTTTTGTCTTTCTACTTCATTGCCCTGCCAGCTCATCTCAACTTGCCTCAAACGCACACAAAAACACATACACACACACACACACACACACATAATTATGTGCCTGTGTGTGTGTGTGTGCTTTGTGTATTTTTGACTTTAAGGTAATATATGGAAACGGACAGGACCCAGAGTCTACATGCATAAGTATGTATTTCAATATTTTCATGCCCGGTTGGCTATCCAAGTCAGTGTCTGACTCGACTGTTGGACAAAATGTACAATATACCCTGTGGTGTGGCAGAAAGAGGTATGCTGTTTCGGGTGCTCTTAACTTTTAACTATTCTGCATTCTCATCCAACTCTTTGTGTGATTTCAGCTCCTGTTCAATTATTGCTCAGGCCCAAACATGAAACTCTTCTTTCAATAATCATAGGGTATATGTAATACAGCTAAAGGCACTTAAGAAGCAGGGTTGACTTGACTGACTTTGTGGCGCGTGAAAATGGACTGCTGGCCAAGTGCAATATGCACATATTTCTCGGAATATATTTATATAATTACATGGATGTACATAGACATCTGTTCCGGATATGTGTGTCAGTAAATGGGCACTTTAACTTTGATTTATTTGTAAATTATAAATTATGACCCTGGCCACTAACATTTATGCAATCTTATATTAAAACAGATTTTATCTTAGTCTCTTACAATTGTCTTTTCTTTTTGTTATTAAAATACGAGAGAATACGAATTAAACATTATTATAATGATTATTATTGATTTAAAACTATTTATTTTATCATTCTTTTGAATTTTTAAAAGCTCAGCTGAGTCAAGATAAACTGATCCAGAGAGAAGGGTTTAATGCACATTACAAAAATAATTGCAAATCTTTCAACAATGCTTTATTATTTTCTTTCCGCTACTTTAAAATTTTTGGGTTACTCGTTATTAATTCTAAAGAATTGTTTTAATTATGTACAGTATTTGTTTAAATAAAAGTTTAAAAATTTGGTTTCTGATATTGACGTTTTTATACAAACAGAAGGACGGATCTATTATTATTTGGCCTAATTGAATTTAAATACAAGCAAATACATATCTACATGATTATATAGTAGGTATAACCATAGTTTCAATCGACTTTTGCATATATGCCATATGTAAATACTTTTCAGGTGTTTTATGCGTTTGATATGCATTGGGCAAATTAACAGTTGATTGATTGCTTAACAGACTGGTTGTTAATTTATATCCTTGAGTCCTTTACTGGCAGATGATAAGCAGCGGAATGAAAAAAAACAGCATTGACGTATCCAACGGTCTAACTGTGTGCACACAGTGGCAACACTCGACAGGCCCGACAGCTTGGCAACCCGAAACTAGTATTTCGACAAACTGACAAGCTGACAACTCTGGCAAGGCAGAACAACTTAGTTAGGCGCCAATGAGTGAACAACAACAAGAATCGAAGACGATACATTATGTTGCCGCGTCAGGTTTGGTTTGCCAATAACACCTGGTTGAACCTCAGTCTCCAGACTCCAGACTCTCAAGTCGAACCAGATTCTGGTCAAGAGAGGCTGTGGCTACACTTGGACAAAGTTTGTGCATAATGCAGTAAGACAAAAGTTTAGCCGTCCATCTAAAAGCGTTACGAATAATTAATTAAGTTTCCTTTGCTGTTGCCAACTGTAGGTGTGTATGAGTGTGTACCCAGCAAACATTTGGGCGATTGTCCAATCGCCCATCGCCGAAAAGAGTCTTCTGCGAGTCGCGCGAGAGATGAATAGAAGATGAATCTTCCAGGCGATTGTTTAGCGATAGAAAGCTGTCAATCGAATTATATTTTTTTAATTTAATACCAAAAACAACATAAAGCAAAGTGCTGGTCTCGTAGCTCACTAGTTAGAGTTGCCGACCTGCCATACTCCGAACTTTAAATTTTGAAAGTCGATTTCCCTGTTGTGCTAAAACTGAATTTATGTTACATAATCTGCTTTGACAAATTCCTGGACTAACACAGAAAGTAAGATTAAATAATTATGTATATCACAAAAAAAAATTTCTCGATTTGGAGTGATTTTTTTATATCCGTTACTTAAAAAATAAGTAAGAGAGTATATTGTATTCGTTGCAATGTATGTAACAGGGAGAAGAAAGCATCTCCGACCCTATAAAGTGTATATATTCTTGATCAGCATCAACGGACGAGTCGATTTAGCCATGTCCGTCTATCCGTCCGTCTGTCCGTCTGTCTGTCTGTCCGTGTGAGGGCCTAGATCTCAGAGAATATAGAAGCTAGAGCAACCAAATTTGGCAGACAGATTTCTATAAGCCCCACGCAGGTCAAGTTTGTTTCAAAATTTCGCCACGCCCTTTCCGCCTCCGTGAATCGCGAAAGGCCACCACACGCACAGTTTTCAAGATATTAGGATTTTTTAGCTGCTGTTATTACCTATGATCCTACTAAATGGTAACAAGATCGGATAAATAGAAAATTGGTAATGGCTGATAAAAGCTTTTAAGCAATTTAAGTGCCTAAAAGTATGCTATAAAAATATTTTAAAATAAATAGAGAAGGTAAAGGACATCCTATAGTCGGGAGCTCGACTATAGCCTTTCCCACTTGTTTTATCTTCTTTTTGGAGAAAGTGAGCCACTTCCGCGACACTTCGGAAAGACTCTTCTGCGAGTCTTCCAAAAGACTCTTCCGAGACTCTTCTAAAAAGGGTCGCGGAAGTGACTCACTTTCTCCAAAAAGAAGATAAAAAATCACTCCACAAACTCAACATAATGAGATCGAAAAGCGATGAGAAGGCGATGTCGCCTGAAACTGCTTGGCGAGTCGCCTGCGACTCTCGCGATAGAAATTGTTTGCTGGGTATGAGTGTGTATGAGTGTATCTATGTATTTGTTTGGCAATATGTTTGCTATTCTGCGTGCTGTTGGCACACACTTTGGATTGATGTATTGCGGTTGGACCACGCTACGTATGCGTAGCGTAACAGTTTCCCTTAACACTTCTTCCATACACTTATTTTTGCGTTGCTTTGTAACTATCAATGTTTAAAGTGGTTGCACGTGTTCTGCTAATTGATTGATGGCTTGATTGATGTGACCAAGCCCAAAATAGATGGTCTGGTACCAGAGTCGAGCAGTATTACACTTGGGCAGGATAACAAATCATAAGTCATCAAGTCACGGGCCAAGTCCGAATCTGATTCCCAGTTTTAGCCTCAGCCTCAGTCTCAGTTGAGCGCCGAGCCAGAATGTTATTGTGGCTATGGCGAGTGCAATTTAGAGACAGAGAGTCAACCGCATGTTGTGCATTCTGAATGAGACTCGCCTCGGCCAAGCCAAAGGATGTCCTTGTTGATTTCATTTGGTGTGACATCTAGAAGTTGTCCTCCCTTGTACAATATACTCCGGCTTAGACTGGGCAAGCTGGTCTGCTTTCTGCAGCTGTTCTACTCGGAGCATAGCTGAAAGTATTATTTATTAATTTTAATATCCTTGTCGTCGCCAGTTGTTATCCCATCAGCATCGCCGCAGGCTACAGGACACAGGCCACAGGACGCAGAACACTGCTCACAACTCTCTCTCCTTTCAGCTCAGAATTCACAGAACTCTCACCTTCAATTCCAGCATCTTGTCGCAACTAAACTTTACATTTTGAACGCATTTCTCCTTCTTCTCTCCCTTTCACACATCCTTGTCCCATGTTCTGTTTGACAGACGACAAATCGAATGTGCGCCAAATCACAAATCCAGAGTAAGGACATCGTTGCCTGAACGATTGCAGGATAAAATAACGCCAAAGGCATTTGAAATGCATTAGACTTGTGATACGCCAGCCATGAGCAGAGGATCCGTTTGGATATTCAAACAACGATCAACATCCATTAGGCAAAATTGGAATTATGAGATAAGTTAATTAACTTACCGCATGCAATATATTTACATACAAATTTATAAGTTTTTTTTTATTTTCTTGTTGTTTTTAATTTAATATTAATTTGAGTTGAAAATTTAAAAACATTAATTTGAAATAAATATTATTTTGAATATTTGACTGCTTTTAGTTGACGTTAAACAAATAAATAATTTTGGAGCTGAATCTGCATCTTACAGGAAATTTTCATTTCTTAAAGGGTATTTCATCTTCACTATTCAAATAGAAGCTCTTTCTTGTTACATGACACACACACACACACACACACGCACGCACTAGAAAGACGTGGCAACCAATTGGTTGCCATTTCCGGTGCAATTTTGATTGGCATGCGAATCGAATATCGCGAGTTTCACGCACAGATTTGCAGCTTCATATCGATATGGTTGGTAGCTGTGAGTGGCACGGGAATCGGTCGGGGGCAGATCGAGTTACTAATGGAAGCAACAAGCAGGCTAAGAGCTTTATATGCGGATTGGTCTGGATTTAATTGGATTTCGAGCTGTTGGCTTAACTGAGACAAGTCCCTAGAGGGCAGTGTTGCCAACTGTCCAACTGTTCAGAGTCTTACTATTCCAAATCATTCGATTCTTGGTATTTATTTAGTAATTCCAGATAATGTTATCTTTAGAATTCAATACCAATACAAATGAATTAAATAAATTAAGTTCATCTGAGTTCATTAAATGTATATAAATACAAATATATTTCTTAAAAGGACTTACTTCGTGTATTTTCTTAGTATTGCCTACATTTTGACTTTCGCTTGCTTAATTATTAATTATTGAAGTCAATCAAATTTGAACTTGAAAGTCAGTTGAAGTATCGGATTTGACTCTCGATCTGTAGATCAATTTCAAATAAACAAAAAAAAATAATCGTCATAAATTTTAAGGGCAGGAGCTAATAATTTCGGAGTAAACTAAGCTGTTAATAGTAAAAAGTATTTATAATCTCCTCATTAACCAGTTTTCCCCTAGATTGAGAAAGAGAGAAGTCGAGGGAGCTACAATACATAAATACATATGTAAATAAATAAGTACCTAAAATTCTCAGCAGGGATATAAAAAGCACTCGCTGCAAATAAAACTGTACATGAATTTGCTATAAAGTGAAACCCAACTCAAGAAACGTGGCCCGTTTCCGACGCCTGAACCGAAGCCGGTGGCCTAGGACAAGGACAAGGACATGGGCTCAGGGGTCATGGGTCAAGGGGGGAGGCAGATAGGAGATGGGGCTGAACCCTTGGCGGCAAGAAGTCACCAAGGCGCATGCAAAATGGAACAGTTACATAAATGGCACACTCACACACACACACTGTTACATTGGTACACAAAAAAAAATCCGGGATATTTAGTCCGAATTCAATCCGAAACGATGTCAGAAGTGGGGTAATCTCGGATTTTCTTAAACCAAGTATGAAATACTTGATTTTTTCAATCCCGTATTCAATCCTGAAATTCTTAAAATCAGGATAAAAAATTTTTATTAATTATGTTTTTCGTTAAATTTAAACTTTTTTTAAACGTTTTTTTTAACGTTTTTTTTAAGCATTTTTTTTATACGTTTATTTTAAAAATTTTTTTTTTAATAGATATTTTTTTAAAAATATTTTTTTTTTTAACATTCTTTTATTTTAGTGACCGGTTGAAATGAGAGAGGCCGAGAGAGAATTTTCTCTCGCGCTCAGTAAATGTGTATTTTCCCATTTTAATCCCGATACAGGCTTGATTATTCAGTTTAATCCTGAATACATACTTACAAAAATGCGAGCTTAAATTAAGTATTTTATACTTGGTTTTAGAATGTCATTTTTTTTTTCTGTGTAGTAGGTAGTAGCCGCATGCAACAAATAAGCTAAGCCCCCAGATTGTCTTATCTCATTGAATTAGGTGTCTAACCCTTATTTCAACTGCCAGAAAAACTCTGACATTTTAACGCTTATTCTTGTTGCTCGTTTGTGTTTTATTTTTTATTACATTTTTTCCGTTTGTGTGTGCCGCTTTCCATTTGGGTTGATGCTGTTGATTTGCTGGCATGTACTTTCTCCCTTTCCCCCCTGAATCCCTGGCCCCTCTTCGGGCTTTGGGCCACCTCGCCAAGTTGTTGACACTTGGAGCATTTTCGGTGTTGTCATTTTGGCGCTCGCTTATCGCTGATGCAGGCAAAGTAAAGGCGACAGACATAAAAAGTGGCAAGTGAGCCAGCCCCCGACCATTTAAATATTTATTACAATGAAATGTTTTAAACTGCCAGCAGATGAGAAGGAACAGGAGTACTAACAGGAACAGGAGAAGAAACAGGAGAAGGACGCGAGTTGCATTAACAATGCATACAAATTTAACGCAAATTGCCGGACAGGGGGACCGATGTCAGCAATTATGCAGCAGCTGCCCGTGACTCACTGTCACTCTGTCAGCTTCCTACTGCCCCTATTTCGCCTGCCACGCCCACTCTTACGCCCACACACACGTCGCACCTTCATCCATTGGCTGGACACGTGGATTAAGTAATAATTGTAGAATTCCCGAGTCACAAAACGATCTCATACACCAACAGCAAAGAGAGAGAGAGAGAGAGATAGAGAGAGTGAGTGAGTGAGAGAGAAAGAGCGAGTGAGAGAGCGCGAGAAATATGAGCGTGAGTGAGAGAAAGCAGCTGGGATTTTACTTCATCTAATTGCTTGCTAATTGCCACAAACATTTTAATTATTTGCCGCTGCTGCTACAAGCAAACGATAAATGAAACTAATTGAAACATACAGATTCGAATCCCGAGTGACTTCAACGGCAACTTGCCACGTGGTATGTGGCATGTGGCATGGGGCATGGGGCATGGGGCATGGGGCAGGAAGTGCAGCTTGAGTTGCGATCAAAATGGCGTTCCAATATGCGTTGCAACTTTGCGGAAGTTGCTAAAAAAAAAAATAAACAGAAAAAATAATAATAAAAAAAGAAAAACAAATAAATGAAGATGAAAGTTTGCAACAGCAGTCGGCGGACAAATTCGCTATGGCGGCCGTGGCTGCAACTTTTTGCGCTCACTTCCGCCGGAAGTCGGCAAAGTGTACGTACTAAGTGCTCATCAGTCGTCGGCCCTCCACTGGCTCCCGCTCCCTCTCCCTGTTCTCCATTGTGGGGCGACTGCAGTGCTCATGACATGATTTCACGGCACGTTTAGGGTTGTTTTTAATGCAATCAATTCGACGATGGCCCATTCCAAAACACCGCACACACACACACACACTTCCCCATTTCTATCTCCATCCCTGTCTCCGAATGTATCCCCTTTCTCCTTCCCCTTCCCCTGGCACTAGCATTACCGTGTCATGTTTGCTATTGGCGGCTGCTCTTTTCCTTTTTTTATTTTTGCTTCGTTTCTGTGGCTGCTGCTGCCACAAATTAGATTTAGTGGCAATTTATTGCTTTGTTAGCATTTCCACGTTTCACGTCCACGTTCTATTTCCCTCCCCCTTCTGTCACCCTTCCGAAGTCCACCAAAGTTTTGTCAAAATATGCCCGAAAATGGCGGTGCTCTCATCTGCCGCTCGAGCTCGAACTCGCACTCGTAATTCGCTGTGCAGCTTCTACTGCTGCTGTTGCCCATTTCGAAACGTATTTACTTTTTAATAATGTGATCCAAGTAATTCTTTTTGAATTTTTCTTTTTTTCCCCCTTTTTATACCCTAGTTGTATATTAAGTTTGTTCAAAAGTATGTAACAGGGAGAAGGAAGCATCTCCGACCCCATAAAGTGTATATATTCTTGATCATCTTTAACAGCCGAGGCGATATAGCCATGTCCGTCTGTCCGTATAAGCGAAAGGATCTCAGAGATGGTAAAAGCTTGGACCACCACATTTGGAATGAAGACGCCCTATTATGTCAGGCAGAACAAGTTTATTTTAAAATTTTGCCACGCCTACTGTGGGGGAGTAATTCATAAAAAACTTACATCACCTTTAATTTAGGTGAAATTTTAAATCTTTTTTGCACCAACGGGTGTAGGATCATGGCCAGAGACTAATCACCAACTTCCAACACGATTGGGCCATAAATAGTGAAGATTTTAAGCTATAAAGATTGGCAGATACTTATGTATATTAATAGAACTAATGGTCAATAATTCATTTTACATTTACTCTGCCAGAATGTACATCGAGAATGTAAATCGAATTTGCCAGCATCAGTCTGATTGGCGGAGTGGTCCAAGTGATAGGTAATAGGCACGCGAAACGGGAGATCGCGGTTCGAATCTCGGTCTGGTCGGTGAAAATTTGTTTTTAATTTTTTTTTTTTAAATTGGTTTAAATCACTTATCATTTTATATATGTATGTAGCTGCCACAAAAACGACAGTTCGATATTTAAATATAACTATGAGAATTGCATGGGCATCAAATCTTCGGCGTGCCGGGGACTAGGCCTGGGGTATATTACTGTCGAGTGCACTCTACTGATCCGCTTGTTCGTTTTCGGTTTCTGGTATTTTTATATATTTCCAATTTGGTTCCAGCATTTTTATTGTTCACTTGCTTAATACCCTCTACACATCACTTGACCACTTGATATTCAATCCACTTACATGTCTTCATTAATGGTCTAAAAGTAAGCCCGTTACCTTGTAATTACCCTGTACTAGAACTGATAAATGATTAAATTAAAATAAATTGCAACTAATATTTTGTATTTCAATGGTAAATTAGAAACAATTAACAGTCCACAAATATCGACAGTAAGTTCATAAGAAAAGATGCTTGAATAGTTACATTAACAGTTTGCCTCACTCTCCTACAGGGTATCACTTAGTTATGCAATCTACACTGCTTTTATCTGGAGTCGTGGTCGGGGTCACAGGACAAGGAGCAAGGAACAAGTGGGCGGGACCTTGGCCAGTCGGCACACACATTAAGTAATTGAAAATTGATGCTGCCAGAGGAAGATACTAAATGCCACAAAGTGCGAAGCCTGAGACGCGGAAAGAAAAGGGGGCGGCAGGAAGAATAAGAAGAAGAAAAAGGGGCGTGTACAGTCTATTTAATAAAGCGCCTTCATTTAGTGCGTGAATTCGAACATTTTTGGCTTCAAGTGGTTGGCAAATAGAAAAGGAATTCACTTTGTGTCTGTCGCCAGTTTCTCGGCAACTTTCTTTTTATTATATTTCGGTATCAGACGCTTGAGGAAGTGATTTTCCGCATCCGGAAAATACATTTTTCACGTTGCATGCCGCTGCAGTTCATTTGACAGCGACAGCTCATTGAAAATTTAAATGGAAATGGAATTCTTGTTGAGCAAATAAATTATATACAGTGCGGTGGAAGGAGGAGCGAACAGAGGGAAGGAGGTTAGAGATGGAGAAGGAGGTTGGATACTAAACTGTTGACTATTTAATTAATTGCATGCAACAAAACGCGGCAACCAGACGAAGCTCTTTGTACCAGAAAACCAAGCGACTAACTTTGCCGTTTATTTTGCTTATTGCCACAATTATAATGATTATTGTTGTTGCTGTTGTTGTTTTTGTTGTGCATTAACTGTCGACTCAAAGGACACACAATCAGTGCAAGGACCGTGTCATTTAACTGATTCTGCCAATTAGCTTTTCATATTTTAGTTTATTTATTTATTCTGACGCACTCGACTTCGGGGCAACTGATAGACTGCATGTCGATGATCGTTCCACGTATACCCTGTAACCTAGTAAATCAATAGAAATAATGAGGTTATGGTCGTCTGCGACTCTCGTGCTGCGATACTTTAAATATGCTTTGTTATTTTTTTGTTATGTTCTGAAATTTCCGAGTACCTAAGGAAACTTTCCTTGTCGAAATGCTAAACTTGCAAAGTAATTGTCGCAATAGAAACAAAAACATACTTTTTTCAAAATTCGTTATAAAGATATTCAGGGCTGCTACAGAAATCGCTTTCACTTGAAATTCACTTCAATTTCATTTCGCTGTGCCACAGGTCAAATCGCAGAATAATTTTACGCGGTTTAAACTAGCGCTAAAACCACCGACGTTCGATGCTGCCACCTAGTCCGATTTAGATTTATGAAGTCACGGTCAGCGATGCCAAATTTTTTAGTCAGAGCTCGAAGTAAGGTATTAAAAAAATAAATGTTAAGACTTCAGTTTTCTTTAAATTAAGCATTAAAAAAATAGGCATCTTGAGGTAAATCAAGTTCTACCGCAAAAATCCTTAAACTTATTGTGCAATTCGTGAAAACATTTTTCACGAAGAGTTGACAGACTAATGGCAGACAATTGCTAGAGTTTTTGAGTAATTTTTATTTTCTCGAACCAATTACTTTTAAATTTTAGAATTAAATTCTAAAATAACGGAAATACTTAGCTTCCGCTGTCCGCTGCCTTAATGTTTCTTCCTTGCAATTAAACTTTGGCTTAAAAGTCTGATTTAGTGATTTGGAGGGAAAAATCCAGATTTGGTAGGAAAAGCTAAATTTGGCGGGAAAAAAACAAAATTTAGCGAATAAGTTCAAATTTAGCAAGAAGAGTTAATCTAAGAGTTTTGTTATCTCCGATTGCATCCGATTGTTCCTATGGCAGCTATATGATATAGTCATCCGACTTTGAAGTTCAAAGTTTGAACAAATGTGGTCAGAATGTTAGAGACAGTCCCAAACATACAATCTGTGAGTTCCGTTGAGATACCTTAAAAAACCAAAAATTTTTTTTATACTAAGCTATTCCGTGACCTTTGACCCCGATTTGACCCTCTTAGAGGTCGAATTTCGCAAAACGCCGGGCAAATTTCAGCTTTCTATCTTTTATCGTTTAGGCTGCACATTGATATGTCAGTCAGTCCGTGAGTCAAAACAAAGAATTTTATATATATAGATAAGAAAAAAATTAAAAACTTATGGTTCTGCAATGACAAACATAAAAAAGTTGCTAAACAAGCCCTTGGTTAATTTAATTTGAAAGGGTGTTAACCCTTAGCAGCCTAGTTCGAAGAGGTTGGTGAAAATGCTAAAAAAAAAACTAAATCTCTCGAAGCTCTGTGGCACCTCGGAAATTTCCGTGCGGAATTGCTTTCTGCGGAATTCTATTTCGCTTGCGATTTCTGTGGCATCCCTGATTAATTTAAAATACTAAAATATTTTTTAAATAACACAAACAAATTCCTAACTTCGAGCTAGCAACTATTATTAATATTTGTTGGAAGCTGCTGTGAAAGCTATACATACATACATATGATAACGTATTCCGATTTGAAAAGCTGTTATCAAAGTGTTGGTATTTAGCATGATAGCACATAATTAATAGGATGCATTAAAAAACCGCTCTTAATTTGAATGTTAGTCTTCATTACCGGATAAATGGAACAATTCTCATGCACATTCTTGCTTGTTTGTTAATTTATTTATTTATTTACAAATGAATCTAGATCTAAGGGAATATTTTGTGCTAAAATAAGTTTGGTTTTTACCTGATCAACTGTTAATTAAATATTATTCTAGCTAACTTTGGTACAGTTGTTGCGGCAACTCGAAGAATGGAATGCAGAAAAATGAAGGGCACTTAGTTACGAGTATTACCAAAAGTACGCCAAGCTTTGTTTATGTTGCCGCCGGAGAATCTAAAGAAAGAAAAACCCTTTGATATGGTTGAAAAGATGGCTCAGCGCGAAATACGCTCATCATTTTCTGACTTGGCACAACATAAACTCAGCAAGGATAGCGGCAACAAGGACAACAACAGCGTCAACGAGAATGAGAACGAGAGCTGAAAACGCGTCGAAATGAAATTTAAGAGGTCCTTACCACGAAAATTGTGCAGAAACATAAAAATAATATTTAACTTGCGTCTTGTAGACGAAAAATTTTCGTTTTCATTTCGACTAAAATGTTTAATTAGTCGACTTTTCTGCATGTATGTACATATATATGTGTATGTATATATCCTCTATCTGTCAAGTTCTATCCTCGAATGCTCTATCCCCGCTCATGTCCCACTCCCACAGCAAAATGTGCCAAGAAACGCAAAGACAAACAGAACGCATCAAATTCTAAATATGAGACATGGCGAAAGACAGAGTTGAAAAGGCTCGGAAAATGGGACGAACCAAGACAAAAAAAAATCAACAAAAAAACGAAATAATAATAAGCAAGAAGAGCAGTTAGCCTTATCGTTCCGAATACTAAATACCCTTATGGCTAAACGTGATTTATACGATAATCCAATTTAAAATACAACACTTTGCGGATAGACTTTTTGGCATTTTAAGTGACAACTCATAAACTTGATCAGCAGTCTGTTAATCATTGATAGAATCAAAATAAATAGACTAATAAATATACTTTCAGTTAGAGCATATAAAATACACATTCTTATATGGAAAGGCAAACAAGGAATAAACATAATTTTCTGCAAGTTTTTCTTTAATGATTTGCTTTTGTGTTTGCATTGCCGCACAGACATGCACAGACATGCACACATATTTAAATATACATATTTCTAAATGCTTATATATGTACGTCTACACACAGACATACGCTTGTACAAACATACCTACATATGGATCCAAGTGTTTGCCCCTTTCTTCCCCAGCCCAAAATCCCTTTGGCTATTCGAGCTCACGTCCTGCACAACGTGCGAGGTACATGAATGTAAATCCCTATTCTGCTTCCGTATTTAGCATACCCTGCACCCACTGGAGCTAGGGTATAGTAGGTAGGTTATAGGTGTATGTAAAGGATATAAAAATGCTAACGTTTAATAATTGAGAAATCAATTATTATAAGACTCTCATCGTGTCCATATACAGTAGGTATTAATTTAACCACAGTGTTGCTAACTTTTCAAGCTGCAATAATTAACACTATTATTGAGAGCTGCCAGTAACAAATTTATTTGAGATTTCATAAATATATATATTTCATAAATATATATCAAATAATATATAAAAAACACTTAAAGAAATGTTGTGATACGAGTATCTTAATTTATTCAGATTTGTCATGTAATACTTGAATACAAAATCTTGAAATTTAAATAACAATTTATTTTCGAAAAATAGGACCATAAATACTTTAAATATAATTATTTACCAAACAAATCCGACAGAGTGTTTGCCGATTAAAGGGTATCTCTTAGTCGCTGCTTCAGCACTCCAAATTTCTCGCTTGTCATTTTTTTTTTACCAAATATTTTTGTATCCCTTTAACTCCGCATCCTGACAGCCATGGAATCGTACGTGAAGGCAGCGCATGTTGAAATGCCAAAACGGCATCTTCCCGATGTGCAACGGGAGAGCATCTAACGTTTACCTAAATGGCTTCAGATAGACGTAGTTCATACAAAAGGGGGAGGGGGAGGGGCAGGTTCAGAGCCGTTTCTGGGTAGGGGTAGGGGTAGAGCTGAAGGGTCGTTGGCTGGAAGGAGAGTTGTGCCAAATAATCAGCGGCACTTTTTCCATTTTTAATTACATTCTAAGCCAAGTCAACATTTGTTTGTCTGCCACTTCCGTTCGGAGGGAAAGTCCTACCCCTACCCCTCATCTGTCTCCTTCTCTCAGTATCCGCATCTTGAACTCAAATTTTGTGTCTGTTTGTTCTTTGGCTTGTGTTAAGCCGGAGTCGTGGCAATTTTTACAATTGCCAAAAATAAGTACATGCTAATGTCACGCCCACTTCAATGACGCCCACGCCCATTTTCAGCTCTTGCTTGTTTCTTATTTTTTTTTTATTTTTATGTACTTTCTTCTTGAGCTTTTTTGTTCTCTCTTACTAATTAACAAAGGATTTCTGTTTGCGCAACGTCGCTTTCATTTTCTTTCGATTTGCGACGCATTACGAAATGTCGCACAACAAAGCGAAATGAAAATCAGATAATGTGGATTTTCACAGCCTAACAATGTGTTCAAAAAAGCAAATGGGGGAGCATTACGAGTACTCCCCAAACAAATCAAAAATACACAGAAAAAAAAATCCGGGATATTTAGCCCGGATTCAATCCGAAACGATGTCAAAAGTGGGGTAATCTCGGATTTACTTAAACCAAGTATGAAATACTTGATTTTTTCAATCCCGAATTCAATCCTAAAAATTCTTAAAACAAAACATAAAAAAAAAAAAAAAATTTGTTTACTTATTTTTATTCTGGTTTTTTTTTTTAATTTTTTATACTGGTTTTTTTTTTTATTTTTTATTCTGGTTTTTTTTTTTAAATCATCTTTTTTATTTTTTTTATGGTTTTAAGCTTTTTAACTTTTTTAAAATTTTCGTTTTTTAATTTTTTTTTTAAATTTTTTTTTCAACCTTTTTTATTTAATTTTTTTTTAAACATTTTTTATTTATTGTATTTTTTTAAAACATTTTTTATTTAATGTTTTTTTTTTACATTTTTTTTTTAATGAAGGGAATGTTTGTGACTGCAATTGACTGTGGGAATCGAACCCAGGTTTTTTTTCAAACAGGTCGGCGACTCTAACCACTGAGCCATCGGACCAGTTGAAATGAGAGAGGCCGAGAGAGAATCAAGTAATTTGGGCTTATTTTCCCATATTAATCCCGATACAGGCTTGATTATTCAGATCAATCCTGAAAACATACTTAAAAAATGCAGGCTTGAATCAAGAATTTTAGGCTTGATTTTAGAACGGCTTTTTTTTTTCTGTGTAGCACCGAACAATTGGGTTAGCGACTGCCTAACAAAAAAAGAACAAAATAAAAGGGAAACCAGAAGAAGCAAAGCTTTTAAGGCTGTTAAACTGATGTCTCTCCAATTGCCACAACAACACACACACACACACCACACCCTCTCAAGAAGAAGACGAACAAGTAGAATGAGAAGAAGCAACAGGTAGAGAGGAGTCTTAACATGTTGGACGTTGAATAATACCCTTTAAATTGATTATTATCTTGATTTTCACTCTAAACAAGAAAACAAAACCTAGAATGCATGTTTAAAAATCTTTATTTCAGCGTATATTTTTATTTTCATTTTATTATTGTTAAATTTTCTCAAACATTTTTTACTCACTGAAAAAATTCGTAAAGTTATCCCGTTATCTAAAATATTTGCGGAGATGGTTTTGAAAAATTGTACTTGATTCTGACACTGCATCGGATTAATTATATAGTGGAATCGGCTTACATTTATGCCTTTTTGCATTTGTTCAATTAATTTGACTCGGTCTAACAAACCTTCCAGGTTTTCTAATTAATACAAATTCAGAACTTAAAGGATTTTTAAATAGTCAAAAAAATAATATTTATTTACGCGAGGCAAATTAATATTCATACAAGCACTATTATGCCTCAAATACACTAGATGAAAAAGTGTAAATTTTGGAATATTTTACTGTCAGCAATAAACACATATAGTATTTACCAAAAACTTAAAGAAGACTGCAAGACCAACCTTTAGCATGATGCAAGTAAAGAGACTTTGAAGTGGAATGAGTGCTCTATTAAGAGAGGTAAAGATAAATATGTGCAAGAGTGAATGCTTGCTTATGTTGCTAATTTGTAATATTTGTATTCTTTGATTTGTGTATGTAGATAAGTAGCTGTCAAATTGATTAATAACTAAGCAGTTAAGTAGTACTTAAGTTCGTCGCAAGTACAAGTATTTCCGCAAACAATCCAACAAAATAATGGCACCTAAGGTCGAGCACTCGGTCGACTCTGTTCTGGTCTTGTCCTTGGTCCTTGGTCCTCGGTCCTCGGTCCTTGGTTTGGTCTTGTTTCGTTTAGTTTGCATTGCATTTGGTTGCCTGTGGGTCCCTCTGGGTCAGTCCTGTGAGATTTGCCCAAGAGTCAAATGTCAGTCGTCGTCAGTAAAGAGAGCAGCCAGGAGGACAACAAGTCAAAGTGAGGGTGTAGTGGCATTTAAAGGAAATGAACAAAAATTTTCTCATTTCCTTTTGATAAGGCTGTTGCTGGCGCCTCTGGTCAGCCACCAGTCAGATTAAATTCTTGAATGTTAAATTCCCACGATTTGCTGTGACATTCACTTACTCGCAATGCAACAACTCCACAGAGCTTTTGCACGAATTATGCAAATGACGCGTAAAAAAGTATGCAACACTTTTTGAAAGTCCTCTCCCATTTTTCACCTTGTTAGCACTGGGGCATGTTGTCGCACTGTCAACAGCGTCATTATTGTCATATTATTGCCATCTAAAGAGAGCGACTGCGACTCGAACTTCCCTTCCCCCACTCCCTTCACTCCCCAGTTGCTGTTGTGGTTAAAAAAGTTAAGCTTATATAGTGCAAAGTTTCCTAAGTACTTGGAATGAACACGACGCTGACACTGATGATGATGACGGTGATAATGATAATGATGAGGAAAGAGCCACTCTCTTTCTCCATCTCTCCCTCTCTCTTCTGCCAGCTGTCAGGCTGTCATTCGCTAACCTTAACCGCGACATATTCTGTCTGCAGTTATGTAGTTAGTTGGTTGACTGTCATTGCCATCCGCCCCACTCCACTCCACTCCAACTCCACTCTCTACCTCCTGTCTTTGTGGCCCTCCGATGCGGTAAGTAGCAAAAAGTTGTCATGCAAAACATTCACCCAGCTAGTGTTTCCACTCCCCCTTTCACATTCCCCCCTTTCACATTCTGTGACCCCATTGTTGTCGCAGTCATAGACCGACTATGGCTTTGCCAGCCCACACGTACGTAATTGTTCGCAAAAACTTTGCGTTAAGAAAATTATGAAAGAATGTGCCTGAAAAACCTGATGGGTTGGCAAAACTTTTTACATGCAAATTGTAGCCTGGCGTCAAGCATCAGGAACCAGGTATCAACGTCTATATAGCAAAAGAGCTCCACAATTACGCTTCAGGACATTTCAAAGAGAACCGTGTTAAAAACTTTTCCGTATTGCAAATTTAATAAAAACATTCTCTGTAATTATTCAATTCATGTAACTTCATTTAAATATGTCCAATAAAGCACTTTATTATAGAATCCAAGAAAATATTACAAGTTGTACAAAGGAAAAGGGACAGAAAGAAAGAATTCTCATCTTGTTTATGCTTATGATTGTGACTAATTAAATGTAATGTAATGTAAGTAGTTAAACTGTTTACGTGAAAATGTAATTTTAGTTCAAAAAGACTTTTTTTTATATCCCAAACTTATTAAAATTCTCTTAGGGCGTGACAGTAAAAAATAAAAATTATTCTTAAACAATACTAAGCTGTAGTCAAGACTGCTATTGATTGAAAAACTCTACTATCTATTTTAATCTTATTCTAAGTTGATTTAATTTGATTTATTGACTTATGCAGTTAATTTTTCATTTTCAATTATAAGATTATGAGTCATAATATGCCTACGTCAAGTGGAGCTAGTTGATTCGAAACTCAATTGTTTCACTCAATTCAACGCCTTCCAGGGATTGCTCGACTGCGAATCCGAGAGCATCGTCTCCGATTACGGAATTCTGTGCGGGGTTTTGACTTTCATATTGTAGCTCGAGGCTTAAGCACAAAGTCAGTGAAAAATTGTTGAAAAAGTAGCAATTTCCTTGATTGACGCTCATCAGCGGAATGGAAGAAGAAGCATGCAGCGAGAGTGAGGGAGATATTGGGCAAGCGAGAGTGCGTTAGAAATTTGAGTTGAGACAGCGACAGATTGAACAGCATTCGGCGCCGTTGCGTTTTGAGCTCTGATGCAGTCAACTTGGGAGCTGAACTGCTGGGGAGTACGAAAGAAAGTAGCAGCAGGATGAGAGAGAGAAGGGAAGAGAAATGCGGAAAGTGAAAACGAAAGCAAATGCGAATTGGAGTGGAATTGGATGTGGAATTGAAATTGGGAGTGGAAATTGGGCTTCTTCAACTTCCACTTGCGCAAACATTTCCGGCGCCATTTTGTTAGACTTTTACAAAATGTATATGTATGCATGTGTATGTGTATTTGTGTGCATATGTTTTCTTTTTGTGCTTGTTTTTGTTGTTGTTTTAAGTGAGTGACTTGACTGCTTTGCTTTACTTTTACTTTGCTGTGCGTTTTGCTACATTTTTGTCTTAAATGATTGCCATAAAAAATAAGTGCACATTATTGTAACAGTGAGCTGCACAAACACACACACAGTCAGAGAGAGAGAGAGAGAGAGAGAATGAAAGGCACTTTACAGTCATCCATACGCGTAGTGTAACAAATGATTTTCACAGCATTTTTGCTTTATGTTCTTTTTAGAGCATCTACGTGGCGCGAGTCGCGAGCCAGTGCGAACTCTTAAGTGATATACATGGCTTACTTTACGGAAATGCAATAAAAGCAGCCAACACCAACAATCCAACAATGACTACAATAAGCCCTATGCCCTCAATGCTGAATGAAAATGAAAAAAAGTCCAGAGTCTGCTCATATTTTGGGCGCCTTTCAAGTTTTCAACTTGCTTTTTATATATCATAATTTAATATACATTCTTTTCTTTTTTTTTCGTTTTTTTGCTATTTTTAAACACATTTCTCTTTTGCTTATGGTAGGCGTCTCTTATTTTTAGACTAGAATGAGCTTAAATATCTGCTGATGCGGCTTTAAAAGGTTCTGGGAAGCGTTGGCATAGAAGCTGGGAAGCTGGTTGTGAATTCGATTTGTGTTCGAGTAAGTACATATATCACAACAGGGTTGCGCGGTGGCAACCCTCATTATCAGGCATAGAAGAGCTTTTCTGTGAGCAATTCGATTGGATTCATTTAGATTATGCATTGATGACCTCGAGCAGCAATATTTAAAAGCTTTAAATTGAATATAAATAGCACAAATGAAGTGAATAGAGAATCGATTATTATTTCTGTTTCATATTGCTAAAAAAGGAGCAGAAGTGAAATGACGTATTTAATAAACTAATTATTTCTTAGAAGAAACATTTAAATAATTGCTCAACTTTTTTAAATCTACAAAAATATCGTTAATTAATATTTTGATTAGTATCAATACGAGTACAAATAATGTTTCGAGTGATACTTTAGCTAATAAAACAAATGAATAAATACTCGTTAATTAAACGCAACAGCTTTTTCTTTAAATGTCTGGAATTTAGTGCAATTAATTATTATTCAACTAAGTAAAGTGGCCATGTTCTCAAAAAAAGAGGCCCATCACGAACTTATGAGTGCAAATATCTGTTAATTCCACAACTTCTGGTACAATGTCAAACAAGTTGTTGGGCCATTAAAGCCTTTGAAATTTTGGCCAAGTATGATTGGACTCTGTCATTCTGATTAGAGCATTTTTTCGTGCCAAAGAGAGATGCAACGAGTTGCAGTGTCTGGAGTTGCATTAGGGGCCCACTTAATGTGTCTCATCATTGACTTTGGGTCAGCCATTGGCCAATGCATTGGCCTCTTTATTGTGCACCAGCTGAGGCAGCATCAGCTTTTGGCATTAGTTGCACAGCGGCAAGTGGGCAAATCGGCAAATCGGTTGGGGCTTTGTGCGAGTCACTCAATAGCATCGAAGCCAGGCAAATGCCAGATTCAGGCTCAGGCATTTGCCAAGGCATATTCCGAACTCGCATTCAAGTCATTTTGCGGCTCTTTTACTGGATAAGCGTCCAGCAATTTGAGGGCTTTGTCTTCTCAGCATTACATTACATTGAAGTTGCTAGTATAAGGTTCAGCAGATCATGAAATATTTTAATGAATTTCTAATTGTAAAAAAATTTTATTGCGGGCGCATACGGCGTGTGAGCTGTGTGAGCTAGCTTATTTAACTCAATAGTTTATTGACGAAAGAATATTAAGTATAGCTAACTTTTCTATTGTTGAAAATTTTGAATTATACGTCTTTTTCTCTGCTGCATCGTTAATAAATTATATCAAAAAATTCTAAAATAATCGGCTGTAAATTTTATGTTTTTATTCTGCTGTTAGCTTTTAATTATATTTTAAATCTATTACTGAAAAAAAGTAAGTAAGCATGCTCCTGTAGAGAGCGATCGACACCGAGATACCTTAGATTTCTTGGGAGCAATAGGAGCTAAATACATCAATCTAAGCATACTAAAGAAAATTTTTGAATCCAATTTTGAATTCCTTTCTACTAACTATGCTTAGCTTCCCCGACTAGATTTAATTGAACGCAGAGTATAAAAGGCAGCCCGAAAATTCAATTCCAAATTAAAGATCACTGCGGACGGCAGTCCGCGCTAGTGACGAAAGCAGCACGAAGGGTGCGAAAGGCGACTAGCATATATACACAGGAAGAATGGAAAATTTGCTATGACTGTCCGATCGAGTCGAATTATATACCGATCGAAAGGTATCAATCTAACTTAAAAATGTGCATACTAAGACTTTTGAAAACTTACATGGTTCGTGAGATAAACAGGTGTAAGTGGGAGGGACAAAATTTAAATGATTGGAGCAAATGGGGCCGTTGGAGCCTTTTAGATTCTTTTTATAATTTTTCACTATACTTATCAAAAATACGAGTCGAATGACACCTTGATCATCAAAATCCGACCATTGGTTCAGAAGATAATTAATTTCGAAATTTTTGGTGCCCTTTTCAAAACGAGATGAAAAGTCAGTCTGTTTGTTTGTCTGTTTGTTTGTTTGTTTGTTTGTTTGTTTGTATAGATCAAAGCGTTGATTTAGCTTAAAAGTTTGAATGAGGACTTGTTCCCGAAAAAAAATCTAGAAACGTTTGTTCTACGACTTTTTCGAAAAATCGCTAGTTTAGCGGGAAATCGCTAAAAACCGCTAAAATTGAAACCCCCATAGCATCCAAACGATAGGAGCCACAGATCTGTTCTATATGTCGTTGGAAAGGTGTTTTGAAGGGCTTTTAGGCATACCTTCAAATTTTTTATTTTAAGCAAAAAGGTAAACAGCTACAGGTGAAATAAGGTATTTATTTCCACATTTTGGCGATTTAAGAAAAATCTACACATCAAATCACTTTTAAATATACTGCATGTTGTAGAGAATTCAATTACGAGTTTTTTGACATATAACACATATCTGTCAAAATTCGTTTGGGCAAGATATTACCTATTAACTGAATATACCTTACACCTTTACACTACTGCATGTACATATGCAGTATGTACACTGCTTGCAGTGCATGTGGAAAGATACTGCTTGCAAGTGGTCAATTCTTTTTGCGGCAGATAAATCATTTTATAATCAAAAATATAGAAACTTTTGTTTTTCGACTTTTTCGAAAAATAGCTAGTTTAGCGGGAAATCACTAAAAACCGCTAAAATTGGAACCCCCATATCATCCAAACGATAAAAGCTACAGATGTGATATATATATCGTTGAAAAGGTATTTTAAAGGGCTCTTAGGAATACCTTTAGTGTTTTTTTAAGATAAAAGGTAAACAGCAACAGGTGAAATAAGGTATTTTTTCCCACATTAAGGCGATTTTTGTGAAAACGCAAGTAATGATTTTTTCTAATTTTCAATATATTGTAGTTTGTAAAATTTCGATGTATTTGGAAGATATTACCTGTTAACAGAATATATACGTTTTGCTTAGAATTGGAATAGGACAGCAGCAACAACGTGTCGTAGCAGCCAGAGCTTGAGAGTTCTGTTAGATTTTGACAAAAATTGTACCATCAAAATATATTGCAATTTTCAAAACTTTTGATATCTTACTCCAAAATTTCTGATATCTTTTAAAAAAAACCTCTTTACGAGGTAAAAGTCTAGTGACGAAAACATTTTAATGCACCAAAATTTCTGATATCCAATTTTGTGACGAATAATATTAAGTTTTACTTAAAAATTACTACAAAAAAATTTTTTTGTCACTCGGCACATTGCGCTAATTTCTTCATACCTAATATATATATATTTTTTGCGCAGTGCCGAGTGACAAAAAAATTTTTTTGTAGTAATTTTTAAGTAAAACTTAATATTATTCGTCACAAAATTGGATATCAGAAATTTTGGTGCATTAAAATGTTTTCGTCACTAGACTTTTACCTCGTAAAGAGGTTTTTTTTAAAAGATTTACTTAGACACACACTGACAGGCCCTAATAAATAAATGCTTGCTGTCGAAATAAATCATTAAACATAAATTGAATTAGAACCATTTATTAAAATTTAGTTTTCAGAATTTTTTTAGATTTTCTCTCATGACATAAATAATTAAAAGCCAATACACAGCCAAATGGTAAGCCAACCGATTAAAAAATATGTTTTATTTCGAACTTAGTTTGCATTTTCAAGTGCAATCGATATGTGCTAATAACGGTGTCACGTACTTACATACATACACAAGTGCAGGCATGCTCACTAGATGGCACACACACACACACACAAAAACACACGTATATACATCGAAGGCGACATAAGTGCCGAGTCTGCACCAAAGCTTCGTCCAGCATACCAAGGAACACAGACTGCCACGCTTACCCTACCCAAGGACATAGCTGAGCAGTTCCTCAAAATGGGAAAAATCCGCATTGGATGGTCAGTCTGCCGGCTGCGCGCCAAAATAGAACCGCGGCGATGCTACAAGTGCCTTAGCTTTGGCCATATCGCTCCAAGGTGTAGAAGCAAGTACGATGCAGCTAAACTGTGCTTCAATTGCGGAGGAGACAACCACGCAGCAAAGGACTGCACTTCAAACGCTGACTGCATACTGTGCAAGAGAACAGGAGAGCAAAACACGGCACACAGCACTTTAAGCAAGCTGTGTCCGCGCTACCTCGAAGCCGTCCGAAATTGCACCAATTAAGTTACTACAGCTTAACTTAAATCACTGCAGAGCAGCCCAGGATCTGCTCATGCAGACGGTCCGAGAAGAACGAGTACACATCGCCATCCTCAGTGAACCATATTCATCGAAACAGGAGGGAGTGTGGCTCCAAAGCCTGGACGGCGGATCAGCTATCTGGAGCTGTGGTCAATCACAACTCCAACTCACTCAGCGCCTCTCACGAACTGGTTATGCCCGAGCAAAGTGTGGGAATATCTTCATATATAGCTGCTACATTGCGCCGAGCGTGCCACTTGTCGAGTTTGAAGCCATCATAGAAGATATCGCTCAGGATGCCCGCAACAAATCACCAGTGATAATCGCAGGCGACTTTAACTCTTGGGCTACCGAGTGGGGCAGCAGAATGACAACGCCAAGGGGAGCTATCCTGCTCTACACGTTCTCAACACTCAACGGCTGCATTCTTAACAGTGGCACGAAATGCACGTTCAGCAGAGCCGGTCGGGAGTCTATAATAGACCTGACGTTTGCGAGCCCTGAGCTGGCCCGCATTTCCAATTGGCAGGTCTCGGACCTATACACGCACAGTGACCACTTTGCCGTCCTAACAACAATCGACACAGGGGGAAGCCGCCAAGCAACAGGAGTCCAACATATCGGATACAAGGCGACCACCATGGACAGGGACCGCCTACTTCATATTGTGGAAGGACTCAGTGTACGCGGTGATGCAAATAGTTCAGCTGATGCCATTGCAGGGACTATAACCGCGGCATGTGATGCATCCATGGAAAAGGTACGAAGAGGAGGCAACAAACACCGCCCCGTGGTCTGGTGGAATGCTGAAATAGCTAGCTTGAGGCGAGAGAGCCTCGCGGCAAGGCGTAGATGCCAAAGGGCAAGAGCCTCTTCCTCATATGAACAGTACGCTGAGGAATTCAAGCGGAAGAGGAAGAACCTCAAGGAAGCGATCAGCCAAAGTAAAGCTAGGTACTTCCAAGAACTCTGCGATGCTGCCGACCGCCAGCCTTTTGGGACAGCATACAAGATGGTAATGGGAAAGCTACGCAGGCAGCCGACACCTACATGCCCACACCAGCTCGAGACGATCGTCCGCACCTTGTTCCCCCAGCAGGCACCATTGGATGACCAGCATACCTTTTTGCCAGAAAGCGCAGACATTGCCTTAACTGACGCCGAAGAGGTTCTCGCAATCACGGCCAAAGTGAAGACGGAAAAAGCCCCCGGCCCGGATGGGATCCCAAATTGTGCCATAAAAGCCGTCATTGCAGCTCATCCCGAAGCATTTGTCGGCCTCTACAACCAATGCCTCGTAGAACGAACGGTACCCAATAGATGGAAAGTCCAGAGACTTGTGCTTATCCCGAAGCCTGGGAAAGAGCTGGATGATCCCTCCTCATACAGACCACTATGTATGTTGGACACAATGGGAAAAATCTTCGAAAGGCTTATCTGCAACCGGCTAGAGAAGGAGCTCGCTGAAGTAAACGGTCTCTCAGACCAACAATATGGCTTCCGGAAATTCCGTAGCACGACGGATGCGATCAGCGCGGTGACAGACATAGCGCGCAGTGCGATCCAGGGATCGAGGTGGGCTGGTGGCACTAAACACTACTGCCTCGTCTGCACACTGGATGTCAAGAATGCATTCAACTCTGCGAGCTGGATGCGCATCCTTGCGGCGCTGAACGCTAGACTTGTCCCCGGATATCTCGTCCAAATAATTGTCAGCTACTTCCGCAACAGGGTACTGCTTTATGATTCCGACGAAGGCCAACGACGATACGAAGTCAACGGAGGAGTCCCCCAAGGTTCAGTCCTTGGCCCCCTGTTGTGGAATGTCATGTATGACGGAGTGCTGCGCCTAAACCTCCCTACTGGCAGCACCATTGTAGGATTTGCAGATGACATTGCGCTGGTGACGGTTGGCAAAACACTGCAGGAAGCCACAGCGAACTGCAGCGCAGCTGTTGACCAAGTGATCGACTGGCTCCAACTGAACGGACTGGCCCTGGCTGAGCACAAGTCTGAAGCAGTTCTTATCAGCAGCAGGAAGAGAGTGGAGAGCGCCACAATACGAGTTGGCACAACGCTGATTGATACCAAGCCTGCGATAAAATACCTTGGTGTTATGATCGACCACAGGCTATCTTTCAAGCACCACTTGGAGTTCACTGGGCAAAAAGCAGCTATAGCTACAACTGCTATCAGTCGTCTCATGGCAAACACAAATGGGCCCAGACAGATGAGCAGAAAACTTATTGCAAGCGTTGTAACGTCCATAATTCTCTATGGATGCACAATATGGGCTCCTGCAATGGAGGTAACATCGTACAGCCGGAGCTGTAAGTCGAGCTATAGACGCTGTGCCCTCAGAGTCGCCACCTGCTTCCGCACGGTATCGGAAGATGCGGCACTGGTCATCGCAGGTATGACACCACTCAGTCTGTTGGCAGCGGAGCGACAGCGCAGTACCCCACCAAACAGACTGATGCGTGAAGAGACCCTTCAAAAATGGCAGCGAGCATGGGACCAATCTGCTAATGGCAGATGGACCTACCGGCTCATTCCTGAGTTGAAGCCATGGCTCCAACGTCGCCATGGTCAGATGGACTTTTACCTTGCGCAGATAATGACCGGACATGGATGCTTCAAGGCCTACCTGCACCGGTTTAAGCATGAACGCAATCCCTATTGCGACTCCTGTGGACATGATGTCATTGAAGACGCAGAGCATGTAGCCTTCCACTGTCCTTCATTTGGAAGGGAGCGGGAGCAAGCGTTGGCTCCGAGTACACGGCTCACGCCTGACAACTTTGTTGCCTATCTGACGGAAAGCGAGGAAGGGTGGGCTGCCATCTCCAGAATGGCAGCAAGCATCATGAAGGAGCTTCGTCGGCGGGAAAGACTTCGACGAGAGCAAGAAGCCTGAGCGATCAGCAATACAGCAGATATCCGCCCCGTGAAGTCATGCTTTCGGCAGTTCCGTGGGAGCGGATACACACTATCACTATTACTATTACTTCTCTCTATCGCCTATTCTATTTACTAATGTTATCTTTGTTTCCTTTGTTGTTATCCTTCTTAATAAAAAAAAAAAAAAAAAAAACAACACGTATATACACAACGATGTTTGTTTTATTAATATACGTTATAAGAGCATAAAATGGACTAAAATTTGTCTGTGGGCTGTATAACGTACTTGAGAGCAGCCCCAACTCACACAGATACAGTGACTCACAATCGTATGCATGCACGAACATAGACAAAACCACGCATAAAAATCATACAAATTTGAAGCATTGAAAACGTCAACAACATGCGCTAAAGTACCGTTAAATGTTAGAGCAATCGCACATACACGCTCATACACACATTCACACACACACACGAAGGCACATACAAACACACACACTATTACAGCTGCCGAAGCACCAGCAATTTTTCGAAAAATATAAGGTAATATTCTACAGATTTTTTATTTTACTTGGAGCTCGGTGTTAATATAAATACAATCGAACTTCCATAACTCGAACTTCTACTTATAGCTCGAATTTCTCTGTAACTCGAGCTAAATGAGTGGCAGTAAAATTAATAAACTTAGGAAAAATAACTCTATATTCGAGATATTCGACTTATCTCCATAAATCGAACCTTTTCTTTGGATTCTGGTGATTCGAGATAGGGAAGTTCGACTGTATTTATAGAAATGTCTTTGTCATTTTCCGTGTAAAGTCATAAATGTAATTATTTTTAAATCAATAAAAACTCATAGTTTTTGACCTGATTAATAATAATTGCAAAGGGCTAAGTACAAGGGCGTCGGCAGCTTTTCAATTGGGGGGGCAAAAATATATTTTTCACTCTTTCATAACTACTCTGGTTGGATTTCGGAAGCTAAATTCCTGCCAGCATTTGGAAGATATATTTTACAAAACCTTGAGGAGTCTTTTCGAGTCCCCTTGATGATTAAAAAGAGATTAGTCTCATTGGCGATCAAAAGAAGAATCGAAAATGACTCGTTAAACGCTCAAAATGTGATTCATTATTTATTGCATAGTTTCACTCAAATACGAGGGCAGTCGGACAAGTACTTAGCCTCTCCGGCTGAGGGCGCTAATATCGCAAAAGACATTAACTATTGTGTAGTTCACTCTTTTAGACGGCCACTGCACTATGGTAAAAAAGTCCCATATTTTGGCATTAATTAAAATTCTTTTTTGTTCAGTATCTTAAAAATTTTTTCATTTCCTATACAGAAAAACTTCAGAGCAAGCAAAAATAGCTTTTTTAAATTTTTCGGGACTTCCCCTAATATTTTAAGCGAGTTCAAAGCTGATTGAGCGTTGCCTTAAGAACAAAAAAAAGAGCGGGAAAAATATTTGCAAACTTTGATAAAAATGGATAAAGTTGATTAAGGTATTTAAAAAACGGTAGTAGTAGAGATTTAAAGTATTTGATTTTAATTGTGCAATTGTCCAATGTGTATTTTTAGCTAAAAACTAACAAATGTGTTCCTGTTCAGTTAAGCTCTACATTAGTACATCACAAAACCTCACGAGAGTTTTGCGTAAAGGTTATTAACTAAACCATCTAGAATCAGATGCTAATAATCCTTTTTATTCGATTTTGTTCCTTTTCGTGAAAAGTGACATGTTGTAGGTGTGAATTTTGTCTGAAAATCTGATTCTTCTCAGATTCAGATGGGGAGCGAGGTGAAAACGTGGTAAAATTAAAAAGCAAACTAAATTGTAAATTCTACTTCAGTCTAATTAGCAAACATGCAAAGTTTGAAATAAATTGCTTTATATTTAAAATTAAAAAAAAAATTTTACTTGTTTTCTTAGTTGGGGTGCAAGGGGGGATGTAGACAACGTCCAATTAAATAACAAAAAAATTCTATATTTTTGAATATTATAACTAAGCTCCGTGTCAAATTTTAAGCCTCTAGCTATTTATTATGATTTTATATAAATGTTTAACACTTTTTTGCATAGTCGTATGGGGAGAATTAGTCTAATTAAAGTTCACACAAAATTTCAATTATTCATCTTTATATTTAGAGTTCATGACAAAATATCGGGTTTTTTACCATAGTGCACTGTCAAAGTTTCAGCCGATTCGCACACTTGGTATTTTTTTTTGTTAGTTCGCGGATTTAAAAGAAATTGAAAAGACCAATATCGATATCGATCCGATTTTTTTTTTGGAAGGGAAATGCAATCCAACAGCGTTTAGATTCTGTATAGGGTGAACCTTCTTCCGACTTGGCCCCGTGCGACTTATTTTTGAAGTTGAACTTGAAAAAGTAACTCGGTGGGAAGAAATTTGAGTCAAATGAGGAGTGGTTAAAGGGGGGTTAGAGGGGTTAAAGAAGTTAAAGCATCGAGGCTTAGTACTTATCGGGCCGCCCTCGTATGTAATTTAACAGTAGTGTTCTCGTGAGCTCAGTGGAGTACCGGGCTGAGCCGCCGCCATAAAGCAAGTGTGTAAGCGACCCGGTTTCGATTCCTTGCTTTATTTTAATGAACAAAAATATGTCTCGAATTTTAATCAGAAAGGCGAGTCATAAACGACTCTTTAAGAGGAGTCGAGGTTGAACTACCGACAACAGTAACATTTATGATCAGAAAAAGAGCGCAATTATGCTTATTTTTATCACAAAGGGGACTAGAAAACGACTCAAATTTGATCATAAATTTCATAAAATGCTGGCAGGGATAATGTAAAGTTCTGAGTGCCCCCCTGCCGACGCCCTTGGCTAAGTACTTTATAAATATTTATAATATATAGCTAGAGGCTTAAAATTTGACACGAAGCTTAGTTATAATATTCAAAAATATATAATTTTTGTTGTTTGTGACTCAAAATTCAGCGCTTTAACAAATTATATTTCGTATAAAATAACGCATTAGGTTTTTTATTATTATTATGATTATAATTATTATTGCTAGATTATTTAGTTCAATTGGCAAACAATTCTCTATATTTGACTGTCTCCCTCTCTGTCCCCGCTGTCTATCCCTCTCGCACAAAAGGCAACCCTCATCTGTTATTAGTTCCCATGATTTCAACCTCTGTTCCCAACATTTTATCGCTTCTACCAAGTGCTCTCTGCGTGGTTTGTGGTGTGCGTCTCCAGGCGACTGCCTACGTGTGTGCATTGGTATTGGCGTTGTCAATGGATGTGTGTGTCAGACAGACAGAGAGAGAGAGAAAGAGAGAGAGAGAGAGTGAGCAGCGTGCGATCACGAAGCGCATAAATGGCGTTTGACACGTGACAAAAATTTTGAATTTTAATATTTTTCCCATTGTGTGCGCTATGTTCCTCTGTTTGTATCTCTCTGTTTGTCTTCCTCTACTCGCATTTGTCTGTCGCTCTCTTTCTTACCTTCTATGTGTGTGTATGTGTGTTTGGTTTTGTGCTGGTTAAACGGAATTTCATTTGATTATTCCTGCCGTTTCATTGTTTCTTGTCATACTCCAAGCAGTGATGGTTTCCACACTTTTACATATGTGGAGGTATAGGGACAAGTTTCGTGCTTTTGACATTTTTTCAGTGAAAAGAAAAACTAAAAGCTGAGCTGACCAAAAAACGGAACCTGGTTCGAAATTCACAACTCGTTCGAAATTTGTTTACTTTGCCTGTGTCGCCATTTAGTTCAAATGATGCGACTTAATAACTGACAGTCGCCCAAGGGCGAACCCTGCCCCACCAAACAAACTCCTCCCCGCCCCCAGCCTCCACCCACAACCCATCCTGCACCCTTTCAACTCGTCTATTAAATATTATGGCAATGCACTATGGTAAAAAAAACCAAAATTTTGGCATAAACACTAAATATAAAGATAGCGACTTGAAATTTGGCATGAACTTTAGTTATACTGATTTAGAATTTAGAATTTATTTTTTTTGTATTTCGACCGCGCCTTCACCTCCCCCTCCCCATACAACTATGCAAAAAAGTGACACGAAGCTTAGTTATAATATTCAAAAATATAGAATTTTCGTTGTTTTTTCATTGGAACTTGTCTTCTTCTCTTCTCCCTCCCCGACTAAGAAAAAAGTTAATTTTTTTTTTATTTTTAAATATAAAGCAATTTATTTTAAACTTTGCATGTTTGCTAATTAGACTGAAGTAGAATTTACAATTTAGTTTGCTTTTTAATTTGACCACGTTTTTACCTTGCTCCCCATCTGAGTCTGAGAAAATTTAGATTTTCAGCACAATAAACCATAAATACTAAAAATCTCTACTACTACAGTCTTTCAAATACCTTTATCAACTTTATCCATATTTATCAATTTTTATTATGCTTACGAAACAAACACAATTGGCTCTGAAAGTTACAAATATTTTTCCCGCGCTTTTCAGTTCATATGGCATCACTCAATCATCTGATCATTAGGGGTAGTACCGAAAAATTTAAAAAAATTATTTTTGCTTGCTTTGAAGTTTTTCTACTTAGGAAATGAAAAAATTTTAAAGATACTGAACAAAAAAGAAATTGAAATAATGCCAAAATATGGGACTTTTTTACCATAGTGCAATGCAAACGAATCAACAGCAGCAAGAACAACACCAACAACATCAAAAACAAAACACAATTTTGCGTTGGCAACATGCCGACAAATAAAAGTGAAAATGAAAATGAAACTGTACAAATACATAAATGAGAATGACTTTGGTGATGACAATCACACTAGCCACAACAACAAAGGCAACAACCAATAATCTTGCTGCATATTCAGTATCTTATAAAAAAAACCTCTTTACGAGGTAAAAGTCTAGTGACGAAACAATTTTGTGACGAATAATATTAAGTTATACTTATAAATTACTAAAAAAAAAATTTTTGTCACTCGGCACTGCGCAAAAAATTTATATTTATTAGGCATGAAAAAAAAAGAGCAATGCGAGTGAGAAACACTCTCAAGCTCTGTCTGCTACGACCCTTTGTTGCTGCTGTCCTATTCCAATTCTAAGTAAAACGTATATATTCAGTTAACAGGTAATATCTTCCAAACACATCGGTAAACTTTTTTGTGTCTTATATCAAAAAACGCGAAATTTCACAAATTACCATATTTTGAATATTAGAAATAATCGTTTAAAAAATTTAAATCTAATCTTAACGTTAAGGGTATTCCTAAGAGCCCTTTGAAATACCTTTTCAACGATATATAGATCACATCTGTAGCTTCTATCGTTTGGATGCTATGGGGTTTTTAGTTTTAGCGGTTTTTAGCGATTTCCCGCTAAACTAGCTATTTTTCGAAAAAGTCGTAGAACAAACGTTTCTAGATTTTTGAGCGGAAACAAGTCCTCATTCAAACTTTTAAGCTAAATCAACGATTTGATCCAAACAAACAAACAGACTGACTTTTCATCTCGTTTTGAGAAGGGCACCAAAAATTTCAAAATAATTTATCTTTTGAACCAGTAGTCGGATTTTGATGATTGAGGTGTCATTCGACGCGTATTTTTATGAGAAATATTAAAAAATTAAAAATGTTGATTAAAAGGTTCCAGCGGCCCCATTAGCTCCAATCATTTAAATTTTGCACCTCCCACTTACACCTGTTTAGCTCACGAACCAAGTGAGTTTTCAAAAGTCTTAGTATGCACATTTGTAAGTTAAATTGATACCTTTCAATCGGTATATAATTCAACCTGATCGGACTGTCATAGCAAATTTTCCATTCTTCCTGTGTATATATGCTAGTCGCCTTCTCACCCTTCGTGCTGCTTTCGTCACTAGCGCGGACTGCCGTCCGCAGTGATATTTTTGGTGAATTTTTTGATAGTCATTACGCATTAACTTGGCCATTTGCCAATCAATTGGTATAAATGTGACTCGGGAAAATATGAAATCCTCAATGCAGCATAATAAGTACATACTATTTATAAAGCAATTGCTAAAAGGTCACGACGTCAACTCTATAGGGAATGTGCCAGCTACTTAGTATAAGAATTAAATAGCTCAATGACTAGAATTAAGCTTACTTTTGTAATTTTAACAATAAGATTTATAAGAGACGTCTTGTAGGTGCTTAGAATAATATTTTAAAATAGCTGCAGGTTAAAATAAAAAGAATTTTATAAAATAGTTACCAACTTGTATTATGATGCAGTCGGACTTTGACTAATTTTTTTAAATATGCAAGTCATATTTATACTGAAATTAAATAAACCAAGTTACAGTCGATATTTCAGTCACAGATTATACGAAAGCCTGAAAATTGAGTTTTAATTAGGGACCGTAACTTTTATAAGTTTTAAAATATAAATTGCAAATTAAAATTTTTTTAAAAATTTTTATTTTTAAGTTGCGAAATAACAATTATTCTTAATGTTTAGTTAAAATATAATCGTTAAATCTCACTTTTTTAATAAAAGTTGAGAAAAAACACTTATTTCTGATTTTTTCAATAAAAATAAAAAATTAAAGTTATTTTTGATTTTTGTTTTAAAAGTTACAAATAAGAGTTATTCCGTAACTTTTATTTTAAAAATCAAAAGTAAAAGTTAAGTTGAATATCTTCTAAACCAAGTGTTGTATTACTAAAATTTAATATTATGACTCGAGACCTTTCATCACATGTCTTTTAACGACGAAATTAAGCATCCGACTTTTTCTATTTTTGCTCCTATATTCTGTTGCAGTAATATATGTATGAAGTAATTATTGGCAAACAGAGTACCAATTGATTCTAAAAATACCAAGAATTTACTAGAAATTTTAAAAATATCAAAAAATAGTATCACTTTTACTTTTATTTTTGATTTTTTAAATAAAAGTTACGAAATATCTCTAATTTGCAACTTTTAAAATAGAAATAAAAAAACTTTTTTTTTTATTTTTATTGAAAAAATCAGAAATAAGTGTTATTTTACAACTTTAAAAAAAAAATTTAATTTAATTGATTATTTTTGACTTTTAAAATAAATATTAAAAAAAAGAATTAAATTTGATTTATATCTCATTAATTGAAAATATAAATAGAATTGAAAAGATAGTTCCGACTAAAATAGGAATTTTGGTGATTACCATTTTACTGTAGCATATTTCCTTCACATTGACTTTTTTAGTTGAAATTAGCATTCTTAACTCTTATTTGCAGTCCCTGGTTTGAATAAAAATCATTGTGGGAAAGGAACAAGTCAGTGAAATAGCCACAAAATTGCCTTTTTGAAATCACTGCGGACGGCAGTCCGCGCTAGTGACGAAAGCAGCACGAAGGGTGCGAAAGGCGACTAGCATATATACACAGGAAGAATGGAAAATTTGCTATGACTGTCCGATCGGGTCGAATTATATACCGATCGAAAGGTATCAATCTAACTTAAAAATGTGCATACTAAGACTTTTGAAAACTTACATGGTTCGTGAGATAAACAGGTGTAAGTGGGAGGGACAAAATTTAAATGATTGGAGCAAATGGGGCCGTTGGAGCCTTTAAGATTTTTTTTATAATTTTTCACTATACTTATCAAAAATACGCGTCGAATGACACCTTGATCATCAAAATCCGACCACTGGTTCAGAAGATAATTAATTTCGAAATTTTTGGTGCCCTTTTCAAAACGAGATGAAAAGACAGTCTGTTTGTTTGTTTGTTTGTTTGTTTGTTTGTTTGTTTGTATAGATCAAAGCGTTGATTTAGCTTAAAAGTTTGAATGAGGACTTGTTCCCGATAAAAAATCTAGAAACGTTTGTTCTACGACTTTTTCGAAAAATCGCTAGTTTAGCGGGAAATCGCTAAAAACCGCTAAAATTGAAACCCCCATAGCATCCAAACGATAGAAGCTACAGATGTGATCTATATATCATTTAAAAGGTATTTCTAAGGGCTATTAGACATACCTTCAAAGTTTTTTTTTTAAGAAAATAGGTAAACAGCCACAGGTGAAAAAAGGTATTTTTCTCCACATTTTGGCGATTTAAGAAAAATCTACACATCAAATCACTTTTCAATATGTAGTATGTTGTAGACAATTTAATTCCGCGTCTTTTGACATGTAACACATATCTGTCAAAATTCGTTTGGGCAAGATATTACCTATTAACTGAATATACCTTACACCTTTACACTACTGCATGTACATATGCAGTATGTACACTGCTTGCAGTGCATGTGGAAAGATACTGCTTGCAAGTGGTCAATTCTTTTTGCGGCAGATAAATCATTTTATAATCAAAAATATAGAAACTTTTGATTTTCGACTTTTTCGAAAAATAGCTAGTTTAGCGGGAAATCACTAAAAACCGCTAAAATTGGAACCCCCATATCATCCAAACGATTAAAGCTACAGATGTGATATATATATCGTTGAAAAGGTATTTTAAAGGGCTCTTAGGAATACCTTTAGTGTTTTTTTAAGATAAAAGGTAAACAGCAACAGGTGAAATAAGGTATTTTTTCCCACATTAAGGCGATTTTTGTGAAAACGCCAGTAATGATTTTTTCTAATTTTCAATATATTGTAGTTTGTAAAATTTCGATGTGTTTGGAAGATATTACCTGTTAACAGAATGTATACGTTTTGCTTAGAATTGGAATAGGACAGCAGCAACAACGTGTATTAGCAGCCAGAGCTTGAGAGTTCTGTTAGATTTTGACAAAATTGTACCATCAAAATATATTGCAATTTTCAAAACTTTTAATATCTTACTCCAAAATTTCTGATATCTTATAAAAAAAACCTCTTTACGAGGTAAAAGTCTAGTGACGAAAACATTTTAATGCACCAAAATTTCTGATATCCAATTTTGTGACGAATAATATTAAGTTTTACTTAAAAATTACTACAAAAAAATTTTTTTGTCACTCGGCACATTGCGCTAATTTCTTCATACCTAATAAATATATATTCTTTGCGCAGTACCGAGTGACAAAAAAATTTTTTTGTAGTAATTTTTAAGTAAAACTTAATATTATTCGTCACAAAATTGGATATCAGAAATTTTGGTGCATTAAAATGTTTTCGTCACTAGACTTTTACCTCGTAAAGAGGTTTTTTTTATAAGATATTTCACCACTAGCAAATCAAGATGAGAAATAACAAAGTTCTTTTTGACAAAAACAAGAGTAAGTATTAAAAAATTTGCTGGAGTAAAACTAAAAAGTAAATAGTATATGCTTTTGTATTTACTAGTGACAAACGATAAGCAACTCGAAAAGGCAACACAGCCTGTAAATCACAGTAAATCACACTGCAGCAGACTCGGATGAGTACAACTCCGAACGTCCAAGCTAAAGGCAAAGACTTGGCCTAAACACGATGTTAATGAGTCGCCTCGATGAGTCGAATCGTATAGGTCGGGAAGTTTCGGAATCACTTCGAATCTTGAGTGAGGCCTCTGTCGAGCGAAACAACATTTTAAAAACTTTAAACGATGGACTTAAAAGGTACTTGGAATACAGTTCGGCACAAAAGCTGCAGGAAGAAAAAGAAAATTAGTGAATCTTATACATTATGTAAAGGATTATAGCGAAATGATGAACAAATCACATTTTAGTTTTATTTTTTAATTCAATTTTTATTTAGATTACACTGCTAATGTTAAATTAGAGGCCTGCTGCCTTTGTGGATTGATGTTTATACACAAGGTAATGTCTGTAAGCCATTTCAATATCTTCTGTTTGAACGTCTGAATCTTAGAGATTTTTTGAATAGCAGCAAGTGAAATTGGTTTGCTGATGAATTTGTCTGAGAATTTAAATAAGATATACTTGTACTTACATCTGTATAGTTTAATGCACTGCCAACGGTTAATCTAGATAGTTTTTGCACTTTGCCTTTTATTCTTTTATTTATTAATTTTATTTATCGTCCCTAGACTTTTTTCTTAGATAAAGGTTATTTTCCATCCCGTTTAACAATGAATGTCAACAAAAAAATTAACACTAAAAGTGTCAAATGAAATGAAATGCCCAAGTGACAAATACGAGTGTAAGCGCGAGTTGGCCGAGATACACACACATCTACATGCATCTGGTAATACACCTGTCACGTGTAGGCCAAATAAAATTGAAATATTCAAGACGTCTGCGACGCGACAAGAGCGTAAACTGCCAAGTGCCAAGTGGTTCTGTGTATCCAGTGCACTACCCTCCTCCTCATGCTCATCCGCATCCTCATTCTCATCCTCATGCTTATGCTCATCCTGCTCCTCCTTCTGCTCAGAATGGAAGCAACATTTCCGCGAGTTGCTTTTTCTTGTATGCAAACTCGCGCACTTGTTGTGTACACTGCGAGGATGCGGAGGAGGAAGCTGGGACGAGACTGAGGTCTCTATTGACATGTCACGAGTTGACGCGACTTTAAATTTGGCAACAACGAGCAGACGGGGCAGACGAGGGAAACAGATAGTCTGTTTTTCATTTAGAGAAAGAAAAAGAGATATATATATACACATACATATACAGAGAGAGAAAAAAAGGCAGAACACAAGCTGAGACTGATTTTAGTTAATATGCACTCATATTAGATTATGAGTGTCGTCAAATGAGTCTGGCCAAGGGACTGAATGTGGATTTGAAACTGGGCTTAAACGCACTCAACTTAAGGCACTCAACTTGAAAGCCAAAGAAATAGACCAAGGCAAATGTGTTGCAAGTGTTAATGTTGCTCTAGCTCTTGCTGTTGTTGTTGTCGTAATAGGCCCGGCTATATGACACAGTCAAGAAGTGAAATCAAGTCAACTGGCTGCCGTTCACCCACTCAGGGATACGTCAACAACTTGCACATCAAACAATGTGACACAGACAGACAGACAAAGAGAGAGAGAGATAGAGAGGCGTGTCTATATAGAAACACATGTTTTGTTGGCCCAAAAGTAACTAGAACGCAGGTCTGGCAACACATATATACACACGCTCACACACATATATTCATACAAGCAAGTGGCATGCTTTGAGCCAAGTTTTAAACCGCGATAAGAAGCACAGCACAGCGCCATCGACTAAGTGTGAAAAATTAACTGCTCTTGAAGGCAACACCGTAGTGCCATTGTTGCCTCATGCCACAAGCCGCAACAGACAACGTTAAATGATGACGCTAGAATGAGGGGTGGGGCGAGGGGAGGGAAAGAGGGAAGAGGGACGGCGACACGTGTGCGTCATTAGAGATGGTGCCTGAGTGTACTTTGGACCTGGCCAACTCAGCTTGTTGGCTTGTAAATATTTTCAGTGTTAATCGGACTTCCTAAAAACGTTTGAAAAAGGTAATACATATATAGAAAAGAGATAAAAATAAATGCGAAAAATTCGATTATAGAACATATTTTGAAAATATGGCAGAAATACAAATAAATAGTTTTTGTTTTATTTTCCATTAAAGTTGAAAAATAGTAAAAAAAAAAAAAAAAAATTAAAAGACAGTAAATTGCGATATACCTGAAGAAACACAAAGCCAACCGTAAGATTTTCTGTATTATACACTAAATCAATCAATAGAAACAAAAAATTTACAATTGGCTACCTAGTTTCCGTGATATTCTAACTGAAAGCGGTCCAAATTACCTGAAAACGGCGTGAAAATAAAATTTTTTTTTTTTTTTTAAATTTTAATTTTGTTTGGATATCATTTTTAAACATAAAAACCTTAAAAATTAAACAAAAATATCAAAATTGTTAAAAATATTTTTTTTGAGGTTCCATAAAATTGATTTTTTTTACAAATTTCAACTTTGGTAGCCCATAAGTAGGCATCTAGGTGGTGTGGCACTTTTCTTCAACACTTATTTTATAGGTTGAAGAGTTATATATCATATGCCCCTTAAATTATTCGATTATCTCATTTGGTACGATTCTTGCAAAGCAAAATGAGCAATGGCCCCACTGTGCGCCGTACAAAGTTAAAACAATTATTATCTAGCACTGAAGTATTTAAATAAAATCGAAAGTAAATTTAGAGAGCTGAAATCGAGATGAAATTTAATACATTTTATTGTATTTTGCATTTTCGAATTGGAGTGAAAAACATCCGTTAAAAGCCTGCAAACTTGAATAAATTAAAACATCGCTTTTATAGCATATTATTTTTATTGACATTGAAGGTGTTCTAGGCCAAGTAGCTACTTTACTCTTAAAGTTAATACTAAATTTGGCTCTCATATTACAACTTTACTTTTATCGCCGACTTATTGGCATTTCGATAAATCTCCTTGTTCCAACCAAGATTGTCAGCACTCAGTTTGTCCGTAAAGCACAAGAAATTTAAAAATGGTTCTTCAAAGTTGGTAAATATTCAGGTGTCTACTGGATGTCTATAAAACGCACTGAAAGGTATGTATGTATTTAGCCATATGGAATAATAACAGGAACTGGAGTTGAAGTCAGCTCCTCACTCCCTACTCACTTAAACGTATGACGATACCCATGGCCCCAAAAGAGATGGAAAGTGTTCCGCACATCGTAAATTCGGCGCTAGGCTTCATCCTCATTCTCCGTTAGAGGCAGGCAAATCATTGTGTCTAATTATTGATTTTAATATTTATTCTTAGTTTAATTTAAAAAAATACATTTATTTTTTTTTTATTTGTTTAGTTTAGATTGGCTACATAATTTTTTTAATAGGATTCAAATCGGGAGATAACCTGGAATTTTTGTTTTGGCATCCAATTTTTGAACACAAGGGACGTGTCCTTTGGGGCATTGTCTTGCTATAAAATTCATTTTTCAGCAGCAAGACCCATATTCCCGAAGACTTCTAGAAGATTCTGTTGCAGAATGCTTAGATATTGTTCTTCTCGCGTAATTCCATCGATTAACACCAAGAGACCAACTCCATTTTTATAAATACACCCCCAAACTATCATTGAGCCGACACCGTGCTTGACGGTTTTCTGCACATTACTTTGTGTCTGGACTGTGGGATCTCTAATCTAATACAGTTACAAAATAATTTTATTTTCAAGGTTATATGGTGAGGTGAAACAAAAATTAATCGTGTCGAATCAGACGGACGCTCCTGGTATTGGACTAGAGATGCCATCGAAAGCTCGGCAAGCAAAACGGGAGATCGAGGTTCGAATCTCGATCCTGTCGTTGCAAATAATTTTTAATTACTCAACATTTTTCATTTATTTGAATTGTCAGTTCAATGGTAGAGATACGCGACCGTGCGCAAGGGGTCATGGGTTCGATTCCTGGTTTTAGAAAACCAATTTTTTGTTTGTTTTTTTTTCCATTATTTTTACTTTTAATAAACTTCTTAAATTTAAATATACTGTAAAAATTTGTTTAAATTACTTATCATATTATATATGTATGTAGCTGCCACAAAAACGATAGGTCGATATTTAAAGATAAGTATGAAAATTGCATGGGCATCAAATCCTCGGCGTGCCGGGGACTAGGCCCAGGATATATTACTGTCGAGTGCACTCGACTGTTCCGCTTGTTATTAATTAGAGCAATAACATTGATTTCCTATATGTACTATTTATATTGTATTTTCAGATCAGTCTCCGACATGAGTTTATTGAATCGAAACATATTGTGGTCGGAGAAAGTCGCTTAAAATGGCATAAGCTTGGGTTGTGGCTGGCTGGCTGGCTGGCTGGTTGCCTGGCCAAAACGTCTTAAAGGCTTTGTGGGAATATTTGATTAAGCAAGTTGAAGATCAATATTTGCTATTGTCAGCAGTGGCAGCAGCAGCAGATGGGATAAAATAATTATTGATGTGGCTGCCATGCGCTTGTTTTAATTACAGAAACTTTTTGGCTTTGGCAATAAGGCAATAAGCCAGCTTCACCGCCAATGCCAATGGCTGGCATGAGTAAACGAGAGAAGAGATGGAAATTCAAGGAGAGAAGGCAGAGATGGGAGAGAAGGAGAGTCTCTGGTAAATGTCGTTTGTTTGGCTTGCACTCGACTGCAATTTAAGTGAATTGTTGCCACATGGCAGCTGTTGGTTGGCAGCTTTCTGGTTTCCGTTTTCAGCTTTCAGGAGTCAGGAGTCAGCATTCAGTGGCAGCTGTCAGTCGCCTCCCATTAGCCATTAGCTTGCATTTAGTTATTTGCATATAACGCATACGCGACGTGGTGCGGTGATTAGAGCAACATTAGTCTGACTTACCGGTAGGAATAAAAACACACTAAACGAAGTTGCCTTGAGTGGCTCCTTGGCGACCTTGACCCTTGCGCATAATAAACACTGCGCCTTTGGCCTTTGCCAGGCAAATTTGTTAGCAGCTAAAGCCGTAAGCGGAGAGGGAGGAGAGGTGAAGACGAAGACGGAGTCCGTGTATCGTGTTGCTTGACTCACCTTGCACGCTAAGGCTAAGGCTTATTATGGCCCTGAATTCGCCTTTACTCCATGCATTGTACGTCTAATGAGCGGTATAAATCAGCGAGTCAGTTCAGGCTCTGACCCAGACCCAGACTGGGAACGAGACCGAGAACGAGACCGAGACAAGTGCACCAGGCACGCACAGACATGCACACATACACTCAGAAAAATATACCATCCTAAAATTAAGTAAGTAGTTAGAATATAAAATACTCATACTCTTATACTTAATATTGTTATTAAACTACTTAATCGAGTATTTAGTATATCAGAATTTAAGTAAACTTAAATATAAGACTGCTTTGAACTAGAAACAAGTTTATTTTTGGCACAAGTTCAAGTTTAATTTGTCTAGTAAATGTATTTAAAAATTTAAGTAAACTGATATATGAAAATGTTTTGAACTAAAAACAAGTACACTTTGGGATAAGTTCAAAGGGTGTTGTGTACTTAAACTAGTATGATTAGTTTTCTCACATCTTTCATCCTTGAACGTACTTTAAGTATCCCAGAAAAATGCGAACTTGAAGTAAAATTTTGGTTCTCAGTTTTGGAAGTTGCGAGCTCAATCAGCTTTTGAAATCGTTTGTATCCCCTGCATCCCCTTAATTAAGTTAATCTTGTGTTTTTTTTCTTAGTGTACACATTCTGAAGTCGGTTATCCTGTAACCTCTTACCTGAAATTGTTACCTGTGACCGTGCATAACTCTGAGCTGTTAACAAAATACCATTTGATCGCGTGACGGGATGGCGGTTGGGCGGCTGGACGGGCGCCAAAATGTCGGACGTCGTCAACTAATCTCCATATTGAATTGCTTTAAATATTTCATTGCGAGAGCGCAACGTGGCGTATACGTGACTTTGCTTTAAATGAAAAATGAAAACTATTTGCATAGTTTAAGCGAACTTGTTGGTCTCTGAATTGCTTCCCTTGTTGTTGTAGCAAGAGTTGTTGTTGTTGTACACATGCAATAACTAATATGAAAGCCGAAAGTCAGACAAGCGCGTAATGAGCCCAGCTGAACTGAACTGAGCTGAACTGAGCTGTCTAACCGAGCAGATTGTCTAGGGGCAGATTGGCAAAGGGAAAGGGAAAGTTGAAGGGAGAGTTACACAGTAAGGGCAAAGAAGGGAAGGAGGGAAGAGAGGGCAGGGGGCAGGGGGCAGGGGGGCAAGGGATACAGGTAGCTGGTTCGATAAATTTATGGCATTTGTTTCGTGATCAATCGCTTGTCATGAAATGCCCGCAAATGGGAATTTGCGGTTTCTGCAACTGTACGCAATCAAATACATATGTAAATAAGAGTATGTCAAATTGCAACAATTGTTCAATATGCAGGTTCGTAAATTTGTATGGGCGTGGCCTTCTCTCCCCACCCTCCCCCTCCCTGCTCTCTGCCCCTCCACTCAATTACCCCCTTTGCCATTTGAAATGCCGCTTTATCTGTTTGACTATTGTATAAAACATACTGGGCATTATTGTTGTTCTCGTTGTTGTTGTTGCTATGACATTTTAACCTGTAAGTCAGGAACACACCTGCAAAAACACACACACACACACACAAACCTATGCACACACGTATTTATTATGGCAGCTGTAAAAACTGCGGCTAATTGCATTTTTTTACAGTTCACAGATTTGCATAAAACGCAAAACGTGTGCGTCTGTCTGTGTAATTTATATTTGTTTATGTGCACATGAATACATTAAACGGACAGCTAGAAAGCACAAATTACATTGCCGCACACACACTCACACACACTTTCACATCTGTGCATTTTAATAAACCTGACTGCTGCGAACAGAATGTTAGTTCAACACACACACACACACACACACACACAAATACACGTGTTCGCTATCTTTGTCTAAATGTGTTTTGCCCTTCACCCTTTTCCGCTGCATCTTACCCCCTTACCCCCTCCATTCCTCTCACTGCCTTCACTCACAACTCTCCCATTGCCTATGAACATATCCAGATACATATTTATTCCATCGTTCGTTTGTTTGGATGCAACTTTTGTTGTTTGTCCGCCCGCAGGGGCTATAATAAATTTGTCAAACTCATGCAGCTCACAACAACATCTACCACAACAACAACAACAACAAAAACAAGAACATGAAGTCTGTACAGTACGCACTCTTAAATCACAGCTAGTTATTGGAATTAAACTCGTTCGTTTCATTTACTTACTGCAAATATTTAAAGCCGATTTATTTAAATTAAAAATTTCCTTTTTTTTTAATTTCATTTTTTTTTTGTTTTGCATTTGGCAGTATAAAGTACTTGCATTATTTACGTTTGCAATATACGTACAAACAAATATTTATGAATAAACCAACATGTCAAAATGTCTATTTTTGATTATTTGAATTGACATAAACTTTATCTTTTTTGGAATAAAAATAAAATATTGCAACTTTCATTCGGGTGTGCTTCTTTTTTCTAAATTAGTGTGATATGAATGACTGCTTTTATAATCTGCGTATCGCAATAATGGAGGAGTAGGAAGCCTCATTTAGTGTATATTTAATGAGGATAACGACTAGAGTCGATATTGCTACATACATCTATAAAAACTAGTCTTATAGTTTTGAAGCTATCTCTGAAATATTTTCTGAATTTACATCCCCCTTATAATAGAGATAAAATAAAATCATCATTATAGACTTCAAAATAGAATTTGTGTAAAGAAGTTCTCCCAATTCGAAATCTTGGTAATCTAAGATAGTTTCCAGACTACTTCACAAATATTAAATTTTTCACCGAGAGTCAAACTCTCAGAGATTTGGTTTCCATAGGCTTGCCACATTTGCATTGGCCGTTGCAAGTCTATTTTCCTTTGATTTCAAATGAATTTTAAAAGTGTAATGGTTTTTCGTAGATTATTATTTTCTTATTTATAAATGATCATTACTGGTCTGTTTCAGCAATCTCTGGTCAGTATCTAATATGTGTCCAATTTGAATAATGGAGATCTATTATTGAGTATCAAAGAGAGGTATATCTTTAGTGTGAGGAGGTTGCAAACTTGCACTGCTCACTGACTAATTAAATTAATCAAGTGGTCATCACACAAGGTAATCGACATATATTGGGACTTCTTGCCATGTATTTGGACCTCAAGAACACGGCGTAATGGGCAATTTGCATATGGTTTAGTACTGATTAAATATGCTGTCAACGGCCAAAGGGGCAACACTTGCAATTGGCCAAGTGGCAGTGACATTGGCAGTTGGTTGCCACAACCGCATTCAAAATACGAATACGAAACGGAATACAAATCTGACCGGCCGACCTCAAAGTGTGGTCGATTTGGGGCTGCCCTTTTGTCATCATCAGACATCATCGATGTTTGCACACACATTCAAGTGTGAGTGTGAGTGTATGTGTATGTGTATGTGTGAGTGAAAGTGTGAATGTAAGTATCATATAAAGTGCCTTAGCATAACGGTATACATTGCAGCATGAAGTGCATAAAACATGTGCAGACAAGCATAATAAGTTAGTTGGGTCCAGCTGAGTTCAGTTCATTTGAGTTGAGTTCTGTTGCTGCCAAGACCCAGAGATGAATGTCTGACAAATCATCTGCGTCCATTTACAAAATAAATCTTGTTACCATTTCATTCAACAGTTTATTTCAATGAGTATAACCCTAAGACTTTTCCATGCTAAATTCACACAATTTAATATACTCGTACATCTCTAATTTATTTATACACAGTTCAGCACAACAATAGTCGATTTTAATTTGACTTGTATTTAGTTGTAAATTAACTAATATTACCAATTTCCCATGCAATTTTCAACAAGTTTAGCATTTAGATTTGCAATTCCGGCAAAAGGTTCTTAATGTCCTCTAGGCATAAATTTATTTAATTGGATGCCACAACATGGCAAATATGAAAACAGAACAGCAATAACAATGCAATTGCAATGGAAATTTCCTATTCCAGATGCAATTTATCGTTAATCGCGTCTGTCTCACTGCGAAATACTTGGCCCGCAAATAGAGTTCCGCAGAAACTCTCTAATAATTTTATTCTTATTCCTCAGTTCATGTTAAAACTTCTTCAATTAATTAAAATAATTTTGTTTTATAGAGCAATATAGTTCTTGTCTTTTATCCAGATTCCAGAGTCTTTTAAAGGCATAATTAAAAATTAAAATAATAATTGTTTTGAGAGTGTTTTTAAACATACTGGCTAAGTTTCATTCAAATTGACGATAAATTGTTTGCATGCAGGTATTTTAATTTGTTCGCATATCTGCAACAATTTTTTTTTACTTCAATTTTCACCCTAATATAGACATGGTATTTATTTCTGAAATGGTTCATGAAGTACTTACGTACCCATGTATAGATACATGCTCACAATATTATTAAGAGCATTGCTTTCCGTCTGTTCAAAATAGTAATTAAGCGGTAATCCGAGTTGATGAACGTACTCGTATTTGTGCATTTCTCGACTTCTCCATTTTGGCAAGAGTCTTACTGCGTATAATTAAATGGAATATCATAATGAAAAGGCACTAGACACACCAAAGTCACTGCAGTGACAGTGCCAGTGTCAGTGCCAGTTGCAATTGCAGTTGCTTTGTCGAGTGCCGCAGACAACAACTTAACCGAAACGTAATTCATTAAATTAATGAAATTGCAATGCATACACAATAACATGACCCCATTATCCTTTCCCCAGAGACTAACCAGCTCCAACCTGAATGCGATCAATTCTCGTGCTGCAATATTTGGACGGAGCCTCAAATCCCTCTAACAAACCACACTTTGTGCACATTACAGGAGTAGAACCGAGCACAAGCACATACATATACATATGTACATACCCAGCAAACATTTTCTATCGCCAAAAAGAATTTATTTATTTACTGTTATTAAGACACGCTCTGTGCTCTAGCCAAAGAGAGAGATTTCTATGTTGGTCAAGTAATTTGTCAAAACAGATTATCAGGGGTGCCACAGGAATCGCTTTGACATAAATTTAATACAAATTAAAGTAAAATTCAAGCGAACGCGATTTCGGTGGCACCCCTCTATGTAACATTTTTAGCTCAACTGGGAATCGAACCTCAAAATTTAAAGTTCGGAGTATGGCAGGTCGGCAACTCTAACTAGTGATCTGCGGGACCAACACTTTGGAGTACTCATTTTGGTGTTTTTGGTATCGCTAAACTTTCGCCTGGAAGATTAATCTTCCAAAAGATTCGTGCATGATTCGCAGAAGACTCTCTCACATAACTTTGTTTTCGATTGTCAGCTTTCCATCGCTAAACATTCGCCTGAAAGATTCACCTTCTATTATTCTCTTTTCGGCGATGGGCTATTGTACAATCGCCCAAATGTTTGCTGGGTGTGTACATGTTCATATAAATACTTATGTACAAATAAATACATCACACAAATGTATATTAAAATTCAGCTAAAATTACATACATATATTTTATTAAACAAGAAATAATGTATTTAAGCATTTATTTAAATTGAAAGAATTAATTGACTCTTTTAATATAGTAAAGAAGGGATTTTTAAACTGGAAAAACTGATTTATGAAACTTTGCTGCTCATCATCCGATTCAAACTTGTCTACAAAAGTTGTATTCTAAAAATTATTCACCAATAACATATGTATGTATATTAAATCATTGTGATAAATGCTGAAAATGTTTTTAAAAGTCTATCGGATCTTTTAAATTCTTTACTCTTTGAAACTGAATATAACTTATATAAAAAAAAGTTATCTGGGAATAAGATAATTACAAATTAATCTTTTTTTTTAATTGCATCATTATGTGAGACATCGAAGAAAAAAATAAATCATAAATAAATGAAAATCTTCAATAAAATTCTTTAAAAAATATAAGAAATAATTTTTAAGAATAAGCAAATATTTGGCTTAAACCATCGAAGAAAAACAAATATGGAAAATAATATTAATAAATAATAATAAGTTGCATTTAGAGCCTCCTAAAAGCGGTAAGCATTCTGAGCCAAAATAGTTTTTAATTAGTCGTAATATACTTCGGTGAGCTCGACTTCGCTTGAGAGCAGCACAGGTAGCTGCAGGATACATACTATGGGCTAATACTGCGATGCGGACGTTACATTTGCACGCATATTTTCATGTTTAAGCTGACACAGCTCGCGTCCAGACTTTTGAATTGTAAAGAAATTTTCTGAAAAATGTAGTTTTGTGGGAGTACTTTTCAATATTTTTTAGATGACAGCTTTTCTTTTTATAAAAAAAATTGAGCTAGCTTAAGGGGTTATATATGTTGCGGTCGGTCAAAAAATTGAAGTATCTTAAAGTATATGTTTCTAAAAATGTTATCCCAAATTTTCATAAAGATCGAAGCAGTAGAAGCAAAGTTATAGCGTTTTTCATCTTTCTCCGTTACGAAGGCTTGGCGCGTCAAGTCAACTTTAAACGCGATTATCTCGAAGTGATGTTATTCCAAAAATGTCGTTGCGGTGACTTGGATTGCGTAAAGAGTTTTCGACCGATTTTAATGTTTTTTTTTTTTTAATTGTTCGTAATTTATTTGCCGTGTCCTTGAACGATTCAATTCTTTCGTATGAACTTTCATCTTAATGTTATGAATTTTTAAATAAATTTTGTCACACGAAAAAAACTGCTGTTTTAGAAAAATCGTCCCCGTATGAAAAAAAAAATTTTTTTTATTTGAATGAATCGTTCAAGGACACCACAAGTGGCTATACTAATGAAATTGGTTTGGTTTTATGCTTTCAGTTAAGCTGTTGGATTGGCATCGTAGTCACCGGAACCCTCTTCGAAAAATTGTAATAACTTTGCTAATTATTAATATTTCTTGATGATCTCAAGCGCATTTTACACATGACACATTGTACTACTCAATACAAATAACAAGAATTTCATGGAAATATGGCTACATACTTCTACAAAAATCCAAACTTTTTCCCATTTTCCCGCACCGCAACATATATAACCCCTTAAAGTTCCGTTGCGGCCGTTACAAGGAATGGAACGAGTTCAGGTTACCGTGCATTTTCACATTTTCTATCGAATTTTGCATAAGAAACAAAAAATACAAATATTAAGTGGAATATATGATCAAATCAATGCAGCATAAAAATATTGATAAGAAGTCTCATTAAATACAAATTTTAATTTTTGTTTGTTGCGGACGTTACGTTGCGACGTTACTCTTTTTACACACATTTCTACATTAAGTTGTTTATATATAGAAGTAAGTTTTAGCTAACTTGAGGTCTAGTAATGTCTATAAGACACCAACAAACAAAGGGCTATTTTTTCACTTTTAAGAACTAAAATTCACAACTGGTTCTGGCATCTCAAAAGTGACATTAGGCTGAGATCGCTGGTCAAGTCAGCACAACGGTACTGATGATAGAGATTGGCATCTATTGAATACCGAGCCATGCTCCTTGCGTTCTGCAAGTGTTTTGTGTGTTGTTTGTTGGTGTCTTATAGACATTACAAGACCTCAAGTTAGCTAAAACTTACTTCTACAATAAAGAAAGGTCACAAAAACAAACTTAATTTATGTATATTAGACATATTTTAAATATGATTTTATAAGTAAATAAAAAAAATTAAACAAACTTTTAGAATTGCTAAGCACTAAACACTCAGACGACTGTTTTCTGTACTTTTTTCACCATTGAAAATAACCTATTTTTTACAAAAATTAATGAACGCAAGAGGCAAATAGAGGAATTAATAGGTTAGGCACGGCCATGAACAAACAAACCACCATAAAACCATTTTGTTTTTGTAATTTGAAGCCTGAAAATGTATTCTATAATTCCAAAACACAACTATTTTTTAAAAACATCCAGTTTTTTGCAACTTAAAGTTTTCGCCCTTGGAATGAAAATACATACGTTACATATATATTACATACATAACATATATTACAATTAATAAATGTTTTCCTTTCCTTAATTAAAAACCACGATAGTCTCCACATAGTTGATCGTTCTTGTGGCTTATGGAGAAATGCCATTAAATGCCCATCTTGTTGCGGCTAAGTTGTTGTCATGGCAATGTGGCATAACGCAAATACCTAACTGTTAATTAGTAATGAGAGATAATGCGTAAATTAACTTAACAGCATTCCACACTTGTCCAACTAATCATATGTAACATACATACTATGTGAAGATAGAAACTGGGTGTGTGTGTGTGTGTGTGGCAGGTGGTTGCAAGTTTTTACAGCAATATATTTGGGAATGTTGCACATCAAGTGATGCTGCCGCTTGCTGCAATTCCATTCAATCAAACAGTCAATCAAACAAATTGCATTCGTTATGCTCGGAATTCAATATGCTGAAGCAAGGGCGTTGCAGCATTTCGATGCACGTTGCACGAGGCACCAAGGTGGGGGGAGGGGGCATTCATAAAGTATTGTACTACGTACACATACATACATATATGCTGTTCACATGCGTGTATAACCAAATTATGAGCCAACACGCATTTTTGCTGTTTCACATGCTCCATGCTCCCAGCCACAATTCAATCGCAATGCAACCCAACTTCTATTTTCCAGCTCCCAACTTCCATCTACATGCCCAACCTGGCGACTTTTCCCCCTCAACTGTCTCTGAGTACCACAGAGTTTGCTGTAAAAGACGCCATTTGTTTAGCAACACCATTTTGTTTGAGTTTTGCGGTCTGCTTCCTCCAGCAACTATCAAAATGAAATTGTTGCCAATAAAAATGTATACAAATGCGGATAGACAGGTGAGCTGCAAGGTGGCAGGTGGCAGGTGGTAAATGCTGCTTGGACGGCAAGGCAACTCTGCTGCTGCCGGATGGTTGTCAGCAGCATATGTCGGATGCCGAAACCGAGGACTGCGGGGAGAGTAAAGAACGAGAACAAGGACTAAATCGAAAAATGTATGGAGCGATGCATGAAGCTTTGTATCTGCAGGTTTTCTACTCGTTTTAGCGTTTCACTGCTAACATTATTTATTGGCTCTGCTTTGGGTGTGAATTGGAATTTATTTAAATATGTTTTTGTGTGCCCCATCCCCTTCGCAGCACCCCCACACTTTTGATTTCTCCATTTTTCAGCTTGTCATTTGTATGCTCTTTGCTGTTCATCGATGTTTCTGTTTCTGCTTCTGCTTCTGTTTCAGTTTCCGGCTGTCTTCCACTTTTGCACCTCTTGCAAACATTTTATGGCCTGCCATTTGCAGCTGCTGTGACGTTGCCTCTGCCATTGTTTCAGCCCCAGCAAGTGGCACTGTGGCACTGCCCACATCGCAACGCATCGACATTTTGTTTATGCGCCCCCCAGCATTTTATTGTTGTTGTCAAACACCAAACACCGGTAATAGATTTCGTTGGCGCAGCTTCGACAGCAACGATTTTCCGCAGTCGGAAACTACTCATAGGCCAAGCCAAAAGTATCTCAACTTGCAACTGAATTGCAAACGGTAACAGCAACTTGTTCTAAACAAGTGTGCAATTGCTTTTGCCAAATAAATCACCTGGCTGAAAACAAGGTTGTCTTTAAGTTGGGAAACATCAAGTCTAGCAGCAAATTTGTAACAAATGTAACAAAGATGTCAAGCTCCAATTACACTAGGTAACTTTCATTAAACAAACTTTTTTTGGAACAAACAGGGTCCTACATAGATGGAATTAAAAAAAACTTTAAACATTTTTCTATGGTAAGACATTTTAAAATTTTAAAGTCTAGAGTTTTTGTTGTTTTTTTTTTATTCAGAAAGGAGCTTACGGTTTTGTTCATTACTAGAAAGCTTTAGGCTTTCTGTACGCTAATACGAGCCCAATCCACTATTAATTCGTACGCCCTTTTTTTTACATTAACAGCTGTGTAAGTCAAGTCTTCACAGTAAAATAAATATATTTGGAAAGGTCTTTTAGATTCCGTTTGAATGATGCAAAACTTTCCTTAACCCATTAAGTACCCTTTGAAAATTTTGAATTTTAAAAATAAGTCAATTTTTCAACTCTTTTCCTCGATTTTTTACAAAAAATATTTTGATGTAAAAAAATTCTTGAAATAATTCTAAGAGTGACTGCCAAAAAAAAATTTCAAAAATCTCTTCGCTAGTATTTTTTAAGATTTTTTGAAATTCGCTAAAAAGCCACTTTTTGTATGAAAAGTAAGAAAAATGGGTTAAAATGGCAATTTTCAAAAAATCTTAAAAAATACTAGCGAAGAGATTTTTGAAATTTTTTTTTGGCAGTCACTCTTAGAATTATTTCAAGAATTTTTTTACATCAAAATATTTTTTGTAAAAAATCGAGGAAAAGAGTTGAAAAATTGACTTATTTTTAAAATTCAAAATTTTCAAAGGGTACTTAATGGGTTAAGGAAAGTTTTGCATCATTCAAACGGAATTTAAAAGATCTTTCCAAATATATTTTTTTTACTGTGAAGACTTCACTTACATAGCTGTTAGAGTAAAAAAAAGGGCGTACGAATTAATAGTGGATTGGGCTCGTAGATATGTCTGTTGACTATCCATGTTTTTGTATGTGCCTCATTTGTAAAATTTCCTTAAGAGTTTATTTACATAATTGCTTTACTTGGGCGTTGATAAAGATATTAATTAATGAAACCGATGGAAAGAAAAAAGGTTTAAGCTTTTTCTATTCACATATTCACTTCTTTAGGTTTGATGTTAGAAAACTTGATAAGAGAGCAATTGAAAACTTATGCTTTATTTTGGAGATTTACTAGTGGCTCTAAAGTGTTAAAAAGTTCCTAGATTTTAATATGCATTTTAAATGTTTTGTTTTGTATATATGTATAGGTGAATGTTGAAAATCGAAAAATGTTTATTTAATTACCTATTCATAATAGACATGTGTTTCAGTATTAAGTCTTATTCAATATGATTGAGTGTTAATCAAATATTGCAGTCTTACTATTTAAAAATAATAAAAACGCGTCAATGTTAAAGCAGAAATGTTTTGTAGCGTTATAAATGTAAATAAAAAAAAAAAAATTTAAAAAAAAAAAATGAAATACATAACTGTTCTCACTCAATATTCAAGATGAATTCAATGCTTGATTAGCATTTTAATTTCCCATCATTCGAAGAACTGAGAAAGAGAAACATGAATATATTTAAGAAAGCTAAAAGGAGTTAGACTAATGCTTGAGCTGAAAATTTTGGTGCTAGCTGTTCCTCTATACGCTCACTGAGTTGTAGTAGATGGAACCATTCTCTTTTGCATTCTCTCGTACTCTTATTCTCCTATACGAGTGCGGAACACAAGTAGATAATGAGCGAAAGATAAAGTTTGTAGTGAACTTCTACTTGTTTTCGGGACTATTGCGTCCGTTAGTCATTTTACATTTAACATTTTATGACTTAACTGTCACTTTTAGTTTTGGGGTTGAGCGGCAGCTGCTTCAGCCCATGGCCGAGGGAAAGTTTGATAATCGCTCATTTGATTACAAAAGTAGTGCGCTTAAAGTTTGTAATTGAGATATTTTTCTTTTGAGTTATTTATCTTCATTATCGCTTAATACTTGACCAACTTGCTGATGGAGACTTCTGCTCAAGCTACACTTTGAGAAAAGCTAAGCAAATTACTCGGTAAAGGTCCATATTATGCGGAACACCTCAAAAAAAATAATGAAAAAATTTAAAAAATAAGAGGTCGATTTATGATTAATTTAGGTGCAAAAATTATTTCCGGGTCTTTTCTAGTTTTTTTTTAAATTAATTTTGAAATTTAAGTGCAAAATGAACTTTTTGCATGGTTGTTTTGTGCATATTGACAAAGAAAAGTTCATTTTGCATTAAAATTTCAAAATTCATTTTAAAACAAACTAGACGAGACCCGGAAATAATTTTTGCACCTAAATTCATCATAAATCGCCCTCTAATTTTTTTTCTTTTTTTTTTTTTGGAGGCGTTTCGCATATTATGGACCATTACCATATATTGCAATTTTTCAGTCTAATAACCGTTGAAGTTATATTTTGACAAAAAGGCAAAGAAAAAAAACCGGTCCTAAATCTAACATATTTTCAGTTAAGAGTTTCTTTTCATTTAAGTAATTTTCAATATATTTTAGGATCACGTTGTGGTAAGATAACTATATCTAAGCAATTACTTTGTAAATACTCAATATCATACTTTTTGAGACCTGAACATCTCTATTCGCCTTTTATTCTGTGAGTGTTCGCTTGAATACTCGCATGAACACTCACGTGAACTCGGCTAATTGTTGCAGTGTTGCGGCAAGTGGTGCCACATCGTTTTAGCTTGTTTTTGTTCACTTTGTTTGGCTCGTACAACAAGTTTTGCACTGTTTTTGCTTTCGGTGGCTCTACACAAATCATGCCCCGGAAAGTCAACAGCAGCCATCAACGCCACAAGCGGCAATCAAAACGCAACAGCAGGAGCGGGAGCGGGAGCAGGAGCGGAATTGAGGGAAAAGGAGAAAGTCCTGCCAGTTCCTAGGAGTAGCTACTGGATCGCGACTCTACTCGGACCAACCTCACACATTGGACAAGAAAGTTGTAATCAAGGCATGTCGCGACTCGTCTCGAGACTCGAGTAGACAAAAGAAAGTCAAGCTGAAAAAAGTTGAAAAGTTATTAAAGTTAAGCCAAACACGATTGGAATATCAACTAAGTTTTCTTTTCTTTTTATTTCATTTTATTTTTTGGCTCAGCATAAATGAGAGCCAGATACTCGTAGACAAAAAGTGACGGAACGGAAGTTTTCAATAATGAAATTTTTGATTTTGGTTGGCAACAAAAAATATATATATTTTTAAAACGCAGTCTGCACCTTGGGATGCGAGCTGAACTGTAATTAGTGCCAATTAAAGATACGCATTGGGGTTATTTTCATTGATCTTATCTACTGGAGAAAATCTGTTTACGGAAGTGCTTCGAACGTTTATCTCAATAGTAACTGCTGTTGAATATATTTTTAAAGGTTTTAAATGATTTTGATCAATTTTATTAAATGTTGTTTTCCTTGTCGTAATTGAAATTAGTATTTATTAAATTATTTTGGTTCTTAAAGATCTGTGAAAAACGCCAAGGCTTTCATCTCACTTTCAAGACCCTACAGCAGTAATGGAAATATTTCATATTACTTCAGCATTTATAGAAAGAATCTGAAGTTATCCAATTTAGTGTAAATTTAAAACTCTTAAGCTGGTTTACGTTTAAGATTTCTCAATAAAAATTATTTTCGTTGAATTTATTTGAATTTTGCAATGCGAATTCATTTTCGATTTTGCTGGCACTTAAGGTAGAAAATATCCATTTTGAAATGATGCATAAACTATGCCCAAATGGCAACTAATTCGATTCAATATACTTGGGGATTGCACCATGGTTCGATCCCCAAGCATACTATAACATGGAGTGCCTAATGAAGTGTGCAAGTTTTTGGAAAGTTTGTATGCTTTTGCCATTGATACGCATTAAAAGTCTTGTCCATGGACAACTTAGGCACAGATCCAAAGGTGGAGGTACATAGTAGATTCAAAGGCAGAGGAGCGGATGGTGACCTTGAAGTACTCATCTCTGTCTCTGCTGCTGCTGCTGCTGCTTCTGAGCTGAACATGAAATATTGAACAGCTTAGACCGGGCACGGATCCGGCCAGAGTGCTGCACACACTCAAAATCTTTAATCCCAAAATAATTGGCAGGACATTTTATGGTCTTGTGTGGGCTCAGGACTAAAAGCCCAGTCTCCCAACTTGAGTCAGTTCAGTTCGGTTTAGTTCAGTTCAGTTCAATTTCATTTTATTACATTGCGTATACGCCATATTAATTTGTGTGTAATAAAATCAACAACAAACTGCACAAACTTTAAACTATGTCCAATACAAGAATCTAAGTCTGCAGAGAACCAGGCAAAACGAAACTTTTCAAGATTTTATTCGGTATTTTGCTTTTGTTTTTGCGCCTGTGACTGGCAAACTAAAAAGTTAGTAAAGAAATCAACATTGACTTACATCCACAGCAACATCTACATCTACATCTTCGTCTTCGTCTTCATCTCCAGCTTCCCTTAATTCTTTTAGCTAACCCCCATGAAAACTTTTTGACTGAAAGGCAAATCTTTTTCCAATGTCTACACCCGGTGTGTGTGATATGTCCTGTGAGATGTGTGTATCTGTATCAGTGTGAGTCTGAGGTGTCCAGTGTGTGCGTCTAATTTTTGTTGAATTTAATTACTCAATGCCACAAATTTTCATTTCATTTCCTCCTTTTCTCTCGAAAATATCACAATATTCTGACCTTTTCGGAAAATAACCAAGAAACAAAAAGCCAAGCAAAGATTTTTGTGGCTCTGATATACATATATGTATGTACATGTGAGTGAGTTTTATGAAATTTGTGGCATTGACACTTATTGAGGTCCAGCTGGCACTTCGCCCAACACATGTGAACCAACTTCTTACGGCGTAGAGCCAAAAGTTGCTCTACGCATATTAATACCGTATTAATCATCTGCCAAAATGTCTGGCCAAGTAAATAAACTTCCGCAAAACTTGGAAAATATATTTAAATGTTATATTGAATGCAAGCAAAAATATTTAGTGTTTTCCTCATCTAAATTACAAAAATGTTTAATGAAATATTTAATAGCTAAGTATTTAATCTGATTTGACTTAACAATAATTAATATTATATTTTTAATATTAAAATATTAAAATTATTATTAATTATTGATATGACACATCGACAAGGCTCTGAATTCAAATGCTTCAATAGATGCCAGCTTAACCCTATAAAGTAGATTGTTTAATAAAGCCTTAAAGCTATGAAACTTTAAAGTGGTATCTATATGGTGACTTAATTAAAATTTTAAAGTTTGCAAATTGTAGCTAACTGTTGAATTTAATGGATTCAGCTAAACAACACTCAAGTCGATTATTGGCTCCCCGTTATACGTCAAGATTAGGACTTTTAGAGCCGAATATCCTTGCCGTATTCGTAGTAGAAGTCGATATCGATGTCGCGTCTGGTGTCTTATCAAGATTTCATGTAATGTGCTCAGTTTGACAAGCTCTCTCTGCAGAGGCAATTCGTTCATGGCGATTTCGCAGGGCTCAATCTTCATGGCAACTGCAACTGACATACACGGACACTCACACACTCACTCACACTCACTCACACACGCACACACTCACTCACGGGTACTTACAATAGCTGAGGATGGTGTAAAACTTAGTTAAGAAGCCGCGCTTTTCTCCTTTTTCCCCATTTTTGTTTTTTGTTCAAAACAATCTTGACAAATGTGGCAAAAATTGTGATGGTCCCGCAATATTTTTGTTGTTCAGTATTGGGTAACAAACTTTGTTGCAATTTGAGCTGACAACAAAGTTGCGCCGACTCCCGCGATACTTTTCTTTTCTATTTGTTTCTGTTTTGCTGGCGGCAAAGCAACAACAACAAAATGTTGTACTCCAATTGTGAAGACTCTAGACTTGTGCTGCATGATATGTTGTATCCAAACGTTCATGTCTTTGCTGGCCAAAAACGACAGTTGTTATCGCTATCATTTTTGGCCTGTGCTTGACCAAGTTAGAAAAAAAAAAAAAATATCAATTGAATATGGACAAACGAAGCTTGAGCACTCTGTAAATGAACGCAAGTCGGATTGATTGGAGGATTGTTAATTTGGGTACAATACATTAAATAATTTAAATACTTCATGAGCAAATAATTGAAATATAATCTTTAGTACTTAGTTTCCAATAGTCAATGACGCATTCATTAAGCACAGAGAACGAAGAGATTATCTATTTAGTGATGTTAATCTCATATCTCAATTCTGTGGCAATAAAGACACAATCTTTCTCCGTTTTACTTGCTTTAACTATTTAACGTGAAGCTAATTTTTTTCAAAAAGAACAGTTGAATATATTTCCATTTCACCTCCACGCGATATATTATATCTATATCTTAATATATGTATTGTATGTACATTGTACATATATAGCCCACATTGTATCGCAAATAAAAAGCGAACAAATTTTCTTTTTTTATTTTGACAACCCGACAGTCGAGCCACAAAAGTCTGCAACACATAGTGTGCGATTCTTGTGCAACACACATACAGATACACAGACGAGCTCGAACACGAATTCACACATGTATGGACAGACAGATGCACAGACTGAGACTGCCATTGAATTGACGCTCATGATTATTTACGCAAAGTGGATTAGAAAATTTTTATGGTTTCAATAAGCCGCAAATTAATTTTGCGCAGCAGGACGCCAATGGGGAATGAGGAATAGGGCGTGGCACAGAGCTTACAAAACTTTTCACCATGGGGAAAATAAGTACTACACATCAACCAAGCTAAAAGAGTTGATAAATCATCTAAATTCACAGTTGTTTATTTGGTTATGTCCTTAACTTTCTGATCATATTTGATGTAAATCGATATTCCACTCATTTAGAAGTTATGCTTGTTTTAGGTTTTAAGCCAACGCAAGCCTCTAAAAGTATGCAATACTTTTTATAGCATTGTAATCAAGAATTAATATAATTAATCAAATAAAAACATATTTTTTGACGGCAAATATCCCATTTGTCCCACGGTTTACAGTCAGAAGAACAGCAGTTATCAAATATGTACAGTTAAAAGTTGGCTGCAGGCTACAGCGAAGCCACCAAAAAAAATGTCAATGTATCTATGCCAGAAGGGTATGTGTTTGAGTGTATGTGTATGTGCGAGAAGAAAGTGGGCAGGAAGGTTGAGCAAGCAGGGGAAGGTGAATACAAGTATTATTTTCATTTTCCAATTTAAAATATGCTTAGCTTGATGTTTTGTATTTCAGCCTCAACAACCTTAAATTAAACTAAATGCCCGAACAAAATTTACAAATATAAGTTGAACAACTTTCAGAAACTTTGGGCAACAAATCAGCATAGTTTTTTTTTGTACAACCAGCTGCAAAACTACTTCAAATTCTGTATTAGAATCAATTTCACACAAATAACATTGGTTTACCTTTGGGTGTGGCATACGCAGAAATAACCATACATACATACATACTATATTAGTTATCCATAAATTTCAAGTAAATGTCAAATTAATAAAACTGTTTTGAGAGTCGAATATGAAACTTGGACAATGAAGGTGTTAATTAAAAACTCGCCAAGAATTTCGATTGCTTTTACAGTGCTTGGAAAAAGCAGTGTTTAATTTATTGGCACTCATGTGGAGCAACAATGGCCAGCATGCAACATCAAGTTGAACAAACTAAAATGGCAACAACAATAACAATTTCCTAACAACACCTAAGCGTTCCATTAAAATTACGTTTTACAGTTTTAAAACACAAATTACCAGCTACATAAAACCAAAGAGTTACCCGGCATCAGGTGGAAGTGGGAAGCGAGAATGGGAAGAGGGAAGCGAGAGAAAGAGAGAGTGGAAGAGGGGGAGAGCTTGTGCGAAGTGGCAGCAACAACTTTATTGCAGCAAACTTGCTAAAGTTTTGTATTTGAAAATGATTTGTAAGCCAAAGGGGGATCTGACTGGGACTGGGACTGGGAATGAGGCTGGGAATGGGAACGGGAATGGGAACGGGACTGAGTCAGAGTCAGAGTCTTGACGGTTCGATGTGTGCGGCATGGCGTAAAACTTTGTTGCCAAATTCGAGAACAGCAACAACCAACAACGAGTACAACAAGAGCAATAACATGCATAACAACTGCAGCAACAAATTAAACAAATCGAAACTTTTTGGTGTGACGAAGTCAGCAAACAGTATTGAAAGCGAGAGGAAGAGACTGTGTGTGTTTGAGAGAGCGAGAGAGAGTGAGGCACAGAAAGTGAGCGTCTGAGGAAGAGAAATGAAACTATAAAACACACATAAAATGAAAAAGGTAATTGCACAAAAACAACGTTGTTAACATATAAATTTAATTGCCGAAGGAAGTTCTTTCAATTTTTTTGAACGCAGTTGCGCATGAGACTTTGATTTTCGATTTACTATTTCCATTAGAATTGCTCATATTGTATCTCAACTATAAACATACAACAAAGTGGTCAATGAGCATTGATACAACTATTTTTATTTAGATTTATATTTTTATTTGAATACTTGTGAAGTTCTAAAAGTATGGCATTCAAGACACAAAGAGCAAGGGGCAAAGGGCACCCAAGTTGACCAAGTTAATAGGCAGCACCAACAGTAAACTAGTCTAAATAAATACAGACTGGGTGTATAATATATGTACCATATTCCTATATGTATTTGGGTAGACGGTCAGACGGTCAGACGGTCAATCGGTCACACAGGAAAGAGGATAAGTGTGGGAGGGCATTTGTGTGACCCGCATTAATCACATGAACCCGTCCGTGCCCCAAGCCGATAGCCTTTGCCGTAACCCGAACCCAAATCCGAACTCGATGTCAAACTCTAACTCGAACCCAACGTGATAGAGTCGCTTTGAGCTCAGATGTCGCACCATTAGATCCAATAACAAATCGCTACAAAATCGCAACGAATCGAATTTAAAAGCGAATTACAATCAAATGTATTAAAGCACTAAGCCGACCAAAAATTTAACCTCTCTACCAACTTTCCAAAACACCCACAATCACATATATATTCACCGCACACACACACACACACACACACACAACTCCCAGTCAGATACACACACACACACACACATGCTTAAAAATCGAGGGAGAGACGCCACCCAATTGACTTTGGTTACACCGAAAATAAAAAAGACAACATCCAGACACTTTTTATGTACTTATACATATGTATGTGTGTCTGTGCTAGTGTGTGTGTGTGCCAATTGTTGACTGACTCGATTGAACTCCATCTGTGTGTTGTTTTTCCTTCTTTGCTCCAATTGTGTGAGTGTGTGTGTGTGTGTGTGTGTTGGGGGGGTGGCTTATATAGTGCTGCTAGCGTCAATCCGTTGTCGTTGACGCCGCCGGAAGCCGTAAAAATCCCCAACCCAAACAGACACACAATCATACACCTACAACAACAAGAACATCAACAACAACAAAAGCAAAGAGTGAACCTCGAATAGGCAGCTACGAGGAATTGCCACAAAAAAACGCAGCCACAAAGCCGACATTGCATTGCCAAAATGGCGAAATGCTGAAATGACGAAATGGCAAACGAGTCAAAAACCTCCGTACACGGAATCATTGAAATTACCTCTCGGATGGACTTCAATAAGTTTTCAGGTATTTGACGGGATCGCCAGGCGTTGCCATTTCCGTAGTCGTTGTCGTTGCCAGATTGTCCCAATCTAACTAAATCAACTTAAGGTTGAAATTATCATCTTGACTAACATACTTCATTTGAACATCGATTGATGCGCCACTCTAGCTTTAAGCTATTTTAATTGGAGTAAAGTAATCGACGACTAAACACCCGAACCACGCTACGAATTCCAGTGAATTCTAGTGAAGTGAATGGCACCACAAAAGGTGTTACCATACTACCTGAATAATTCAAATAGCTCCGAAAAAAGTGACAAACTTATAGCATGGCAAAAATTATGAAGTTACAGACAACGAATTAATCAAAATACTAGCAATAAATGTTGGATAATCTAAATTTAAAAATTTTGAAAACAGCTGTGTTAATATATCATTTATTCCTTTAGTTTTAATTTGATTTATATATAATTTAAGTTGTTTATTTTCGCATTAAACTGATTTAAAATTGCAGTCTTCATTTTTTCGACTGCTTTTAGGTGATCTTAGAATAAATAAATAAAACTAAAATTATTTAAGTTGAACTTTTAATACAATTTAATACAACTTTTAATATAATTTATGAGTTGTGATTAATTTATTTCGTCAATGAAAGTTCGAGCTATAGAAGAAATACAAGGCAAATCTCGAATTATATAAAGTTGGCGTACTGGAAGTTAGAAAAGAGTGCGAGTACGCAATACACATACATATGCATTCGTACCTGTATGGAAATACTCCTAATAGTATCACTTAACCGTCAGTTGTGTGTTCTGTATGCGAATACGAAAGTGTATGTTGCTTGAGTACAAGTATATTATGTGTGTTGATTGGCACTACAAAGCCGGAAGCTTAGACTATAGACACCCGACCACACACACACACACACACACACACACTGACATGGACACGGACATAGGACAATCAGCAGAGAGGCAGAGCCATCGACATAGACACAGACATGGAAGGGCGCATTAAAACCAATAAATATTGTTCATCCACTCGAATGCTTTTTAACTGAAAACCGTTGAACCCTTGCCGCCGCCTAAAAGTATGCTACAAACACAGTGTGTGTGTCTGTGTGTGTGTATGTGTATGTGTGGCATATACATAGATAGACCAACATCCGCTAAATGCGGCGCAATGGAGCTTAGCAGATACCAGAAACCAGAATACTTGTACCTCGAACAGATCGATGTTAAAAACCAACAGCAAAATCAGGTCATAAAAAAATCGAAGAAAAATTGAACAAAATTTTAAGCTTAGTCCGGCAAATGTGGAAAACTGAAAACTGTTTTTCATCAGATGCATTTCTTCTGGTTCTGTGAGTATATTCCAAATTTGAAGTTCATCTGTTACCTGAAGGCATTCAATTGTATGAAGTTTTGTGCTCAATGGCTTCTTAAAGCCTTAGTTAGCTTTTGTCGCCTTGACCTCCTCTTCTCTCCTCTTCTCTCCTCTTTTGTTCTGCTGTCTTCGCGCTGTGTGAGTTAGGAACTCGTTTTTCACATTAGTCTACCCAGTGAGGGATTCCTTCAACCTAAAGAACGCTTCAGTAATTAATCATGGTGACAAAAAATAAAACAGCACTACATATAACAATATTGTCATGAACACACCAAATACCCTGTATCTAGAGATTAAGACTTCAAATTACGGGAACTTTTCTATTTCTGCACTGAATTTCAAGAAGGCCTCAAATTACTGGGCTAAAATCACAATCACAATCTAAGATTGTTTTCCTATAATTTATCTGAATTTTGATCAGTGCTTTACCAATAAAGATTAAAGGATACGAATTTGGGTAGAAAAATGTGTATTGAAAAATGGTTATCATTCTGGTATTTCGTTCTTTTGAACTAAAGAAAATTAAGCAAAAAATTCAAGTGTTCGTATATATAGCATACATATATATATTTTTTTTTTGTAATGCTAAGGACTTAAAAAAAAGAAGGGCAATATCGAATATAAATCATACTGTTTGTCTTTTGATAAGAGTCTTATAATATTTACTTTCTACATTGAACAAACATACCATGCCACTTTTAAGTCATATGTATTATGTGTACACTGTACAGGGTATAATAAAATAAAGTAAAAACAAAATGTCAACAAAAAATGATTTTAAAATGCCCCTCGGTGATAATTTAGCTGATGCTCTAAAATAAATTATAGCTAGGGGAATGGCTAAAGCGTGACACGCCGTGATTTCAACTGGAAGAGTGGGGCTTGTGGCAGGAGGAGCAGTCGGAAGAGTTGGAGAAATGGGTGGATTGTGGATTGGGAAGGGTAAAAGGGGAAGGCTGCTGAATTTGAATGTCAGTAGTTGGAGAACGCTGCGATTGGCAATGTTTTGTTTGCTTGCCTGTTTGTTTGTTTTGCGACATCGCAATGCCAATTGCATAATAAATGAGCCACTTCAAAGGGTTCAAACAGCAGCAGAGCCAGGAACTGAAGCTGAATCGGGAGTTGCAATACTTTTTAAATTTATAACCTTATTGAAAATTCCAATGATTTTCAAACTGATAAAGCACATGAAGGATGGGGAAAAGTGGACTGGGAACTGAAGCTGTAGGTGATGCAGCGCGACGTCATTGTGGCGGCAATAGCAATAATAAATTTTATAAAAGTCATTAATCTTTTTTGCAGTTAAGAGTGCTTGTGCTGAGCTGGACAAGTTCCGTAATGGAGGACGGAAGAGGCAGAGGCAGAGGCAGAAGGGAGGAAGGAAGAAAGGGGCAAGAAATCTTTGGTATGGGGGCTGCTTAGCTGCCACTTCTGTTGCCGCTTGATTTCTTAGTTGGCAATAAAACAAAGTAATAAGATGTCCCGACGCAGCACGTCCCCTCCCCCTCTCACTTATCCTGGCAATCTTTTGCTTCTGCAGTTTGATATATGTATGCATGTCCTTGTATGTTGGTATGTGTGTGTTTGTGTGTGTTTGCATCAACATTTTTGCGTGCGCACTCGGAACTTTTTAATATGGCTTGTTAGATGAGGATTTTCAAGCATGTTTCTTCACTGTTATGCAGCGAGTGCGGCAAGCAGCAAGCAAGGAAGTCGTCCTGCGGAGGACGTCAACATGTTTTGCCGCTCCCACAAAGTGCGAGCGATCCATCAAAGTTGAGCGTTCAAGTTGAAATGAAACTTTCCACTCAATGTGAGTTGCAGCTCCTTTTCAGTCGGGGTCAATTAGATCGGCAACACTTCACAATGCGTCCGACTGGGTCTCATTTAAACTGCCTCTATTTCTCTTTGGCCATTTATATTAGCCACTATCGATATATCTATTTAAAAGAAATTTTTGGGGCATCTTGATTCTCAGCTGACTGCCGGAAACTATAGCTTTGAATTCGTCAAGGAATCTATTTACCTTGACTCTGCTGTGACTGGCAGCCTGGAGATCGAGCGGAGAATAACACTTGTCAACACGTTGGGCTGAGTAGGCTCATCAGGAGTAGAGCCCTCAACACTTTAAAGATCCCTGACAATGTCAAGAACAAGTTGCCAAATGTAATCTACAGACTTCCTTCAAATTATGAAAGTACAGCTAAAATGTCCCCCATATCTCAAAGAGTAACATATTAGGAGAACCGACAATTTATTTTATATTGATGTTCTAATCCCAACCAGTGCCCATCCCCCTAGATAATGATTTTAATCATTTAAGGTTTGTTTAGGCTCTAATGGCATACAATTTTGGGTTTGAGCTGTTACGCTAAATCAAGCTAATGAAGTGTTAATTAGCCTGAGATAGGTCAGAGGGTGGAGAAAAGGGAAGAGTGGGAAGTTGTCAGTGGGGCAGACTTTGGTTTTGTGACATATTTATGAGTGCGAATCTTTTTGGGGCATCCATTGAAATCAATTTTGTAAATAATTAAAATGCCATTTAGTTGAGGTGTGGCCCAAGGGAAACAGGCGGGCAGATTGGGTGGAGACAGACTTGTGTGTTAGTTCAGTTATTTATCAGGCCAATGGCATTACTCTTTTGCGGTTTTATGGTTATGGTTAGAAAATCGAATTAAATATGAAACAAAATCGATGTTGTCCCTATCTGTGTGTTTTTCAATCTGTGTGACAACGGAATGACAACACAGCTCGTTGTGAATGACAACTATAGTAATTAATATTCATTACATTCATTATATGTCTACGTAATCATATCATATTTACATACTTGCTGCTCTAGTTTACTACGCATCGCATAATTCAACAGCTATGTTATACCAAATACATTAGCATATTAGCACCTAATTTTCTAATTATGGAATTGATCAGATGTGAAAATGAATATGGAAATTCGCTATGGCTTTGGATTAAAGCCTTATTTTCAAAATTTAATAGCTTATTACTGAGCGAAATAGGCAAAATTTCACTTTATCGTATAAACATGTGTACAACATACAGTCAGTTTTATAATTGTATTGACAAGACTGAAAATGCATATAACTTTTATTTTACGACAACACGTTTTTCTGTAATTTTTCTATATTATATTTTAGATGCTCATGGTTCTTAAAACCTTCTTAGGTTAAAGTAGCAGAAGTAGTGCTCGACTATTAGATGCCAAGTAAGCGTATATTCGCAACAGTTTAATTTAATCACCCTAAATATTTTAAATGTATAAAAAAAACTACAACTAGCAGGGAACTCTAGACTCTAGAGAGAGAGACCCTGTACTTAATGTGTGAAAATTCAAGTTATTGGGAAAATCGAAAATTTTTTTCTATTTATTTAATTATTGTCAAGCTATAAGAAACAAAATAAACTTATTCGGGGTGCCACAGAAATCGCTTTCGCTTGAATTTCTCTTCAATTTCATTTCGCTGTGCCACAGGTCATATCGCAAAATAATTTTACGCGTATTAAACTAGCGCTAAAATCGCTGGCGTCCGATGCTGCCACCTAGTCCGATTTAGATTTTCGAAGTCAGAGTCAGCGATGCCACATTTTTAGTCAGAATTCGAAGTAAGGTATTTATAAAAAATATATGGAACCACTTCAGTTTTCTTTAAATTAAACATTGTAAAAAAAGGTCTTTTGAGGTAAATCAAGTTTTACCGAAAAAAAAACCTTTAACTTATTGTGCAATTTGTGAAAACATTTTTCACGAAGAGTTGCCAGACTAATGGCAGAAAATTGCTGCAGCTCTAGAGTAATTTTAATTTTTTTGCGCTAATTACTGTTTTATTAGCTAAATAAATTCAATTATTACATAAATAAATAAAATTATATTAATCAAATAAGAAAAAAATTAAAACCTATTGCTCTGCAATTATAAACTTAAAACAGTTGCTAAACAAAACCTTGGGTAATTTAATCTGAGAAGGTGTCAGCCCTTAGCAGCCTAGTTCGAAAAGGTTGGTGAAAATGCTAAAAAACATTAAATCATTCGAAGTTCTGTGGCACCTCTGAAATTTCAGTGCGGAATTGCTTTCTGCGGAATTCTATTTCGCTTGCGATTTCTGTGGCATCCCTGATTGAAAACAATTAAATTTTAAGTTAAATTACTTGAATCCCTTGTAAAATTCTATTATGGAGCACTTTGTCTGAAGTTTGGTGGTATGCCAAAATAGAAGGAAAAACTGAACTGAAATGTAAGCGAAATGTACAATGAGTCGATTGACAGTCGATAGGAAAAGCTTGACTCCATACTGGAAGTACAGAAAGTCGTTTGAAGTTTCTGATGAATGAAATATTGGTACCATTGATTTTTATTGAATGAGGCAAAGGCAAAACGAAATCTTGCCTCAATTATGTGGCAGGCTCCATTGTGTGGCGCATACAAAATGTGCCATTTGTAACTGATTACTGATTAGATAATGGGCAGGGGGCATGGGGCAGGGGGGAAGGAGGGGAAGGAGGGGGAAAGGGGGAGAGCAACAAAAGACACTTTGAAAGCACACATTCAACTTAATCAAAAATGCATTGCATTCAATTTAAGTTAATGCCACGCTTAAGTCGTACTTCCAACTAAATTAAACGATGTCTTTCACTGGAAATGCATTTCAACTGCCATCACCGGACTGCGACGGCGACAGCGACGTCAACTGCGACTGCGACTGCGACAGCGACTGCGGCAGGTGAGAGTGCAACGCGTGGTCTGCACTCAACTGGACTGGACTGGTCGGTGTCGCATTGCCAGAAGCCCAACCAATTTAACCGGTTGAAATGCTCCAGCAGCTTAGGCTAAGAGCTGACTCCGTTTTCCCTCCCCCTCGTCCTCGTCATTGTCCTGCTCCTTTAACTCGTAACTTCTTTGGCACACTTTCCTTGCCTCTGCCTCTGTCTCTGTCTCTGCCTCTGACTCTGCTCCTCCTGCCTCATTGCCTTGGGGCACGTTCGCGTCCTCGTTGGCCATTGTGGCGCATAAGAAGCATAATAAATTGTATGTCGCTTTAGTTGGCCGCACAACTCACACTGCAGCTCCAGAATCGACTACTGACTACTGAATGAACCCGCGATCCAGAGATGCAGAGATGGAGGCAAGATGTTCATTTCATTTCACAAAAGCGGACTACAAAAGGAGAGTTAGCTCGCCAAGAAAGCTGCTTATGACGGCAACTATCTCCGGATCACGGCCTAATCTCTTGCCTGGCCTTGCGTTGCCTCAGCCACAAGCTCCACTTTGAATTAGCCACAATCACATCTAAATGAAATGGCAAGCAAAGCAATTAATTACTCATATAAAATCAAGGATGCTAGCTTCCAAATCTATTGACCAACTTGTGGAACTTTGCTTCGAACTATAGCAAAATATTATACAAAACCAGATATAATAGTTTATCTTCGTCATGCTGCTAGCAAACGATCAATGATTTTTTTGCAATATTTCCAGAATCGTACAAAAATCGTACAAGAAATCACATTAAAAATCAGCCTCATTTTCCTAATTCATAATCATATACAAATGATTAAAACTGAAGAATGTTTCATTAAAATATAAGCTTTAAAAAAAACTTGGTTTTTAATGGAAGCTCACTTCTTGAAAATAAAATTGAGATGTTACCCAATGAAATCACTTACTTTGAATTGACGGATGCATCTTTCAGAACAGACTGACGAATTAACGATAATAATTCCGATAAAGTCTTAATTTGAGATTTCTCTCCCGAATTATTAAATATAATTGCGACATGTTGTCGTAATTGAAGTTTTCCAAAATGGATTTCATGCCTTACTCTTATTTGGATAATATAATTTAATGGAAATAGTGGCAACCAAGTACTCAAGATATGCAACAACACTTTGCACTCAACTGCAAAATAGGCGACAACTCTTACAACCCACTTACACATACCGTATAATGGTACGAGTATAACAGTATAAAGATATATGTATATATGAGTATGTAGAAACTGTACATAAATATCGCATGACTTTTCATGTGAGTTGCGGCAATGTGCGCTCAAGCTAACACACATACACACACACACCCACACACACACACCGAGAAAACCGAGATGAAAAGCGTATGTAAAATATTTACACGCGCCCAAGTGAATAATTCAGCGTCTGACAACGTCGCAGTCGCCGTCGCAGCCGCCGTCGCCGTCGAGTCCATCAAGTGCCGAGCCGAAAATGAGTTACTTTACATAACTAAGTAATTGGCGGGCCTCAGTGACAGCGACTCAAACGTGAAATTATTATAAACAAACCATTCGGCAGTCGTAAAAAAGCAAAAATAAAATAAGAAAAAAAACAAGTAAATGTTCTGACTGACATAAAAAACGGCGGGAGGTTTCCTCACTGTGCAGACGCGCGTCTACAAAGGGAGCAGCCAAAGTATAAAATATACAACATATTTAAATGCAATAAAGCAACAGGAGACATACTTGTACTTACATACATACACACATACATATGAATGTACATACATACATACATACATATATACACAATGCCCATCATTCAACTCATAAATGTAAGTACTATATAAGTATATATAGTCGTTGTGATAGTATAATTTATTATCACCTCAAAAAGTTTAAAACTTAAACAGTTGACATTCTATATTTTACAATAAAATAAAACCATTTCATGTATTATTTGAACTCAAAGTTAAGTTAAGAGTAGATGACGTTCCTTCAATGTTCTCTCTCCCCCTCTTTTTTGATATTTATTAATGTCATTGAATGTTATTTCAATATTATAATATATAGCAGTTCAATATAAAAAAAAATACTTTATAACTTCTGGGATCATTATCAGATAGCAATATAATTGTTATAACCTAACTTCCTATGGTATTGCTTCACATACATTATACATAGTAGTTCTCGTATCTATTCAAAATATTCGAGAATCTTTCAATGCACAATTTACTTCAATTAAGATATTTAAATTATTTCATTAATTTGTGGAGGAAAATGCCAAGCGCGAACTGAGCGAACTTTCAAATGAAAATCACAAATGCTCAAAGTTCTCTCGACGAATGTCTAGGAACAGATGGAGGAGCAGGAAGAGATTTTCTCTTTTGTTTTTTGTGGGTCAAAATAAAGTGCGTTTGGCCCGATTTTCGATGGTTTTTAGTTGAACATTGTTGTCGGTTGGCCAGCTGTATTGTTGTGTGGTTGGTATCCTCCCATCCCATCCCATCCCATCTCACTCACTCACTACACACCTCACGCTTTTCCGTATAACGTGAAACGGTCGCGGGTTGCGTTGATTGTTATTTTATTGCCAGCGCACGGAGCGTCACGGGCCAAAGCAGAAATTGTTTGCTGCTGTTTGCGGTTGAAATCTCATTTCATCGTGCAAGCCTCGACACCACAATATACCACCATGCCCCACCAGCACCACTCCGAATCTACGTCTGTCTTTGCCTCGGAAATTAGCGAACAATTTTGCAATTAAAATGCGAGCACAAAAGTTGTACGAAATACAATTTGAAAACATTGTCTGCTAACTTATACAAGTAATCCCAGAAATTATAGTCGGTCGGAGCAAATGACTTTGAATTGCACACATTATTGTTCGAACAAGCATTTCACTGAAAAATGTATGAAACTAACTAAATCCTACCTAATAAATTTAAGTGCCCTGCAACATTTTGCTAATTATGCACATAAATAGTTTAAGAGCAACAGTCGAAGCTAACGACTTTCAATTGCATCCACTTAAAGTGAAGGAGTTTTAATTGCAAACATTATTCTGTTGGCCATCCTTTATTCCTAAAAGAGAATTAAATCCTATCCAGTTAATTCAAAAAATTCAAAAAAAGTCAACCACCAAATAAATAATGTACTAATTTGATAGATTATATAAAAGCTAAAAAAGATCCGGGACCCGACCAAATAGGTGGCGCAATCCTCAGGGCACTGCCAGATTCCGCAATCGAATACTTCGTAGTTCATTCAACACTTTCCAGCCGGATTCCAAAGCCAGGCAAACCTGCAGGTGATATTGCCCCGTACAGACCAATTAGTTTGTTGTCAGTACTATCCAAGGTAATTGAAAGATACTTTTGCGACGAGTGCTTGTGCAGCTGGATCAAAGAGGGTCAATTCCAGACCACCAATTTGGATTTAGGAGTCAGCATGGAACCCCGGAACAAATACACCGAGTTGCCCATCACATTTTGGGTGCTCTCGAGGATAGGGAATACTGTTCTGCAATCTTCCTAGATGTCAAGCAGGCCTTTGATCGCGTCTGGCACCTGGGACTCCTTAGCAAGATAAGGACTGTCCTCCCTTTACTGATCGTTCCTATGGCAGCTATATGATATAGTAGTCCGATTTCAACCAAATTTGATCAGGATGTATTAGACCATCCTATATACATATACTGTCGATTTGGTTTAGATATCTCAAACAACAAAAAAGTCTTTCATCCTAAGACTTGACTTTCAACTGATCGTACCTGTGGGAGCTATATGATATAGTGGTCCAATCCAAAATCTAAAACAAACTCGATCTGCTTGCTATATAGACGAACCTACACACCAAGTTTGGAGTCTCTAGCCACGCCTCCATCTGCCTGTTACGCACATTTGTTTTTGTGACAAAGTTAATAGACCCCTCTAAAAATACAAACTATGCAAAACAAGGCCCTGACAAAATGGACTGGAGCTGATTGGTTTGTTAGAAACGAAGTCCTGCACAAGGACCTCAACGTCCCTACCATAGCAGAGCTAATTAGACGACACAGCTAAAAATACACGGACATGCTTTCTGCACACCCAAACCAACTTGCAACAAGCTTAGCCACAAATACAAACAGCCGAGGACTCAATATATTGCATCTTTTAGATTGCCGAAACGTCTTAAACCTTTGAAAATCAAAAAATTAAATAGTCACAGATATAAAGTTATAATCATAGGCAGTTCGCCATCTAAACAATAAGCTGCAATAAAATTTAAAATTAAAATAATAAAATAAACATAAAAGAAATTTGATAGATTGTATCAATATACCTGAGCGTGTTTCATAAAAATGTAATGCCACTTTAATGTGATTCTGTAACCTTCAGTAGTTATACAGGTGTGCTACGGAAATCACATGTGAAATCGAATTCAGAGAAAAGAAATTCAGCTGGACAACTTTCACAGTGCCACAGAACTTTGAGTGATTTAATTTTTTTAGCATGTTCACCAACCTTTTCGAACTCGGCTGTTAGGGTTGGCCCCTTCTCATATTAAATTTCCCAAAGGTTTGTTTAGAAACTTATTTAAGATTATCGTTGCAGTTAAATGGGTTTTTTTTTCTTTTTTAATCAATATAATTTAATTTATTTACATACTAATTGATTTTGTATAGCTTAAAAAAATTCAAAAGTTATTGGCACGACAAACAATAAAAGTTACTCGACAACTCTAAATTTTAAAATTCTGACAAAAAATTTGAAATTATTCGCATGACATAGGACGTCAGTGGATTGAGCACTGATTTCGTTTCCCTCCAAAATTTTCAGGGTAGTTGACTGTCACAGTGAAATGAAATTGATGTGAAATTCAAGTGGAAGTGATTTCCGTAGCACACCTGATAATCTAACAACTTTGTATGTAAATAGTTGGTTTTGACAGAAACATAAGTAAATGTGTTGTGTATTGTGTTATTGTATCACACGAATAACTTTTTTTTTGTTATACCTGAATCAAATTTTGAACCATGTTAGCACAAAAATAGTATGCCTTTTGAATTTATTTAATAATTGTTTCCCTGTGATTGATTATAAGTAGGTCATATTTGGCTTGACCAAATCGGATAAGTATAAATGGAAATATACTCAAAAGAGTTGAAGTAACCTCGAAAATTCGAAAATATTTGAATATTTCGAAAACATTTCCATAAAAAAAATTTAAGTACCATTTTCGTGTTTAGCGGGCCAAAGTCCATAAGAAAAAATACTTTGATTTATTTTACAAAAAACATTTTTAATTTTGTAAGCTAGTGTACTTAATTTTGAAATTTTTAGTCGCCTTCCGAAAATGAGATGAAAAGTCAGTTTGTCTGTTTGTTTGTTTGGATCAAATCGTTGATATAGCTTAAAAGTTTAAATGAGGTCTTTTTCCGATCAAAAGTCTAGAAACGTTTATTCTACGACTCTTTTGAAAAATCGCTAGTTTAGTGGGAAATCGCTAAAAACCCGCTCAACTTGAAACCCACACAGTATCCAAACGATAAAATCTACAGATATGTTTTATGCGTCGTTGAAAAGGTAATTTGAAGGGCTTTTAGGCATAGCTATAAACGTTAAAAGCTGCAGATAAACAAATTTTTGAGGCATGAAAATGTTTTCGTCACTAGACTTTTACCTCGTAATATATGTTTGATGCAAATGTAGGTAAATAGTTGGCGTTGTACATTGGCAAAGACATCCAATAATTGTTAACCTGTGATTGATTAGAATTCGAGTACTTTATTTAAATATAGTTCGAATGCAGGTAATTAATTGTAGTTGTATGGAACATATGAGGGTTGTTTGATAACTCAGTTAATTTTTTCAACATAGTGTCCTCTTGGCTTCTTTGACTATTAGTTTATCCTTGTTTTTTAATTTGTTTATTCCTTCTCAGGGTCAAATTAACCATTAAAATTTATGGTGCAGGGTTTCCATAGTATATTGGTTTCGGTGATGCTTTTATTACGCGAAGTTTAATGCTTAATCAACACACGAAGTTTAACTGTTCCAGTTTTCATTACAAAATACGAGGTTTTCTCAATTCAATGGTTGTCAAACACAGATTAATTGTCGCAGCTTGCTTAAAAAATGTACAGTATTCAAATTACGGCTGGGAAAATTCAAAAATCACTGAGTTATTCAACTTAAGATCAGACAACATAAATTTCTCTTTAAAGGTGTTTTATTCGGATTAAACAATTGCATATCTATGTGCTTAGTTATCCGAACTATCCGAATACGCACTAAGCAAATGAAGTGCAAATAAATTTTAATATATGCATTATTGTGCAATATTTAAATTTTAGCTGAAAATTTTCGAGATACATTCCACGCCATCATTGAGCATGAATGATTATGTCACCAGCTTGTGGGTGTCCGGGCGGTTGTTCGTGTGGGCGTGGCAGTACGCCAATGAACGTGTCAACAGCAATTTGAGAGCCGGCACGGACAAGTAGCTTAAAAATGTTGAGGGGCACTTTATAATAACTTGTTGACAATTCAAATTATGCAAATATGTTTGAGGCATCAACAAGCTCCAAATGTGCTTCTAAATACGGTTTAAATATGCATATGTCCAGCAAAAACACACAATGAAAAACTCGTAAAGGAATAAGCATATACAGTTGTAGCTCGTTAAATAGAAATCTTAAGGTTAAATTAAGCAAATTTAAAAACAGGAATCATGTATTCAGTGTTTAAAAAATAATATTAATTACTAAAATTATGAAAATGCAAAATGTTAAATAATTGTGAAACAAAGAACTTCAAGCTTTTTTTGAGAATTTTAAAAGCTTCCGAGCTTAGGCATAAAAGTGAAAATTAAAATGTGGATATATTTATGTAGATATATGTACTTGCATGAAGAGAGTCAGGGACAGAGAGAGTACGAGAGAGAGAGAGAGAGTCCGTTTATTTATGTTAATTTAAATCAACATGCAATAATTAGCGCTTGACATGACAGCCAGACAGACAGAGAGATTTACAGACAGTCCAGAGTCCAGAGAGGAGAGAGAGAAAAAAGGAGAAACGAGAGTTTTGTGCATTTCGGTAGGCAAAAAGCATTTAATTTAGTTAATTACTTGGCCCTTGATTAACATATTTAAATGAAATGCCGCAACGCTGGCAAATAATTTCACTTAGACAGGTGATGTTGTTGAATGCGTGAAGCGGGTTGCGGGATGCGGGGGACTACCCGTATAGTTAAGGCCCAAAACCTGATGACACGGCTGGACGACGTGGGCGTGTCAACATAATGCACGCCTGATTGCCATCTGACCCAGTTAACAGTTAACAGACTACAAATTGGTAGTACCGCTGACTGAGCAGTTTTTTGAGTGGCCTGCCTGGATTTCAAGTGGGATTTGAATTTTCGTTTTCGGATTGCCTCTCATATTGATATTCACATCGAGTGTTTGGCCACGAATAAGTTGGTTTGAATTTGCGTTAATTAGCCCAACATTCTTCTGACGCCCAAAGGCAAATAACAGCAAGTGCTTAGCTGAATTAGTTAATAGAGTTTGAATAATTGCAGAATTGATAAATGCATTTGCATCAATTTTCACTACTAGAAAATCAATAAGAATGTATGGATTTATTGCAAATAAATAAATAGTAAATAAGTATATATCTCTCTCTCTCTCTCTCACGACTCCTCGTATTCAATGTAATCTTAATGTTTTCATATTTCCAGCTGACAGTGATCAAAAATATTTATACTCCTTCTGCTTGTTACAATGATGTTATATGCTCCGACACAGAATAGTTAAAGGGGTCAAACATAAGCCAAGTCTTAACATTTTCTCGGGAAACAAAACAATAATTAAAATCAAAAACAAATCAAATGCAAATGAAGGGAATACTGACGATTGAATGCGAAGCAAAAGTCACCAAATTGCCAATGGGTTACGTTACAATAGCATCGCAAAATGAGCGAGGGGAATACTGCTGGCAGTCAGTGTGCCTTTCGTTTATAATTACCATTTGAGTTGATAGCAAAGCGTCCGCTTAGCCAAACCCAGAGCATTTCCAAGCCATGGAGACCACTCGGAGACCAGCAACAGCAAGTTCTATAAATGCGATAAGACAGGTCGAGGGCATTCCGGCAATCCGACAAGACCGAGCACGGCTAAGGACCAGGGTCGTCTTTCTGGCTAAGCAGATTAAATGCTTTACGCGCAGCTTGTTGCCTGGCGACCAGGATCGGCCGCAAATGATAAGAATAACAAGTGGAGTCGAGTTTGCTTGACTGTTAGATACCCTGTGCCAGTCTCCATAAAATATAATATTGGTTATAATCATACCTGTTAAATAATGATTAGTAATCATAATCATTAGATTACTACCAATGATTAAATTACGATTATTTTCGGTTTCGCCCAATTATTTAATGATTACGATTAGAAAAAATCAAAACAAAAAATCTAAAATTATTACGATTATTCAAAATAATTGGAAAAAATCAAAAATAATCAAAAATAATCGTTTTGAGTATCGGATTATTTTTGATTTTTTCGATTTTTTTAAATTATTTAGTAAAAATTAAAAATTATTTTAAATTTTCACAATCAAAGTAGCCAAAACTTTTGGTTATAGTTGCTTTTTGTGCTGTCTAAATCAGTTAAATTCAGAAGAAAGAAGGATGCAGCTAGAATATTTCCGTAGCTCACTAGTTAGAGTTGCTGACCTGTTATACTATATATACATTTTTAATGTTTAGGCTCGATTCCCCTGTTGTCGTAAAAAATCTGCTTTGACGAATTTTTTTGTGTGAAAAGGAAATTTATTTAAGTGGATTTTCTGAATAATCGAAATGTTTAATAATATTTGGTAAGAATTGATGGCTATTTTGATTGTGAAAATTTAAAATAATTTTGTTTTTTACCAAATAGTCATAAATAATTAAAAAAAAATCGAAAAAATCAGAAATAATCAGAAAATATCAAAAATAATCCGAAATACTCAAAACGATTACTTTGATTATTTTTGATCTTTTCTGATTATCTTAAATAATCGTAATAATTTTAGATTTTATTTTTTCTAATCGTTATCATTAAATAATCATAAATTTTTCAACATTGAATTATATAATCACTACGATTATTTCTAATAAATAATCTAATTGATTAGTAATTCTAATCGAAGTTTAACAGGTATGGTTATAATAGAATTAATAACATATAAAACATAATTATTTAACGCCGCTCGAATTTGCTGTATGATAAAGTAGTATCCGATTTCAACCAAATTTGATCAGGATGTATGGGACCTTCCCGTTTGCATATTCTGTTTGGTTGAGATATCTCAAACAACAAACAAGTTGTTCATACTGAGACTTGATTTTCGACCGATCGTTCCTATGGCAGCTATATGATCCGATCCAAATTTAAAAACAAACTTGATCTGCGTCCGGTATCCAGCAACATACATACCAAATTTAAAGTCCCTAGCTATTATAGTCTCTAAGATCAACACGTTCAAAAAGACGTACGGACAGACGGTCGGACAAACGGACAGACAGACGGACGTGGCTTATTCGACTGGGTTGTTGATGCTGATCAAGAATATATATGCTTTATGGGGTCGGAGATGCTTCCTTCTCCCTGCTACATACATCACACAAATCTAATATACCCTTTTTGATCATTTTTAATGGGCACAGGGTATAAAAATAGAAAGTCCCCCAGGAGTCCGGCCCTGTACGATGATGATGTAGTTGTTGATGGCGCAATTCACTGCCAGGTAGAAAATGCACAAGTACATGTACATATGTATACATACGAGTATGTACACAGAAAAGAAAACTCATTCTACAATTCATGTTAACAACTCTTGATATTTCAATGTATTTTTTGGGTATCTATTCAGGATATTATTGTCAAACTAACACAATTTGCGGATAAAATAGCAATCTGTTAGCATTGAAATAGTCAAAAATATCCTAAAACATTTGATTTCACTGAAAAAGTTTGTATCAAAATATATGCTGAGAAGTAATTAAAAAGTCGTACTAGATTTAAGAAATTCCGAGAATCCGTTTGGAGTTTATTTTATCTCGGAGTGCCGGATATTTTTTTCCTGTGTATATATCTAGATGGATGTGTATATCTGTGGGGAAGCATGAGGCATGCCACGTCTAAGCTGTCGATAGCCGGAAGCATGGCCAAAGGACACAGGACACAGGAGGCGACACACAACATGCGACCAAACAACCGCCATAAATAAATTTAAATTGCGCCAAAAATCGCACGCTATTATTATTATTTATTATGTAAGCAATTTGCTGGCATTTGTGTCTGTGTATTATGCGAGTGTGTGCCGGCTTTAGGCGTGTCTCTGTGTGTGTGTATATATGTATTCGTGTCTGTATGTATTCGTAATTGCTAACAAAGTTTATTAGAACTTTGTTACAAAATCTACGTTGAACAACTTTAAGAAATTTAATTTCCCGCAATTTACCCTGCCAATTTCTCTGTTTCTGTTTTCTACCAACGCAGCAAAAGTACAAATTACAGAAGCGTCATGGGCAGGAAGAGAAGTGGTGGGGGAGATGTTCTAGACAGCGCACCTGTACACTTGCCACTAATTATAATAACAACGACAGTTGAACATGCAAGTAAGCATGCAAGCATTACAGACATTGGGATTCCCTTATAATACGCCCATTAAAAAAGAATAAATGGGAAACTAAATCAAAACTGAAGTAAGTAAAGAAATATAAAATCAAATAGTTAATTGAAACTATTTAAACTTAAAACATTTGATGAGATATATTTTGGTCATCAAATAATAAATTGCAAAGCAACGAACAGCTCTACAAGTCACAATAAAATATGTGCAAAAGCAGAATAAAAGTACAAATATGTGTATACATTTATTTAAATTATTTGGAATATTTCAAAAATATATTAAGAAGGTGTCACTTAAGACTTTATGACTTTATGATACTAATGTAGAACATAAATATATCGGTTTTTGCACAAGAAGTATGTAGGTAAACGTATATAGTATAGGTCGATATAATATATGTATCGAGCTGTTCTATATCACGAATTTAAACTGTCTACAAATATTCAGTACACATTTATTACTATATTTATCTAAGATACTAAGCCATAGACAGACATACTTTGAACTTTAAGCACTTATATCAATTCCATGGTAAGATAACCAAATGATTCAACGTGACCAGCCTAAAAGAATGCATCAGAATTAATTAACTTTTTGCTCTGGTCACTGGAGGATACCCAAGGCTCAATTCTAAATTCCATGTGTTCTATTTACTTGGCAGGTTGGTTCCAGTCTGTTGGGCCGATTGAAATTATAAGATTTCAAGCTCTGACGCTTTCTCTTTGGTAATTAAAATGCATAAAATGTACACTCAGTTATTGAATTTATTTCATTTTTATATGTATACAATACTTCATATATATATATTTTTTTTTTTGTCGACAATAAAAGTAATTTTGGTATCTTGACATACATACGTACATGCTCCAGAATGTAAGCATAGTTGTGATGTCCTTTTAATTATACTAGTTTACAGCCATTTTGCAAAGTAAATCTAAAAGTGATTTTCTTATGGACTTTGGCACACTAAGCACGAAAATGACACTTAAAGTTTTTTTCATGGTAGCGTTTTCAAATACTAATTTTTTTTCGAATTTTCGAAGTTACTTCCACATTTTTGAATATATTTTCATTTCTAATTAACCGATTTGGCCAAGCAAGCAAGTTTTTCATACTAAAAAGCAGCCATTGAAAATATTGATCGAAAATTTAAATTTAGTATTAAAATTTTTGTTGTTTTTGGAGATATCTCAACCAAACTAGTGAACTGAAAATATTCTATTGTCTTATAGATCCGGACTAGATTTGGTTTTAATCGGACCACTATATCAGATAGCTGCCATAGGAAAGAACAGTCAAAAATCAAGTCTTAGTACGAAAAACTTTTTTTTTTTGTTTGAGATATCTCAAAAAATCTGACATATGGTCTTATACATCCGGACCAAAATTGGTTTTAATCGGACCACTATATCGAACTATTCGAACTTATTAAAATCGCTAGCATCTGAACTATTGAACCGATCTTAATACTGAGTGAGAGAAAGTTGTACAGGGCTTACTTATCTTTAATTTGTGTGTGTGCTTGCTTCGCCAAATCGGTCAATTAGAAATGGAAATATATTCAAAAATGTTGGAGCAACTTTGAAAATTCTCAAACTAAATTAATATTTGGAAAACGCTTCTATGAAAAAAGTTTTAGGTGCCATTTTCGTGTTTGGTGGGCCAAAGTCCATAAGAAAATCACACTTAGATTTATTTTGCGCAAAATTATTTTGATTTTGCAAACTAGTGTTACTTATCCATATTTATATGTATATGTTTTTTTGTTGTATATGTATATGTATATGTATATATATGTATATTTATTTGTTTAATTATACTTTCATGTATGTATATATTGTTGGACTCTAGTACTTTTAAGCCATAGCTCGCATTAACTTAGTTTTCTACAAAAAAAAAATGGAAAAAAACAATAAAATTCAACATAAATGCATTGGTTTTAGTTTTAAATATTTTCGTTTTACTTGTATTTATACATTTAAAAAAGGCGTTATTGACGCTTAAATATTTGTGCATTTGTCATAGATAGTTTCCATTGTCCGTTTCAAGTTATTTTTTATTTTTGTTTTTTGCAGAAGGAACCGGTCGGCAAATCATTAATATTAATTTGTGTTGTAGTATTTATGTCTCGTGTGTTTTATTTTTTTTAAGTATTCAAGTAAATTTATTTTTGTTTTTTGCAGAAGGAACCGCTCGGCAAATCATGAATATTAATTTGTGTTGTAGTATTTATGTATCGTGTGTTTTATTTTTTTTTTAAGTATTCAAGTAAAATTTGGTACATACTATTTAAATGATGTAGCCAGTTGGCATTAGATATATTTAAAGATATTATCTCCTGTTTGCTCACATCTACTACCAAATTGATTCCACATGGAAATTTTCTGGTGTTCTGAAAAACTTGATAGGCATTTGCGAGTATCTGTGGTCAGTGATATGTGAAAAACATTCCACAAGTTATAGTCGATACAGCACAAGGATTTCATTATTCGTTTGTTATTTAGATCTTCAGTTTCGTTATAAATACTACACACATATCATTGCTGTGCGTTCTCATTGAACATGATATGTGCGAAATGCTTAGTGAACTAGAGAAAAGGAGTTTTCGGTATTTATTCTTCATTTAAAATTGTTCGTAGATACTACTAATGCATTTAGATTGGTGTTATCTTGTTCTTTGATCATGTTCTCTATACATATATTCATACACACATACAAAGGCTTCGTAATAAATAATAAGATTAAAAACAGAACAGAATAATATAATTTAAAAGTTGAATAAAAAACTCACATACTTATATAATTATTTGACAATTATGATTCAATTTGCTTAACTAACCACACCAAAAGTTATACTAAACCCCATCTTGTATGTGGGTCCGAATAGTGTTTCGGTATTAACTACCAGAACTAAGCTTATTAGCTTTAGTATATAAAAAATACAAATTGATATTTGGTATTTACTTATGTTCGCACTTTGGAGTTTGGCAACGAAAGGGCAGAAGAAACTGCATATGATCTCTCTCTCTCTCTTTCTCTCTCTCTCTCTCTCTCTCTCTCTCTATCCCGTTCTAATTCATACATACATAAGCTTACACACTTTCACACACACACACACAATTACACACAGGAGGAGGAAGTGAATCTCGTTTCCATACACATGTATTTGAAATATTCAAATGCAGATTACTCCAAGTTCTGTTTGATATTTGTACATTCAATATACATAAATCGTTATAGAAATAGCTAGTTACACAGTTATATATAGCTGGCCGTTACAAATTGTATATATCTATGAAACACATATATAGCTATTACATACACATTCATATACAGATCTAAACGTTCATTCGACCAACTTTCTACTTTCCCATATTTTAAAAAACTGTTTTCATAGGTTTGATGAGAATGTGTAATTCGGAAGAGATCTGTTAGTATCTTAAAGTAAACACAAGATTTTTATTTTAAATTATCTTTTGATGTTTTGTTAATGCAATTGTTTCGGCGTTAATTCTCTAAGCCGCACTTTAGGTTGTTTGTTGTTACATTTACTGTTTTGGTTACTGTTGTTGCTTTGGTGTTGCTTTTGTTGAAGTCTCGGCTTTGGTATGTTTTGGCCCAGGCTCTCGGCTTATAGTCGGTGAATGCCCGTACCCATAGGTTATACAATCGGTTTATCGTCAGATATTCTTTCGTTTACATAGGCACAATGACTGACGTTCTCAATAGTTAATACAAAGTAAATTATTTTCGACGCTTCGAAAATTGTACATAAACTTGCAGAATTCTGTGCTTATAAAAAATATTTCAAATAAACACCAATAAAATTTAATATTAATTGCAATCTATTTGAAAAACATTTTATAAGACTTGTTTACATTTTATCTCATAATTACACCTTAATTTCTTGAGTCATTTTTGCGATGGAGCTAGTAAAAAGGTAAAAAAATATTTAAAAAATATTAAAATATAAATTTCTCAAATTATTAGAAAATCCTTTTGTTACCTAATCAAAAGATTAAGGTCACTTTGGAATCATGACAAGCAGATAAGCAGACTCTCCTAAAGTAGTGCATTGTAAAAATATTCATTTCATGATCTGCAAGCTTATAAAAAATTATCGACCAAAGAAAAATTATATATGTAGCACACATATTAACTAGCTCTATTAGCCTAATAGACAAACATTATCTATTTACCACATTTCTATAAGATATAGTAGTTGTTGTTTCTTGTGCGGAGGTTTTATATAGGGGAGTCTTTTTTTATCGGTTTTTCTTTTCTTTTTGGTATCTTAAAATTTTTGATATTTCGAATGCTGCGAGACGAGACGTCCTGAGATCTGTTAACGTTTACCAGACTTCGCATTTTTTGGTCGGATTCATGCGCTTGCCGGGCTTACATTGGAAAACCTCGGCGAATTCCTTCATATTGGACAAGGTGCCAATGACGCGAAACTGCGATGGCGAATGCGGATCCTTCTCCATTTGCAGGAGGTTTGTCTCATCCGTTGTGCTGGAGCACCAAACCTGTAAATCGAATATCATTAAGCAGATGCCAATTACTGACAAGTTCACACTTCACTCACCTGTGCGAAGGAGACAAAGAAGAGCTGTGGATGCGTTAAATTTAAGCCCGGCAGCTTAAGGACATCCGCATCCGTCTCCTGCTTGGTGCGCAGATAGGCATGATAGGCCGCCTTCAGTCCACCATTGTCAGCTATATTCTCGCCTACAGAAATAGATTGAGATCAATGTTTTCAAATGAATCAGACAAGTATGCTATAGACATGTATGTAAATTTATTTAATGTTTATTTATATTATTTAATAATAATAATAATAGATAGGTGTGGGAATCACTCACCCAATGTTTGTTTTCCATTCAGATTGCGACCATTGAGCTTAAATCCGCTGTACTGTTGGGCTATGCACTCGGATTTCTCGTTGAATCGCTCGATGCTTTTGGCATCCCACCAGCGATTGATGTTGCCAAACTTGTCGTACTCTCGACCCTGGTCATCGAAGGCGTGTGTTAGCTCATGGCCCATGACAACGCCCATGGCACCAAAATTGAGACTTTTGGGATTGTTGATGTCAAAGAAGGGTGTCTGCAAAATGCCGGCGGGAAAAACAATTTGGTTTTTGGTGGGCGTATAGTAGGCATTCACCGTTTGCGGGGTCATGCCCCAGTTGGTCTTGTTCACCGGCTGATCGAGTTTCTTCAGGTTGCTTTTTAGATTGTATATGGCAACCTGGATGTTATTCTCAAAGTATGCATCGGCCGTGATATTGAGGTCGGCATACTTCTTGTCCAGTTCCTCGGGGTTAAGTATGTAGTCGGGAAAGCCAATCATATCTGAGATCTCGTTGGCCTTCTCAATGGCGCGCTCACGAGTCTGCTTGTCTACCCAGCTGAGATTCTGTAAATTAAGTTTAAAGGCTTCGCGTATCTCGCCGATCATTTGCTCCGCCGCTGGCTTGGAAACGCCATGGAAGGCCTGGCGCACGAATATGGCACCCACTGCAAAGCCAACCACATTGTTCGTATCGGAGACGCAGTAGCGCCACACCTCCTCGCCGCCATCGGAGCCCATCAACGCCTTACGCACGCCCTTATAAGCATCCCGGAAGGGCTTGGACAAGCAGCTGGTCAGCGTGCGCACTGCCTGCCAGGTCAGATAGTTGTTCAGTGTGCTACAAGAAATGAATTATGAGCATATGTATACATAGATTGGGATCTTAATAGGAAAATCTCTCTTTACAAGCTAAAGGTCTAGTGACGAAAGCATTTTCATGCCCCGAAAGTTCGATCTCCAATTTTGTGACGAACGATATTCATTTTAATTCATAAATTGTGTTATTGAAAAGAGGTCGGCATATTTCGGAAAAAGATGCCGACTCTTCATACCTTATAAAACAACTAGTGGGCGGTGCTACAGTCGAGCATACTCGACTGTCGAAGACCCCGTACTATGGAAAAACAAACACTACATAAAGCAAAGGGGCCTCCGCCCCCTGCTCGTTTCGCTCGCGGGGAGGTGCGGCTACAGTGGAGTGTGCCGACTGTTAGATACCCTGCGCCCTGGCACTCCGATAGCTTAATAAGTATTTGCACGATCTATGATCTAGTGAACCGATTTAAACCAAATTCGATCATAATGTAAAAGACAATAGAAAATTTCCAATCTGGGACTTTGGTTGAGATATCTCCAAAGACAACAAACAATTTTAAGTTAAATCTTAACTTCCGACCAATCGTTCCTATGACAGCTATACGATATAGTAGTCCGATTTCAACCAAATTTGATCAGGATGTATGGGACCATCCCATTTGCATATTCTGTCAGTTTGGTTCAGATATCTTAAGCAACCAAACATATATTCGTACGATCCTATGGCAGCTATATGATATAGTGGTCTGATTTCAACCAAATTTGATCAGGATGTGCGACTCCAAATACCAACATGCCAAGTTTAGTATCGTTATCTTTTAAATTGTAGTTATAATTAAGATATGAAAATTGTATTTCTATTTTGTGGGCGTTTAAGGGGGCGTGGCCAAAATCGAAAACAAACTCGATCTGCTTACAATATAGGCGAACGTACATTCCAAGTTTTGAGTCTGTAGCTCTTATAGTCTCTGAGATCTAGGCGCTCTTATAGACGGACAGACGGACATGTCTATATCGACTCGGCTGTTGATGCTGATCAAGAATACATAAACATTATCTGCCACGCCCCCTTCTGCCTGTTACGCACTTTTTTTTTGTGACAAAGCTAATAAACACCTGTACACTTTTTATGTACGGGGTCTAAAATAATTTATACAATTTTTAAAATAATTTATATACTATATTAAATTTAGTATCGTTCGTCACACAATTGGAGATCGAAATTTTATTTGCCGATTGATCGACAACTCGATTCTCTTTTGATGTACTAGTAATCACAATAGTTTTTCGATTATAAACTTACATTTTGCCCGCATCCGTTTGTTGCATGCTCATTATTATATTAGAAAGGTTTTTGAGGAAGTCAGGAGCGTAGACAACGACAACCTCTTCCTCGGTGACGCGTCTGTTGACCAATTGCATGGCATTGTCAAAGTGATCGGTCCAATTGAGGAAGGGGGCCAGCTTGGTGAGATCTTTGAGTTTCATGGGGTGGTACATGGCCTCCTCGTTGCGTCGATCCTCCATAGGAATGGTGATATTCGCCAGTTTCTTTTCAAAGTTGATAACACCCTCCATTTGAGGGCGTGCATCTGTTTCATTAGCACCCAGCAGCACACAGATCTTGGTCATGTATTCGATATACTCGCTGAGTACCTTTCGGTGAATGTCCGTCTTGTTGTTGTAGTAGTCGGCAGTGGGCAAAGTTAGGCCGCCCTGGTCAATCTGAATGACATGACGCGTCGAGTTCTTGTCATCCTCGCCAATGGCCCAGCCAAACAAGCAGTTAAAGTTGTATCTAGAATATGGGAAATTCAAATTAGTATGTATTTACATACACATATGTAAGTAGGTCTGTTACGGCTTTCACTTTAGACAAGATTTTACGGATTAAATTCAAAATGAAAACATAATAATTATTAAATACTTAAATACTTTAGAAGCGATGTTGCATCATCAGATAATTTTAAAATAATTAATTAAACTTTTTAATTTCACAGGAAATTTATCTAAAAATCGGACAAAGTTTGAAATGACATTCGCAAAATATACATGAAAGTCAGAACAGGGCTGATAGTCAAACTCTGGACAGATCTCTGGGCAGTCACTCACTTGTTGTGCAGTATCTTTAGGGCGCTACCCAGCTTCCATTTGGTCACATTGTAGCCACTCTGCGTCACATTCCAGCCACCAATCTTGGTGAGTAGATCATTCATTGGCTTGGCGCCCAGTTTCTCCATGTGCTCATCCACATCCAGACATGACTCGTAGTAAACTTTAGCCTTTCGTTCCGCATTCGACTTGAAGCTTTTGGCAGGTTTATCCAAGACGTTTCGAATAATCAGCTGATTCATCTGCTCCAACTTCCCAAAGGTGCCCCATGTGGATTTTCCCTCAGGTATGGGATTATTCTTAATCCACTGATTACTGCAAGAGAATAAGAACACATTTGTATCGGTCTTCAACTTTAACGGATTGTGGACTTCCTGAATATAGTCTAATAAAAGTCGAACACAATTCGGAATCTGAAACTCCTTTCCTTACCACGCATATCCATAAAAATCGTCGCAAGGATCTACACTGACATCTATAGACTTCAGTATCTCACTTGAGGCAAATATGCAGTGCTCGTTGAGACAGGGCACCTCATTGGCCGACAAACAGTCTGGAATCATATTCAATTAGTATGGCTTCCGATCACTGATTGATAGATAATATTAAGCCTTAACCACGACAAAACCGTAAGCCAATTGTGTTAAGAAAAATGTTGATAATGCAAATAATTATTTATGTGCTCAACGCATCTATACCCCAAATAGATTAACGTGACTCATGCACTTTAAGTTTTTAGGAAAACTCTCTCCTTAATAAATTTGCTATTAAAAATTACGTTATTGTCATGGCTAAGGCTCAATATGATGTTTTACTTACCCTTCTTGTGGGGCTGGACATGGACAACATGCTTGGTGTTATCACTAGATCCATTCGACCACATCAAAGTGAGTAGAGTGAGAATCACAATGGACATCACAAATGTGGTCGTTAAAAGCCATTTTTCAGTTTTATTCCGTGAACGCCAGTTCCATGTGGCCTGTCAATTGTCAACAACAAAGATACCAAAGCATATCATTAGCATTATTGTATTACAAAGACCACCCGAAATACGAAATTTCGTACAGACTTTAAAGCACCAAAAAATATGTTAAAAAAAATCTTAAAAAATCGTCAACAATATTATCTTTAAGCTGTGCCTACATTGTTTTTAACTTTGCCCATTAGTTTCAGAAATATCGTTAAAGTTTTGGGAAAAAAACATTTTTTTTCTGCCAAAAAAAAAACAATTTTTGTTTTTTAAAAATTCATAAAAAATAAAAAAGAAACAAACATCACAGTTCTAAAAACACTTAGTTAAACATATTTCGAGTTTAGTGAACTTTATTTCATGGCAATCAGTGCACAAATATAAAATTTGTTTATAAGTATTATAATGAAACTTCAACTAATCGAAAAATTTTCTACTGTATGATTTTCTTAAATTACATAAGGAAACAATGTTATTGTTGATGAGGAACTGAATGTTGTTTGGTTTTTTTTCTATCAGCTCGACTTTTAGCGATATACCGCTATGTAATTTTAATTTTTTTTTAATTTTTTTTTAAATTTTTTTTAATTACTCAGCCTTTTTTTCTGAATTTTACTGCTGTGATTTTTTTAACTTTGATTGAGGAAAAAAAGTCAGAAATTCGATAAGCACCTGTAACTTAAAAACGCGAGCTGATGGAGAAAAATGGCGATCAGATTTGCTCAGGGATTTTTGAAAATTCTAAGTATTTGATATGTGCCGGGTGAAAAAAAACTCTATTAAAAGTTGATCACTCTTTTTTTTAAAGTTCACTCAGCATTCTGCTAAAAATTAAACCATTGTTAGAAATTATGAGATTTCTTGAAAACAAGGAAATTAATTTGCAACACTTGAACACTTAGATATTAATTCAAACATAGCACAATTAGTCAAAGAAATTGAGGAGAAGCTTGCCCAAATCCCCCATAAGAAATGTAGAGCACACAAAGTGTTAAGTGGCAGCGGGTAACCTTCAGACTAATAAAACTGTTGACATTGCTTTTTGGGTCATTGTCTTGTAGGGGCGCCTCCCCTCACCCATTGTATCCAGACAAAGAGAGACAGCGAGAAGGACAGAGCAGATTGAATGAGACGCGCGAACAAGCGGATTTGTATCAGTATCTGTATCTGCATCTGCATCTGTAATCGTACTTACCCGAGCCGTGTGATAGCGTATCTGCATGCCTGGGTGTCCCGTTGCCTCGTTCAGCTGTATGCCTCCAATTGAACTTGAATCATCTTCCGTAAATTCGGTCTGTTTGTAGCGTGTCATCTGTTAGAAACGAGCGACAGAGATTCAATGTAATTCGGTTGGTTACAATCTGCATTGTGTTAGTAGAGATGCGCAATGATCTAGATTAATATCTAGCTATAGTCGGTGCGATCTTAATAAAGTCGATTATTATCAAGTAAGTAAATTGCAACGAGCGAACACAAAGTGATTTCGATGTCAAACAGATGAGATTATAAAACTTTGATAAAGCCGTTCTAACATGAAGGCAAATAATAAATCTGATAAAAAAAATATATGAATAAATAAAGTTTTTCTTTTATTTCCCAATTTTATTTTATTTTTTTTAAATTGGGCAGATTTAACAAGAAAGAAATTTGTATGACGTATTATTTCTACTTAACTTCAACTCTCAATTCGCACAAAATTACAACGTAAATGAAATTTGCATCCCACTGTCAAGTTAGAGGACATATTTGTACATCGTACATATTGAATTGTCTAGCGGTGTACTTATAAGTAGTAAGTGTTGTTTGTTTATTTATTTTAGATCTGATAAAAGAGTGAAATACTCAAACTTATCCGCACATTCTCATTTGTAGGAATATGCGGGCGATTTTCAATTTTTATTTCTTGGGCTTTTGCTTGGAGTACAGTCGGGTTTTTTATTTGTTTGCTCTTTCTCTCGCTATTTCTCACTAACGATCTCTTGGACCGGCGTCTTTGTAACTTGTGCTTTTTCTCACATTTTATTCGCCAACCCCGCTCACCCCTTAATGGCCTATAACCAGCCGCTTTGTTGAGATTTGGCATTTGTTCAGGTCACATCTACGTAATTTTAACCCATTGTTGTCCTACATAAATTACTTTGCATGTCAATAGAGACAGTTGATCTCCAGTTTATCTTTATACATGGAAATAATATTTACATATGTATTTATGCAACAGATATTTTACATATTTTTATATTTATACATAAGGCATTCTATTGTGGTGCCAGCTAATGCATTCTATAAACAAATAGTTATGTATACATAGAAAAATATTTTTATGCAAGTACGCAGCTCAATCATAGTACCACTTTTTAATGGAATATTACTCATTACAATTGTGGTGTTTTTAGTTCTAAATAGCAATCTGTAATCATAAGAAACTAGAGTAACACAGAGTAAATAATTGTTAAGAAAGAAAGATGCATGTTTTCTTTAAATGTAATTATATTGTACTTCTTCCTGATAACAAATTAAAAATAGAAAATCGTTAAAGCACTAAACTCAGTACTGTTAAATTGATTTACTTACTAGTATGTATAAATTATAAATCTGCAGAGCCCTATTATTTTTGAAGATGAAATGAAAATGGGTAAATTATTGTTGGATAGACGTGACAATATAACAAATGCGGTTGTATTCCCATATGTATTTATTACCTACATATAGTATGTGCGTATTTATACCTATATAGATCTTGCTTACGATTTTATCGCTATTTGCCCATAAAAATCTGAATGCAAACTGTGCTCATAACTGTTTGATAAGCGAAATATCCCGTCACAACCACACATAGGCACACACACGAGCACACACACACACACACACCTACCGTGCGGCAATCGGTGAGCCACATTTTCAGCAATTGGGCGACAGCTTCAACAAAATTAACAATGAGAAAAGTGAACTTGATTAACGACAAAACAAAAAAAACGCTCAATTTATATTGTTTATTTAGTGTATTTTTTTTGTTTTAGTTTTTTTCGTCGTTGTAGTTGTTGGCAAATGCTGGCACGCGTAGGTCTTATTGGTTGGGCGTCTAGATCTTAGACTGGTCGAGTAAGGGAGGCCAGAGATAACGCGTGTACACAATATCCGATGTTCATCCCATGACCGTTGAATGTGCACTGAACGATGCCGAACCGCTTCGATACCGAACTGCCTCGATACCGATGAAAATACCGATGACGATGGCGATGACGATACCCACAAACGAGGCGAATCTGAAACTATAGCCACAAACTACGCATATACATATACATATATGTACATTAGGCTCCTGGGTTCGGGTCTAGCATTCAAATAGTTTTGCACCATCAGCAAATTAATTGACTCAATTGTGTAACTCAACGTGCAAATGAGTGTTTGAGTGAGTATATTCGTATGTATCAATGTCCAAGCACTCCCTTAAACTTGATTGTATATAATGCTAAAGAAATCGCTAAGCGAAAGATCACCATAATTTTAATTGTTATTACTATACAATTGATTGGCATGCCAACATCAATATTGACGCTGCCAATCGTCAATTGATTTAAAGAACTCACAACTTTTTGATATGAACAATGTACGTACATATATTGAGTATTTATAAACAAATGTGAATGTGCCAGACATTGTGTGCCCTAATAATCTGAATGTGTAGAAAAATTAAATTAACTATGCCACAATATGAAAAGCTACAGGACAACAACCAATGATGTGAGCACTTTACGAAATATAGGCAGACCTCCAATTGGACAACTTATTGGGAATAAAATCAAAGACATTATCGAAATATCAAAATGAATTATTTAATTGAATATGTGCATTTATTTGAAAAACACACAAATTAATAAGAAATAATTCAGATTGGAAACTGATTTAGTTTGCCATCATATAAAAATAAAAAATATAATAAAATATAATCATATATAAATATAATGAGATTAATTACTCTAATGAATGTAAATATTTATTTGGAAAAACATAAACTAATTAAAAATAATTCTGTTTGAAAAGTGAGTAAACTATTTAAGGAATCGCCATTTTCAACAGAGTTAACTATTAAAGACAAGATCAATTTAACATCACAGGATAACGCAAATCACAAAATATTCATCTTTAAAGATTTAATAGATTGTTAAAAAAATAATTTTATATTTATTTTCCATATAACACACCATCAAATATTTTCAATGCGGAATTTACCCATTCTTATCAGTAAAAAGCGGCATTTACTCTAATGTCGTTGTATTTGTTACACAAAGGATCGATTTACCATATGTTAAAATATGGGCTATTAGGAAATATATAATATATAATATCAAATGAATTTTATCTGTTCTGTGCGCCATGTATGGCAGTGTCCACTGTATTTATTTTGTATGCCTTACAATATGATGGCAATGCTTATTTATCGCCATCGACCGAACACGAGTTTTCCGACCAAATGAAAACTGTTGCGCAGTACATTTTTTTTGCGTTTTTCTTTTGGCTGCCAACTCGGTTGGCTGCGAGGGACGACGATGTGCTCGCCACGGGGTGCCAAGGCAATATTTGCCCAAAGTTAGCCCCGACATGCACCAGAAATGTTGAACCCGTGTAAACACACTGGGAAAACTTGCAACTATCCAATGTAAACAGATATTAAATCGCATTTGCCTTCGCATAAAACATTTTTCGATTGGCTGAAGACCAAACATGACGATGACACTCAAACTCAATCGATTCGAATCACAAGCTGCATCGATGACAACGAAAATGAATAATTTAGGATGGAGCAATGCAAAAAGATTTTTTTTAGAAAATTATCTGAATCTGGATCAACATACTGGTAAGCTTCTCGAGTTCACATGTTTTTGTAAATTAACACCAAGATATCAACAAGTGATCTGTATATAATAGCTTTATGTCAAACTGACAAATACTGAGCCAACTACAGATTCGCGATGTGAGTCAAATAAATAGTAACTAATTATATTCCCAAGCATTATAGTTATATTGTTTAATCGAAATTTTTCACTCAGTCACATTAGATGAAATTTTAATTCAAAGCAATTCTTTCAAAACGCTTGAGATTCGCATAGTGTGCAATATTGTGTTAGAAAAAAATTTGTACCTAAACCTGTACTTTCATTACCTTAATGTATTATATTACGAATTTTGAAGGAAAATGTTCTGACAATGTATTGAAATAAAGAGCTCTTTCTCAAATCTGCAGAATCCGTAGGCATTGCGAATGAATATTTTCCATTTCATAAATGTTTAAGTATTCTAAGAAAACTTCGGTTACTTTTCGAAGATTTTACAATTGTCCTAAGTAGTATATTTCCATTGGGACTGGCAAAATTTTCCGGAACTCAAAACTTACATTTATTTTTAATAATTTCTAAGATTATTATCCAATATGATACCCCAAGATACGAGTACTGAGTCTCTATCTTTAAAAATGCTCTAATAATTCTTTTTTTTTCTCAATTTGGACATATTGACCCCAAAATACCCAAAATTGTCAAGTCAAGCTATAAAATTTTATTTGTAATTTTTGTCAGTTTGTTGGCGAAAGGGGCTTGACATCTAAGTACAAAATTTGAAAAGTTTAAAAATGTCTCTTACAATCCCAAAAATCAAAAGAATACCAAAATTTGCTAAACAAAAGTGTGAGTGTCTCAGTTTTATCCAAAATCCCGGAAAAAAACCAAAAATTACACAAGTAAAATTCTCAAAATATTTATAGAAATAAGCTGAAAACAAAATATTCGTACGTCTTATTAGACATTCACCCGCATATTTAGAGAAAATGAGAAGCACGTGTATAACAAAACGCAAATCTTGTAGCTTTCTACAGCTCGTAAATATTGCCAGAAACAAAATAAGAAGTCAAGAAAAGAAATTGACTTTGTCTTTCGAAAACGGAATACTCTTACTTCATCTAAGATATTGAGTATAATTTTTAAAAGTTCTGAATAATTTAGTTGAAAAATCATAATACCCTCAGCGAGGGTATAAAGTACAAACAAATTATTAATCAGTATAGATTTTGGCAAACTGCGCAAATTTCTGGATGGATGTATACACAAACTTTGCCCGTTGGTGGATTTGTGAGTGGCAAAGATGCCTGCAGAGGTATTATGGAAAGGATGGGGGGTGAAAGAAGTGGGGGGTGTTTGTTAATAGGACCTAAAAATGCAATTCCCAGCACAGCAACAGCGTCAGCAGCTGTTCATGCGCCAAATTGCATTTGAGGCAAGTTCAACTTTGGTTGCCATCGCATAAATGTAATCGAATTCACACACACAACGCACACAAACAAACACTTCAAACTTTATGGCTCTCGTACTCGTACTCGCACTCGCTCTGTCTCTGTCTCTGTTTCGCTCGCTATAGTTTGTTCTTCTCTCCTGCTCTTCGCTTGACACTGCTTAGCTTTCGTGACATATGTTAGACATATGTCTTGGATCGAAGTGACTGCAGGCTCCGTTTAGAGTGCAGTCTCTGCAATTTATGTATACCACACGCACTCCTTACTAATGGTGGGCTGACTGCCTCAAGGGGGCGTGGCAAAGTGTGTGTTTGTTGTTGTTGTTGTGGTGGAGGAGGTGAAGGACAACTGCGTGCTGATTAAATTGTGAAACCAATTAAAAATTTCATTTGCTACAAATTCATTTGCGCTATTGAAAGCCAAAAGGGGCAGCAGGAGAGTGCGAAAGAGGGAAATGGATGAGTGGGGAAGAATGATAGATGGGGGGCTTAGTTGCCAACAGCAGCAGCAGTCGATGGCCTGCAGCATTGTTGATATCGCACAAGTACACACACACACAAACACACAGATATGTAGAATGAGGGGGAGAGGAAGCGCAAGAGAGAGTGCGAGAGAGGGAGAGAGAGAGAGAGAGCGCGCGGCGTGCTCTCTTTGCCTACCTTTGCGCTCATTTTCTTTATGCGCCTGAATAGATGCAATAATTTTTTTTCTACTCTTGCTGTTGCTGCTTTTCACTGTTGTTGTTGTTTTTATTGTTGTTTGTTTAATTGCTTGTTTATTTGTTTGTTGTTGGTTGCTTTATTTGATATGCTACCAAACTTTACAATTTGTGCGCTACTTTTCACTTATTTGTTGCTTCCACTTCATTTTAGGTTTGATTTTTGTTTATGTATTTTTCGGAAGATTCTTTGTTATTGAATTTTATTATTTGTTTATTATTATCATACTTTTTTGTGCTTTGCTATTTGAGCTTGCGCTGGCCAAAGCATTTAATTCAATTTAAGCCACATAGTCGTTGCCCGTTTTGTTTATGATTTTCAATTTGCAACGAATTAACGATTAGAAAAAAAAAATATGCCAACGGATTTGGCTGCCGCTGCTGGCGCTTGTGCTGCAACTGAAATTCCACCACCGGAGCCAGCAGACTAAAGCCTCCAAAAGCCAAGTCAACGGCGGCCCGAGCCGAACAATGTCACTATCAAGCCGAAAAGTAAAAACATCTATACACACACATTCACACTCACACAGCAATGGCTAGCCGAGCGTCGATGCTGTGAAAAGCTACCGTTACCCGTTGGAAAAACAGCAAAATAGAAGAAAACAACAATAACACACGAGCGTAGTAGAAGCGCTAAACACACGACAACACACTCACACACACACACACACACACACACACACACATATAAACATACCCTTACCGAGTTCCCGGAATCGTTAGAGGGGATGACCTGCCCTACTGGAGCACTGTCTTTTTGGATTTTGATTACCAGCTCAAAACGCTAATGCGCAGTTGCAGTACAAGTGACAAGTGGCAACATTTATCAGTGTTGCCATATCTCTGATTTCAATCTATTCGCCAGATGGCGTTGCAACACCTGTCACCAAATTTAGTTAACATTTCCGTCTTTTAGATGAAGCTTTTGCTTTAATTGGTTAAGGGAAAGCGTAAAAAATACTGAATACGTATTTTATACTTCTTAAGCGTGTAAATCCCAAACAAACATACATATGTATATTCACATTTATTCAAATATATTCACAACAACTTCATAAAGCTTAAAAGCGATAGTAAGAATTCTTCCTCTGTTGAATATAATCAAAAATTTGATTACATCAACAATAATCTTAAAATGATCAATAACTTCTCATTATATATATTTCAGATATTGCATATTTGTGTGAAATAAGCTAGTTTAGCTAGTTTCTTGACAAAACCATATTTAGTTTTACTGCTTTGGATAAAATTTTAATTAATAAATAAAAATCAAATTTTACTCTGTAATAAATTGACATCAAAATTTCTTCAGAGAATCAAATTATCTGCATTTACATAGGTATATTTTAAATGATCTGAATCGTATCATATCAGTTGTAATATAATACTATTTTATTTATGAACTTAGGTATGTAATCGACATTTACATAAAATAGTTTTGGTATGAACAAATAAGTCAAATATCCAATGCTTGCAAAACTGCCTCATAAGCAAATTTTTACACAAGACGACGCTTTTGTTTGTCAATATCCGAATATCTCGCTACACTTACTATATGAATAAATGCAAAAAAAAAAAACAAGTGAGAAAGGCTATTGTCGAGCTCCCGACTATAGGATACCAGTTACTTACTTAAATAAATTTTAAATATTTTTTATTGCATGCTTTTAGGCACTTATATTGCTTAAAAGCTTTAATCAGCCATTACCACTTTTCTGTTTGTCCGATCTTGTTCCGATTTAATAGGATGATAGGTAATAATAGTAGCTAACGGTGATTAGTAAAAAAATCCTAATATCTTGAGAACTGTGCGTGCGGTGGGTTTTCGCAGCACCATAGGTCAAATGGACCCTTTTTCTGATATAAATTAATAACTCGAAGGCTTATCAAGTTTTTCGTGAAAAGTTTTTTAGATACCATTCTAGACCCCTAAAAAAAATTATTATTTTTTTTTTTTAATTTTTTTATTTTTAATAAATATTGGAAAAGAATGTTTTTTTATACTTTCTAAGTATGTTTCATATTTCATTTTTTTTTATTTCATATTTTTAGGAGCATATTTTGGATCTTATTTTCGTATCTAAAAAATCATTGTTTTATTGTTGTCTGTACGTCGTAATATTAATAACATCGATATACCATTTAAAATAACACACAACAGCATACACTCCATCAGCTTTTCCCTTATTTTTCCGTTATGCTTCAAGCAGACCGGCATTGCTTAGATATAGGTTATGTGCTAAAAAGTTAAATTTTGGGAGAAGCGACAAAAAGGGACAAATAAAATAAATGTTTTGAGTTCACAAGGAATTACTCTGCAACATGTATATAGTCACTTCGCAGACAAGTGCTGACATTTTTTAAAAACTCTTCACAAATAATTATTTTCGAAAGCGTCACTTTATGGACTCATACTACAGACAACACGAACAATACCAACACCACAGATCTACCAACATAAAGTACAAACCACACTGATCACTATTCATCATAATTTGTATGAAAAACGTTCAATTTAAAAAAACTTGAGCCACTTGAACTTCACCAAAATATTTGCACAATTTATGAACTGCATGTCTAACAGCTGTTAACTTAACATCAGAATGTAATCTAAACATTTCTGGTATGCAACATTAAAGTTCGATGTATTCCTAATAAGAATGTAAAAAAAGGTTTTTAATATGAATACTGTTCCAAAACTAGTTTATATCAGACAAAGGGTCCATTTGGCCTATAGTGCGGAGGCGGAAAGGGGCGTGGCAATATTTTAATACAAACTTGCCAAATTTTGTTGCTCTTGCTCTTATAGTCTCTGAGATCTACGCCCTCACACGGACAGACAGACAGACGGACAGACGGACATGGCTATATCGACTCGGCTGTTGATGCTGATCAAGAATATATACACTTTACAGGGTCGGAGATGCTTCTTTCTCCCTGTTACATACATTGCAACGAATACAATATACCCTTTTACACATTTTTTAAGTAACGGGTATAATAATTAGAGCCAGAAAGATAAAGAATCTGAGCATGAGCATAAAAATGATCCAAAATCACGCCACTCTCAAGCGCACTCTCATGTGCCTCAAATCTCCAAAGTAAATACAAAGCTTCATAATAACTCGATTGTTTAACCTCAATTCAGTTCTTGATTTCTCATCGTCCGAAGATGTTGATGTTCCCCCGCGTAAGATGCGTATGATGTAAAGCATCTTTTCGTTTACCGGTTCTGTGTTTTTATTGTTTCGAAAAGTAAAAGAAACTCTTAAAGTGATTGTGGTTTTATACTCATTGCTGTTCTTTGCTTTTGAAAGGAGACATATTGACCGCGACAATTAATTACATTAATAATGACACTTTAGATGTGTTTTGATATTGTTGAAATTGTTTTCTGATAATATAAATTTTATAAAATATATTAGCGGAACAGATTCGAAAATCTGCAATAAGACTTTTGAAAATTAGTGTTTCAGCAAACTGACAATTTTTTTTATTGTTATCAATAACTGAAAAGGTATCGGGCTTTTTTTTGGCTTGCGCAATTTTCTATCAAGCTTTTAACAAGATTTCGTTAAAATCTTGTATATGCCTAAAAATAAAATTTTCTCAAGTTTTCGTTAATTTTTTAATAAGTGAAAGACGATGCAATAAAGTTTTATGAGAAAGTGACCTCAGTGCATTTGACGTCTGAAATGTTGAATTGACTGTATGTGTTAATAATTAAATTTAAATGTTGTATAAATCGATAACATAAGAAATTTAATTACTTATCGCGACAAAATGACTTACGCCATTGTAAGGCGCTTAAAACAAATTAAATGACAATAAATAAATGAACAACTAAAAGTATACAACATTATTCGCCTCGTAGTTCGCATCTCAATTAATTGTATCGCCCAAAAGTATGCCATAAACTATTTTCTCCCAGGACTAACAATTTTACTGTAACGACTATGTATAGTCACTCATGTTGTTTGCTTGAACGATTAAATCAGAATTATTTGCTTTATTCCAAGTCAAACTATTTGCTAGCTTAAAAGAATAAATACACAAAGTTAGAGAGTCTGACGTAGTCTATAATTATTGAACTGAGCCAGCTAAAGACATTGAAAATTGTAATGTCAATAGTCACAGATACAAAGTTTACTACTCATAGTTATAAAGGCAGTTCGCCAACCCACTGTTAAGGTTACTAAGTTATAAATGCGCTATAGAGTTTTAAGACAATAAGCTGCAATTAAAATAAATAAGATAAAAAAAATAAAATAAAAAAATTCAGTAATTGACCGGAATCATCTATGTTTACTGTAGCTCTTCGACTTTCATTTTGTATTAAAAAAATAATTATTGATGTTATTATCAATACTCAAATTATATATATATATATATATATATATATATGAATATATGCTTTTCTTTGTATTTAATGTAATTATTATTTTAAAGGACATTTAACATTTTCAAAGTTTTTTCTTATATCATTATGATTTCATTATCTATAATATTTTTAATACTCTTAAGTTCGTTTCTGTGGAGAATACAAAAAGGGATCACTAGCTCCGCATTCGTCTATCCTTCAAACCCTACATTTTCATATGTATGACTGTCTCTAATTTGTATGACCCCTTTGTGCATACTAAAGTTAAAGACGTTGAAATACTCAGACCTTTATACGATCACAATTCTAAGGTTTATGGATTTTTATGTCATAAAATCACATATACAACCCAGTGTGATGAGACCTGGTATGGAGGTAGGACCATACGACACCATCTGCATGGGGCTCCTGTCAAGTACTCAGAATGCAAAGACCCGTTGATTGAGTTCAAGTCGGGTTCTTTAAAGATTCCTACTTATCCACCGCAGTCATGCGTGTATGCTTCTACAAATCTTGAATCTGAATCATTCGTTGTGTTAAAAGCTCAAATGTACTGAGTTTGTCCAAAAGGTCTTCTCAATAACACCACCATGTCCCCCCAGTATCAACATCAGAATTGCAGATTCAGCAGAAGAGATTGAGATGTCCACAGACATGACATTCATGACCATGTTTAGATTCAAATGCCATGAGACTGTGTCCCAAATAAAGAATCAAGCTGCAATATCCCCGTTCGATCTCTCATTCCTAGCACAATCTCACCCTGGTCCAGGTCCTGTTTTTAAAATTCAGGGGAAAGTCATCCTTCAATCTCTCGGAGTCTATGAAAAAATTCTTCAACAACCTCTCGACAAAAAGATAAAAGGGGTCATTGGATTTAATTCCAAAGGGGCCAGAGTGGTTTATGATGAGTGGAGCCGAGATAACGACAACAAAGAGGTCATGCATGTAATAAATGGGATTATAAAGGTGAATGGGGAAGTAATCTTGCCTCAGGACATGGTCCTAAGGGGAGAGATCAGCGAAGACCTTATAAACATCAAGCCAATAATTCCTGTCCCCCATCCGATCATTCAAATTGTGACAAATTACTGGGATCCTGACAACTTTGACAATCACACTCACCCAGATAAACAAACATAATTGGTATCAATGTCAGTTGGTGGGAGAATGTGGGTGGTTGGTTGCTTTCATGGATCGGGACTATCTTGGCATGGGGAGCTGGAATTCTAGTTTGCTATCTCTTATTTAGGGCTATATTTTATTGTTGGTGTAGTCCCGAGGCAAAGGTAGCTAGATTAGCAAAAAAGGCTCATGAACAAGAGAAAAAGAGAAAGCAACAACAGATTGGGAATGAGGATGTGGAGGCAATCATGATGACTTAGCCTTCGAGATAACAAGATAAGTTGAAGGCCTGCAAAAAGTGCAGTCATCAGAAGACTCTGTGGCTTACTTACTTAGAGAAGCGATGCTTTTCAGATAGATTAAATACCATATAAAATCAAATACCCGTAATTGATGTTACATGATTCTCATAAAAAACAAACATATTCATATTTCTAATACTTATTTTACCAACCACTAGAATTACGCTTTTATATATCTCAAATAATCAGAAAAAAATGAATATTGATTCGTCTGGCATCGTGATAGGTTTATCTTCTATTACGTTGGTGCCTGTATCGAAAGCAGAAATAACTTGATCTGACGATTCTGGTATTGTTGATACCTCTGGGATCGTTGGATCTTGAAAGTTTTTATCTTCTGGTTCGGTATCTGATTCTAGTAGAACCGATTCATCGAACTCGGCTGGAAAATCTAGAGTATTGGGAACTAAAATGTGCAACTTGTGCCGTTCCGCAACATATATCAGATTTTCCTTAAGTCGTTTTGTTACGTCCTTTAATTGTATGGACTGTAACAAGTCACATTTCTTTAAACTGTCGACAACAATTTGGCGTACTGCATTGAATGAGGTCAGCAGTAGATGGGTGCAGTTTTGTTCAAGCATTTAAATGACTTGTCAAATTCTGCTCGTTGTTCAGAAATGGAGGCACGTATTTCTTGCCAATCCATTACAACAAAATCTACAGCTTTACCCAGTATTGGGTGATCTGTTGTTATTTCTTCAACTTTAATGCCTGGCATATATGAAATTACTAATGCTTTCTCGTTTGGATGATATCCGGGGAATGGAGAATGTGGAATAGCATAAGTACTCATATAAATTTTTTCCAACTCATATATTGTCGTTGGTTGTTCGGCAACTGTATCTTGAAATTTTATTAAGAAATTCGGTTCATCGACAAGTATTTTTTGGATAATACCATTAATGCGTGGATTCATTTTGAAGGTATTTAAAGACAATTTGAACCTATGCTGCTTATACCCTATCTAGGTCGTTTACACTGCTCATGTAACGTTTCTTTATGATTTTATTATGTTTTACATAAAGGGTCAATAGAAATTGACAACCGTTTACAATTGCAATGATGAGCAAAAGGATCCACAGTGCTTGAATATCATCTGTGTGATCGACTATTCTGACGTTGTTGACCACATTGGCCGTATTATCTTTGGCTTCGCTTAAATCGCTAAACCAACCCATTTTGTATTAAATTTTTTTTTATTTGAAAATTTTCATAAAATTCTCTGTATATTATATATTCACTTAAAAGGAACACTTAATTAGAGATACCAATAATGTAATGAGAGATCGCTAGGAGACACTTTTTATTATTTAAGCAAACTTGTTATATCTATTCTTAAAAAAATTAAAAAAAAAATCATGCCGACTCGCCAATGTATTTGATATTAATGACACTGAGTACAGTGTGTATTCAATATGTGTGCATACCACAACATATAAGTTAAGATAAGACATTGAGTACTTTTAATTATAATTCTTTATTCTATCAAACCGGATAGCTTTAGGGTTCTTATTAAACTAATTTACAAATATTTCTAAAGCTAACATAAAACATTGGCAGCATCGCAGTGACGTCGTGACTTGGCGTGTATAGCGAAGGGATTACATTACTCCGCTGAGCTGGCTGTTGACCGGCCGGCTGTGGTTAACTAATATTTACTGTAGTAAGATCACCAACTTGTTCGGCCCAAAGAAAATAACACCTCTTGTTCGTTTGGTGTATCTTTTTTAGTTGAATTTTGTATTGTTCTTTAATGTTAACTTAGCCTAAAGCTGCGCCGCTGCTTTAACAGATAAGTCTCCGGGAGAGTATGTACTTTTATATGTTGCTCATGGAATGCGCTCCAGACGGAGCTTGGGATATGCAGCGTAAGCATAAACGGTCAGCTAAAGAGAGTGAACCGCGCTGCGCAATATGAGCCAGGGTCAGTACATTGAAGTGGCTCTGGGCTGTTTAACGTATAACTGTTATTGTATGCAACAAAGTGCCGCATACTATGTATTTGAATACAGGGTATTCATTTGAGGCATATACAATCTACACCTTCCCATTTAGAGGAATAACGTAATATAATGTAGCTATTTTAAATGCATTGTAATTATCGTGTAAAGAAAAACAAAATATTAAATATATTGAAAAAAACTTTTTAAAAATGTAAAAATTTTAAATTATAAAATATAAAATATAAACATTAATTAATAAAAAAAATTTTTGGTTTGATTTGGCTGTTTTGGTTCTTATAAATATATATATTTTGTTTTTTTGTTAATCGTAAAAAAAATAAATTCATTCCCCTTTTTTTTCTTTTTTGTTCCTTTTAGTTTAAAATTTGAATACTTGTATATACATATATATATGTATATTGAATAAAAAATGTTAATTGATAAAATAATAAAAAAAACATATATAATTAAATACTTCCGTTTATATATTTAAAAAAAAAAAATATAAGTCACAAGTTATATTTTATAATTGAGTTTCTTATTCAGAACTTATTTAGTTGCCGATCTCTTAAAAACTAATTTTACAGTTATTCAGAACTTAACATTGGGCCTAAAAGCTTTCTATGCGTGTTGAAATGTGGGGAGTTTTGTGTGGAGAGTTTTACAGCTTTAAGCTGCGACAGAGCTTTGGACTTTAAATTGCAAAATTGCAATTTTGGAGTTTCCCATGATAGGGGAAGAATTTGTTTAGATGGGGTCAGTTTGTTTGGCCGTTTAGGCTTGAAATGGAAGATTTAATATAAAAGATTCAAATATAGCTTGTGTGCCGGTAATTGCACTTTTATTTGCAACTGATCGTGGCAGTTGACCAATAGTGTCTACTCTGTCGAAAGCGTATATTGGTGTTTTTTAGATTGTTTGAGGAGTTTTTGAAAATTTTGTCGTTTTCGACGTCTGGCTTTTTGGACATCTATTTATGTATGAACGATATGAAGTGTCGTATTGTTCCAATAAAATGTCTTTTTACTTTGGCCAAAGTTTTTTTTTTCTGTGTAATGCCTGTACTCCTTGTACGTTTAAATCAAGTTTTGTAGACAAAATTGCTTCTTCTTATTATTTTTCAGGCTTGAGTAGCGCTACTCTTTGTATACTCATTATTTTATTGCCCATTTATTTATAAGATTCTATTGAAATTGCTTCAAGATCTTTTGTTGGTTTCGCTGTTCGCCGACGTCAGTGTCGACGTTTGCGACTGTTTTCTCCTCCATTGCTTGGACATCCACAAGAAGGCGGTGATCCCGCAGATCTGTCTGTAGCGGCCAGGGTGAGCTTTTTCACTGGCACTTGGCACAAACAGCCGGCAAAATTGCCCAAATATTTTGAACCGCCCGAAACGTGCAATTAAAGAAACTGAGGTTGCTTCAATTATATTAATTTACAATTCGGCAATTTATTGGCAGAAATGTTCACAAAGTTTGAGTGTTTATCGAATTCGATTTTGTGCAAAGGCGGCTGACGAAGCTCTAGCCGCTTGCTTGTACGATAGAACGAACGATAAGATGCGATACGATACTAAACGACTGCACAATGCAGCAGCAGTGCCAAACCAACGAGCATAGGCTTCAAAGTAAAGCGACAAATGAGAGTATTATGCATCTTTATGCTGCGCTCTCTCTCTCTGTTCGTTCGTTGCTTTGTCAACAGCTGTGAGGCGCTGCCTGGGTAAGCGCTTAGCTGAACACTGTCAATATTCAAATTTTGGGCAGCTAGCGTTGCAGGTAAAGTTCGCAACTGCAATCACGCGCAAAAGATTAACCCGAATTTTTGCTTCCCAATTATAGGGATGAAGGTAACAAAGCGCTAAGCCTGTGCTCGACCAACATATGCGAATCATGACCATAATAGTCCCAACCACCACAAAAATTATAACTTGTCATTGCCTGAGACGCCAAGCACTCATCGCCATAAATGGGCCAGCATGTTGAAAAGGTGAGACTCGCTTTATTTACTTATTCTCTCAAGTAATTTAATTAGTTCTCTCCGAAAAAAACGCATAGCAAATTTCTCATACAGCGCTTTCTGCTAAATTCACGTGGATGGGAAAGCGAAACAAATATATACTATAATTTCATCAGATCTAACCTTTTCATAAAGTATCGTACTTGCCTTTTTTCGAAATTAAGATACATATTAAAGAAAAGTTCAAAAAACAAAACTTATAACTCACATTCCTGCATAAATTTATTATTAATTTAAAAATACAAATATTTAAAAGTGTCACATTTATTTATAAAATGCATTAAGATTACCTTAATACATACTTAAATCCCACTTATTAAATTAAATATAATTTTTTTAATTATTTCTGAATTTATTGTAAAATGCTCAATCGGTTCTAGCTTGTCTGCTATGACGAACAGTTCAATGCGCGATGAAAAATTGAGAGTACGCTTTATAATTTAAACTAACACGATATTAGTTTAACTCTTTAATTGTAATATATATATTTTAAATGAAATATTTTTAAAAAGAATTAGTTTATTTTTAGTTCTAAGTATGCTGATGCTTTTCATTATTTATATATATTAAATTTATTTAAATTGCCTACATGTATTAAAATTAGTTTTATAATTAAACTACAGGTCAAAATAAGTATAAAATAAATTTATAAAATGTACGAAATAAATTTAAAGTAATCTAAATTTGCAATATGAAAAATAAAAGAAATACCAATTTCTTACCGAACTTTAGAAAGGAAACGTGAAAAAATGAAAATATTTTAGCACTTTGTTGTGTACTTATCATTTTGACCATAAGTCGACTTCGTAGAAAGCAAACAAATGTTCGTGGCCCGTCGTCAATTGTTGCAAGTGAGTAAAGCAGTAAATATTTGGCTTTTGCGTTTTACAACAACGCGAGTGCATTGTGCGAGTCTGAGGCTAAAACTCAGTCTCAAATTCAGTTGTGATTGAAATTGGCAGCTGTATGGTGGCATCTCAAAGCTGGTCATAAACGAAAAGTGTTAAAAAGTCACTGTCTCGTTCCAAAAATAAAAGTAAAAGTGATGCTCATGCAGTAGTTTTTGTTGTGGTTGTTGCTGTAATCATTTAGGCTGGGCGCACACTGCGAGCTGAAAGCGGAGCTTACAGCTGAGCTTATACTCGAGCTGATAATTTCGGATCTTATCAGAGAGCAGAAATTTCTAGGCCGCGCACACAGTAAGCTGATGCTGATGCTCATTTTATTGTTTGTCGCTCATTTTTTTTCAACCAATATGGCTGCCATCAGCAACTTTTTCTTATTTAAAACAAATTTAATAAATTTAATGTACATATACACATATGTACATATATGCATGTTATTACTGTGCTTTTCTTAAGACATAAATACACATATGTATGTACAAACAGTACATATATACTTTGCAATTTACTGCATTATAAATTCGATTATATACTTATTCTATTTGATTAGCTCTTATGTTGTTTATCCTCACAGGTGGGTTTTGAACAATTTGGCTAGATTATGTTTCGCAATCCATTTCAAATGACAACGAAAAAGCTCAGCTCAGCCGCTGAATAAACAAACATTCTTGATCGATCACACAGAGAGGAGAGTAGCTAAAAGCTTATCGAATCTGCTAAGCTTTCAGTGGGCGCGCTTTCATACAAGCAGTGTGCTTGTTTTATCGTGAGGATAAGCTCGCCTCTAAGCTCCGCTGTAAGCTCCGCGTTCAGCTCCCAGTGTGCGCGCAGCCTTAGAGTTTAGCCGTTGATATTTCTCATATAGCTAACACATCTGTCTGTTGTATTTGAAATCCAATTTGCTTCTGCCTCTACATACGTATTTCCCTGTCCCTGTCCCGGTTTCAGGCATCTTCCATCGCTTCGTCATGCATATCATTAATAAGCTAACAAATTAACGTGTTCTATACCGGAAAAAAACTTGCGCCTCTCACGTAAATTCGTGCAAAATACAACCACAAATGGCTTTTACACAATTTTGCGTGTTCTGTATTACAATAACACAAAAAAATAAATGTTTTTTTCTTTAATTTTAAATATGTTTACTTTCCAAGGCGCAACTTAAATACTCTAAAACACTTTTGAAAAGTATTTTAAATCAAAAAGTACAGGGACAGTTAAACATTTTGTATAAACATTAATTTTAGCCGATTTTCAAATTCTTGAGCTGCTTGAAACTAATAATTTTTGATCCTATTTGCAGCAATTACAAAAGGAAAAAATTGTTGAGTACACAATTTGGCTGCACATCGATGGCCTAGGCAATGGACCATCAAGCCAATATATATAAACATCATATAAATACCAAAAATAAATCATAGCTTTCTCAATTCAAATAGCTGTAAGACCATTGCCTTTTATTAAGAACTGTGTTATATGAATAAAGATATTAAAACTCGGTCTTGGCAATCTCGAGTTATGATGACAAATGTAAACGCAGTTCTAAAAAAACTTAATTTAAAAATTAAAAAAAAAACTCTTACTCAAACAAATTTTTAAAGATCATTCTTTTGTTATCTATATCAAAAGAAAGTGGTTTGGTATGCTTAAGAAAAATAAAAAAAGTTCAAATCTGCTATCAAGTGTATTTTCCAGGGATCAAAACCCTAACCGAAACCGTAACATTTAACCAGTAAAAACCGATTGAAATTGAAAACCGTAACTGAAACCGTAACTGAAAAGAAAAATTTTCATTTTACCGAAACCTTAAAACCGAAACTCTGCAAACCGAAATAACCGTTTCATTTACATGGGTTAATTTCGGTTTTTCATACATCCAAAAAAAGAATTATTTTTCATTTTTAATTTTGATTTATGATTTTAATTTTCTTATGTTTAATTTTCAATTTTTATTTGTAATATTCAAGATAGAATTTTCATAGCACTGAATAAGCGCAAATAAAATAAATTTGTTAAATGAAATATTAAAATTGGTAACATGTAACCAGGGATTAAAACCGAAACGAATATCGGTTTCAGTTACGGTTTCGGTTATGTTCGCATTTAGGTTTTTGGTTATCGGTTACGCAAAATCTTTGAATAAAGGTTTCGTAACGGTGAACCGGTTTTTGTCTGTTTCGGTTTTGAAATACCGGTATGGTTTCGGTTCCCAAAAATTTTTTTTTTTTGCAAAAATATAGTTATAAATTTATTATAATAATAATAATTAAAAAGGCAATACTTTCTTAAATTTTCATTCATACATTTCTATGCTATAAAAATTCGATCTTGAATTTAAAAAAAAATTCAAAATTAAACGTAAGAAAATTAAAATCAAAAATCAAAATTAAAAATAAACAATAATTCTTTTTTTTTATGTATGGAAAACCGAAACTAACCCTTATAATTGAATCGGTTTCTAAACGGTTATTTCGGTTTACAGAGTTTCGGTTTTAAGGTTTCGGTCAAATGAAAATTGTTTTTTTCGGTTACGGTTTCAGTTACGGTTTTAAATTTCAATCGGTTTTTACCGGTTAAAGGTTACGGTTTCGGTTAGGGTTTTAATCCCTGCATGTAACTAAACTACATAAAACTGAAGATTATGTGAAAGAAATGTGTGAATAAAACATTAAGAAAGTAATGATTTTTAATTATTATTATTATATTATTAATATAATTATATTTTTGCAAAAAAAATTTTTTTTTTTGAAAACCGAAACCATACCGGTATTTCAAAACCGAAACATACAAAAACCGGTTCACCGTTACGAAACATTTATTCAAAGATTTTGCGTAACCGATAACCGAAAACCTAAATGCGAACATAACCGAAACCGTAACTGAAACCGATATTCGTTTCGGTTTTAATCCCTGGTATTTTCTATATCTTTTTTTGTTTACCTTTTATACATCGAAAGCCAACTTTTTTAGAAGTGTATTTCAACTTGAGCAAGGGCACAATGAGCAGGTAAACAATTAAAAGCAACAACAATCACAATTACAGTAACAAAAAAAAACAATAACAAAAGTAATGATGACTCGCTGACACAACAACAACATTAGCATTTGCAGTCGCAGTAGCCTCAGAAAACAAGCTGATCAACAGTAAGAGAGAGAGAGAGAGGCAAAGAGAGAGCGAGAGAGGGAGATGGAGCAAACTCTGGGCTGTGGGCTGTGGGAACCAGTTTAAAACCGTTGACGTGATGCCGCCAGCGAATTAGTTGCAGTTAGTCGGCCAGGCCTTAAACATGTCTCAAAGCGTCCGTCGGAGTGGTGTTGTTGTGATTTGCCTTTTAGCCGCATTGTCAGCGGGTGAGTGCTCTCCCCAGGGATGAACTCTATGAACGGATTACCAGTGTCAGGGATTAAATGAAATGCATTATTCTGTTACCGCAGTGTACGCCCAAGGCGGAGGCGTTACCTGGGGCGGAGGCCAAAATGCCGGAGCCGGAGCCGGTGCCTGGTCCAATTCCCAGCAAGGTGGTCCCGGCATGCATCCACCGGGTAGTCTGGGCAACCAGGATCCACAAATCAGCTACGGCTATGGAGGCGCCGACTCCCGCGGCAATACCTACGGCGGTGCCGGTGGCAATGGTGGATACTACGTTAGCGGGACGGACGAGCACGGACGTCCCTTCTCCTACAATGGCGGCGTAGGTGGACAACCGCTGCCTGGTCAACCTGGTTATCCCAACAACTACTACCGATCCAGTGCAGGCGCTACTGTCGCCTCTATGGGCGTGGCCCTCGTCATGGTCGTGCTCGCCTCCAGAACCTAATCGAACCTCACATTCCAGATTCTTATCCAATCTTTTTTTTTATAGTCTATAAGTTTTATTTATACAAATGAAATACCAAAATTATTGTGATTTGTGAACAATAAATGTGCGTTTGTTAGATACATTTATGCTAAGCATCAAACACGTGTCTTGTATTGTTACCAACTTAAAAGGCCATTGAATCCCTGCCTGAAATTCCGCAATTAACTCGCAATTGGAAGTCTGTTTGTTTTATATAATGAAATTCACAATTGGCACAGCGAATATTTACAGAGTAAATAATGGACTTGCAAATTACTGAAAGAGCACATGATTTTTATTATTTTGTTGATAAAATATTGCTTCGTGTTTTATGCATTCATTAGATCCAATCTCATGTGTCGAATTGCATTTCCACATTTATTTAAGTCCATTAATTAAAGTCAATTTACGAGCCCTCAAATAATCTGAATGAGGCGAGGCAACAACTGATATGAGTGTACTTACAGACAGGAAGTGAACTTTAATTTACAGCCTGTATATATTGAAAATATTTTATTAATTATATCGAGAACCGTAAAATTTATACATAAATATTAATAACACCAATCGAAAGTAAGTATTGTAGCTATAATATGTACAGACAGGAATAACATTTGCAGGTATTTAATGCATATTCGAAATATTCAGGCCTGTTCCGAATTCCGAAAACGAGTCGATTTGCCACAAAACGTGTTGATTGCTGTTCCGAATTCCGAAAATCAACAATAATTGTCGTTTCCAAAAGCATTTTTAAAGCATTAAAATTAAAACCCAAAATTATAAACTGAAAAAATAATAATGTTGAACATTTCTAGAATCATTTAACATTACTGCTTCAACTTTAAATAGTTGAAGTATATTTTAAAAGAATTTTTTTATAAGAATCTATAAAATATTACTTGAAAAACAAAACCGAGAATCAATGATTAAGCCGAGCTGTTCTGAATTCCACTGTAATTTTTGTCATATTTTACTGCTATCAAAACGTTTTCGAAACCGAGTTCGAAAAGTAAAAACAAGTTAATTTCGTTCGGAGTTTGGAACAGCAAATAGTAAAACGATCGTTTTCGTTTAGTTTTTACTTTTTGAAAACGTTCGGAAGTCGGAACAGACCTGAATATATATTATATATGTGTTATGTACATCAAAGTAAGTGAAAGCTAGGATAATAAAATACAATACTCTAGGATATGGTATTCAATATGAGGTCGATTTTAAAAAAAAAAAATTTTTTTTTTAAGTTCCCTTTTAATGCTTTGTCGTGGATAATATTTAAATTAAGAATCATGCAGATATATACCATATGTACTCAGGAAGTCTGCACTCAAAAAAATAATAGGAAGTTTAATACTTAACGTAAAATTCATGTATTTAGTGTGAGTAAGTGATAGTTTTTTAAAACATTTTAGTACAAAATTTTTAAAAAACATGTTCAGAGCGCAGTAACTAGCTGGATTATGTTCAATTTGGTTTCAAACTAATTTTAGTTTGTTTATTAATGTGAATATTTGAAAATTTTCCTTTCATATTTTAAGAATATTATTCTGAAATATAATTTAAATTAATTCTAATGAATTCTCGTTAATTAATTCTCATTCTTTTATTTAAAATCTCTCTCCTTTTCACTTCGCTTAACATTAGTTTTCTCATTTCAAAACCTGTTTTAGGTACTTGAGTAAATAAATTCAAGCCTTTTGATACAGAATTTTCTCATAAGCAACTTTTAACTCGCTGCAGTCTACCAGTTTTTGAAGCATTTTCATTGTTTGCCGTTTCCAATTGCAAACAGTGTAAATCAGTTATTAAACAGATTTTAAATAGAACTTAAGCTGTTTATGTAACCCTGACAATAAGACAAATTTAAGCATCTTAGCTTACACACTTGTCGAGGTATAAATAGTTGGTTAGACAGTCTAAGGCTGTAATTTCCCACGCAGTTGCACAACTTAATCGACTGTCAACAACATCGTCACCCACAACATACCTACTATAGATACTACACTCGATGGGTATGAGTCGTATAGCCCAGAACCGCCCATGTAATTAGCTCAAAACGACGCGAACACATAAATATTCTAATGTGGCCCAAAGAGGAGCTTGTAAACTGTAGCAAACACCTGTTGATAAAGCACGAGCTGCGAAACCTCAACTGAATCATTCAGTTATGAGCTCATCTATACAAAACGAAAATGAAAACAGAACGCCCAAAAAAGATATTCTGTATCTTTATACGACTATACCAGATACACGAGTATTTATTCATTTAGATACTAATTGGTGGGTACAACTGCGACTCACACGAATGCGAATACTTACGAGTATGCGAATGCGAAAACAAGTAAGAGAACTCTAAGTGCTGCAATGTACTATGGAACAAAGTGTAAACATAGTGGAGACATAAATTATTAATTTCTAAAATAATATTAATATTAAATATTTAGAATAAATGAAATTTACGTACTTACATATGTTTCTTTGAAATCTATTTTATTAATACTATTCTAACAAAATGTTCCTCCCAACAATAGTTTGTCATCTATAATCATGACTACGATTTGTATATTTTGATATCGATATTTTATCCATTATGTGCAAGCTAAAAAATATTTATAACATGATTTAGTCGAGTTTTATTATATTATAATTATAATTTAAATAAATTTATAATTTTTTAAAAAAGCTACATTACCATACTATAATGATTATAAAATGAGTTTAAAGAATTTTCATCATTGATAATGATTAATTTATATTGAGTAGATTTATTACAATCTGATTATAATTTTTTTATATGAGTGACCAAAATTTAAAAATCACTTTTCAGCATTATTTATGATTTTTATTTATTTATTTTGTATCAAAATGATAATCACTATTAGTTATTGTGTTTGGAAATTACTTTTTTCCAATATTGTTGGATGTTTTTATAGCCAATATTTTATTGTTGACTGATCTACTCAGTTAATGTACATTTGCTAGATCGATCTCGTGGACCCACTGTGCGTACGGGCATAGAGCTTGACAAAGCTACCGCTGATTTGTTTGTACACACTGAGGTAATTGGCCTGCGGTTGTGAGAACATGAAAATGAATTGCTGACTTTCTTTAAATATGAATAAGTAATTTGCCTAAGCCTGAGAACATGCCACAAAACGACAACAACAGCAAAAACAGCAACAGCGACAGCAGCAGCAACAAATGTTGATGCGATTAAGTTAATTGCGGTCGCAACTAATTTCAGTTTGAGACTCAAGTTTAGAGGTTTCGCTTTGAGCCGCACAAAATGCGTCAGTCCACCCGAGCTCATCAATGTCAAGTCAACCCTCTGACTAGGGGGTATTCTCCACAGAACTAACTACGTGCAACATTTACACATATTTCAACTCAATTCAACTAAACTCACGGGCTCTACGTGAATTGGATGGCTATCAGCCTTGGCTAGACCGCCGCGGAACTTTGTTGTGGGCGTGCGTGACTGACGACTAATGTGCTAATGGATCTGCAGCTGGAACTGTGAATGTGAATGCGAATGCGAATGCGGTTTCTCCAAGTACTCGTACCTCCGCTACAGCCAGTTCCTCCAAGGGCACTATGGTAAAAAAAACGATATTTTGGCATTAGCTCTAAAAATAAAGAAAGAGACTTTAAATTTTGCATGCACTTTAGTTAGACTAATTTAGAAATTTGAATTTTTCTTTTCGTATTTGGACCGCGCCTTCACCTCCCCCTCCCCATACGACTATGCGAAAACGTGTAAAATATTTATATAAAATTTAAATATAAAGCTAGAGACTTAAAATTTGACACAAAGCTAAGTTAAATTATTTAGAAATATACAATTTTTTGGATATTTATTTGGACCTTGTCTTCTTCGCCCCTTCCTCCCTGTCTCAAAAATAAGTACAATTTTTTTTTAAGCTTAAATATAAAGCATTTTATTTTAAACTTTGCATGTTTGCTAATTAGACTAACGTAGAATTTACAATTTAGTTTGTTTTTTAATTTCACCATGTTTTCACCTCGCTCCCCATCTGAATCTAAGAAAAATCCGATTTTCAGCCAAAATCACGAAAAGGAACAAAATCGAGCAATAACGATTACTAACATCTGATTCTAGATGACTTTGTTAATAACTTTTAAGCAAAACCCTTGTGCACCGCTGTGCCCTACTAAAGAAAAGCTTAACAGAACAGGACACAATTTGTGAGCTTTAAGCTAAAAATACACATGAAGAACACATTGGACAATTGCACAATAAACCACTAATACTAAAAATCTTTACCACTACCGTTTCTTAAATACCTTTATCAACTTTGTCCATATTTATACTTTTTTATAAAGTTTTCATAACTCACACAATTTGCTCTGAAAGTTGAAATTATTTTTCACTCGTTTTTTTAGTTCATATGGCAACGCTCAATCGGCTGACTTTGAGCGCGCTTAAAACATTAAGGGTAGTCCCAAAAAATCTTAAAAAATTATTTTTGTTTGCTTTTGAGTTTTTCAATTTAGGAAATAAAAATATTTTTCAGATACTAAACAACAAAAAATTTGAAGTAATGCCAAAATATCGGACGTTTTTTACCATTGTGGAGTGATTCGTGTGAGTTGTGTGAACTTGACATGGCTGCCATTGCATCCAAGGTTGATCTATGTCTATCAAGTCCACTGAAAACCAACGCAAATCACAATTATAATTTTAAATTGAAACCAATCAATGTGCTTACACTACAAATCAACTGGATTTTTATAAATACTTTCAGCGAAACTGGTTTATCTGAAATAAATGTTAGCCAATTTCACAAATCCCAAAATACTCGTGAAAAGCGATAACGAAATTTGAAAACAGAGATGTATAAAACCAAGTCCAAAAATTTTAATAATATGTATGTTTGAAAAACACATCAAATCAAGACATTGCTCATTTTAATTTTAATATGATTATAATCTGTATTGAGTGTCAATGTAATGAGATAATCCTACCTGAAAGTTGTTAATGCAATACTGTGGGCAAAAGGTAAATTTTCAATTCAAACTTCGCGGGATTAAAACTTCGCGCTAGTTATTTTTTTCATGAGTTAGCAGCAGTGTAAATAACATCTGGGCCATATTTCTTGTGAATGTCATTATTAGTAATATATTTACGATTAGTTTTGTACGACGCCAAATGTGCATTTGTCGATTTTGGTGCCAAAAACGCTCAATTTCATGGAAAAAAGCCCCTCGTGGAAGTGTGTGAAACAATGTTTTCTGACTATCAGGATTAGATAAAACGCATTATTCTGGGCGATGAGACTTGGATCTACGCTAACGATATGGAAACTACCGATCAATCGAGCGAATATCGACTAAAGGTGAGCCGAGACCGAAAAATCGCGTCAAATTCGCTCAAAAATCAAGGTCATGATGACAGTTTTTTTCGATTTTCGTGGTGTGGTGCACTATGAATTCCTTTCACCTCGCCAAACTGTTAATAGGGAATATTATTTGAGCGTGTTGCGTCGTTTACGTGAAGCAATTCGTCTAAAAAGACCAGAATTATGGGCCAACAACTCTTGGTTTTTGCATCACGATAATGCACCGTCTCACACTGCACTCGTTCTTCGTGACCATTTCGCCAAGAATTCCACGCATATCGTTCCGCAACCACCGTACTCGCCTGGTTTGGCTCCGTGTGACTTCTGGCTATTCCCGAAACTCAAGAGACAAGTCCGGGGATCGCGTTTCGAGTCGATTGAGGAGATAAAAGCTGAATCGAAGAAGGTTGGAAAAACGTTGGCATAAGTGTATTTCATCGAGAGGGAATTACTTTGAAGGGGATAAAATGGATTTACAAGAATAAATAAAGATTTTTCATTTTACAAACAAATTCACCTCACTTATTGCTCACAGTAGTATTATAAATAAATATTAAATATACAGTTAATTCCATTTTTGCCCTTCAGATGAAAAAAAGGTTGCCAAAAAATACATTTATTTGTCTAATAAACAATATTTTGATTTTTTATTTACCATTTTCGTGTTATGTCTTTTAATTGCTAAATGTATTATTTCGTTCATAAGCATTGCTCAATTATGTCATTTGCATTAGACGACATTTAAAAAAAGGGAAACAGAATATCGCTTTTGATCTCATTTGGGAAAATGGGGCAATTGATTTGATGCCCCATGGTAAATGGGCAGCTCAAAAATTCAACTTGATTTTTGATTAATTAGTAGGTGTCGAGTCCATACATAATAATTATACAATAATATTTTTGCTTCAGATACATACTGTTTTTTCTTCACATATAGAATATGCATTTAACTATTTTTGGACAATTGGAAACAAATTACAAAATTTCATATATTTATGTGTGAGAGTTGGGCGCGTGGAAAAGGGGGGGATAGGGAAACAATCATTTGATTTTGGTTTCATTTTGGCTACTTGCTATAATTAATTGATAACATTCGTTTCAAAAACCATAAAATTTTGTTATTTTACTCATTTTTGTTACGTTACATTTTGTAGATTGGTATTTTCATTTTACTTTCTTCAGGCAATCTTTGTGTATTGTTGTTTTTGTGTGTGTATGTGTGTTTAAGTGTTTTGTATTGACTGTACCCAGCTTGTGCCGTTATTCATATGCTGATCAATCGCAACACCATTCAAAAAAACTTACTAATATACAAATATATGAGTTGTTTAACCGCTTTCGGCTATTTATTTAGTATTATTTGTTGTTGTTGTTGTTGCTGTTGTTTTCAATTTATTTATTTTTTGACCCACTGTCTATAGAAATATATATGTTTATATGTATATAGTGTTGTATATGTCTGTATATGTATTGTAGACCTGGCCAGCATGCTACTCTAGCCCAATATATGTATGTATGTACTTGTTGTAAGTGTGTGCTGCATGTATGTATGTATGTATCTATGCATGTATTTATGTATATATGGGGTACACGATATCATACAAATATAATTCGCAATTTTTATTTATTCTTATATTTTGGCTAGTTTCTTGCTCTCTGTATACCTCACATTGTTGTAATTGAATTATTTCTCCTGCTCCTGTTCGAATACATTGTGCTGGACCATCGTTCATGCCCCTACCCATTACCAAACCCATTATAACATTACCATTCCCTATATGGTCCGAGTTGTAAACTGTCTTGTTAGATTTGTTTTCTTTTTACTTTTATTTTTGATATAGTATTGTATATTTTGTATATTGGTATACATGTTTCATATGTTTCTCCTATGCTCCCTATATACTTGCTTATACGTTATATGCATGTGTATATGCGTGTGTGTGTGTGTGTATATATATGTATATGTATATTCGAGCGGTCTATCTTTATCGCTTTTCTATTGCTAACACCTCTATGCTCTCTACTGCTCTACTAATAGCTCTCGACACGCCTACTTTAGCCCCCTACATGCTTATATGTACGTATGTATGTAAGTATGTATGTATATGCTTTATGCTTGCTACTAATTTTCTTGGCACACCTTCAACTAACCCAATTTAAAAACAAAATTTTAAAAGAAAAGTTTCGTAAGCCCTTGCAGCCTAAAAGTATGCTAAAATTGATCAAAAAAAAATTAATTTCTTGCAAATACAAATGAAACAAATTCAATGTAATAGGAATCATAAAACTTAAAAATATAAATATTTTGTAAATTTACGGAGATTATTTATTATTTAGGGAGATATAAAGACTCTGTTCTTGATTCCATTCAAATCCAAAAAAAAATACGTTTTCAGACATATCTTACAATTCTTAAAAACGTAAACACTTTGTTACCACATTTAGTACTTTCAAGTGTCAAAGTATTAATTGAAAGAGCTGATAACTTTTGACATTTCTGGAACACAGACATTTTATTGGGTTCTCATCTAAATCTCTAGAGAATTTTCGCACTTTCAATAAATTGTGCAATATAGACACTAATTTATTTAGAAAAGTTTCTAAATTCGGCATAATTTTAAACAGACTGTATATAATTGCTTCTCGACTAAGTTACTGCAGTTTATTATGATATTGCCAATAATAACAAAACAAAACTGAGATTTTTCATCAATGATTAATGCAAAAACTCAATTAGTAAAAAACGCTGCAAAGGTTCGCAAAGATCGATTAAAATGGATTTTTATTTAGGGATTTTTGTTTTAATAGCATAAAAAAAAAGAATTTAGTAAAAAATAATAATGATCATAATAGTAATAATAATATATATAATATATAGATAATACACTGTAGTTTGTGTATGTGTGTGTATGTTTTTTAAATTAGGTGCATAAATTATTTTGTATTTGGTATAAAACAAATGATTTTTAATTGCTTACGAACTAAAAACGCTAAGCATTACAATTAAATAATATAATTAAAGTACTTGTTGTTAATGTATGTGACTTGTTGTTGTTGTATTTTGTTTTTTTTTTTCTCATTTAACTTCTTCTTTCGATTGTTTATTAAGGATTTTTGTTACGCAACTTAACGATAGTGCTTCAATTATGTTGAGAATATTTTTAAATATATATGTATGTTTATATATAATAATCATAAAAAAAAATTTGTAGTATATGTACTTAATTTGGTCTAAATTATAAAAACTATACATAATTTGTTATAGAAATCAAATTTCTCAAAGTATTTTGCTCAACATAAACTAAAAAACAAAAAAAAAAATATTTTGTATGTTTATGTTTAATTATTTCCTCTTTTCTTTACTGCAACTTTCTTTTGTTTTGTTTACATTTATATTTTTTGCTTACAAAAACTAACAACAAAAAACCAACAGCGCGTAGAATTTTTTTAAGTTTCTTCTTTATCATTTTCTTTCTCTCTCTTTTGGATTCTGTTTCATAAAGAAATCTCTCTCTTCTCCAATTAGCAGAGCGTGTGCGCAAAGTATTTGCCTGAGCATTAATTTTGTAGAGTAGTGTTAGTTGAAATGATAATAATTGAAATTGAAATTGAAAACAACAAGGGACAAACAAATAGATCAGATTGTAAAGAGTGTAGATGAAACTTAAGATTGTTGACTAAACTCAATAATAAATACAATTAACTTAATAACAAATTATGTGTGTGTATTTGGATGTGTGTGTGTGTGTTTGTGTGTGTGTGTGTGTGCGTGTGCGTTGGGCGCATAATAAATAATAAATTATGTAAATTACAGATTCAATGTAATAACCGTTGAAAAACTGCGTGTTATTGCGCACAATTTCAGTTACATTTCCTTTTATTTCATTGTCCATTTTCATTTTGCTCTTCCCATTTTGGTCGTGTATGTGTGTGTGTGTTAGTGTTTGTGTTTGTGTGCGAGTTTCTCATGTCTTGTTTTGTGCATGTATTGTTGCAATTCTCAACAGTTGATGGTTTAGCATCGATTGACCTAATCCGTGCGATCAGTCATTAATTCCACCGCACTCTCCTCTTAAAAGCTAATGAAGCAAACGTATCCTAAGTTTTCCATAATGTTTTTCATTCAGCATCTGCATCTGAGTCTGCTATTGTTTCGATTTCCTTTTCTCTTACGGTTTCCCGTAAATTACTGTTCCGTTCCAATTCATTTGGCTGTTTGGTCGTAGCCCGGCGCTAGCTGCACACGAGCGCATTCTTCTGGGGCAACTTGAGCAGGCGACGCGTTCGGAACTCGTAGGCGCGTCGACAGAACATGACCAGCTCCGGATTTGTGTGATCCGGCACAGTGCGTACCGTAAAGCAATTTGCCGTATTGCTGCGTCGCGGCACAATGCTCACATCCTCCACATCCTCCTCGGCGGCTCGTAGTCGTCGACGATACCTAATCAAATCAAATCAAATCAAATTAATTCATTTAATTACAAAACTCTTTTCATTTCAAAAGCCAAAAGTCCAACTCACCGGCAGTACTCGCTAAAGGTCAGCACGTAGCACTTATCCTCTATACAGGCAACCGAATTGTGATCCCGATGACGCGATGCATACACCTCATCCGGACAGTCGTTGCGCTGCCGACCCTGATCCGTGTGCTCCGGTCGATAGTACCACAGCAGGGACATCATCATCTCGCCTGAAATTGTATCAAATTATTAGAAACTTTGCTTTAAATTATGATTCAAAAATTAAGAAAGTATATAAGAAAGTTGTTTAAAATTAGTAATTCCTCAGATTTGGACTAACAATTATTTAATTAAAAATTTAGCTATGGTATCAACATTGGGATTTTAACTATCATTCATAACATTTAAAATATATGTATAAGCTTCCGGAAATAGTTTCCCAATTTAATTTAAGCATTTAAATACGATGACTGGATAAAGTGAATAAACTAATTTATCTGGCATACGACAATTCTCAATTAATTGATTGATCAAATGAACCAACAAAATAAAATTAAATTAAGTAAATTGCATTTAAAAAAAAGTAAAATGCACAATAAGCAGTGTTTTTTTTTTCTAATTTATCGTTTTGATTTTCCTTTAAATCTTACAGATAAGTTTCCATTTTTGAAGATATATAAAACACCAAGACCATTTTGGTGCATTTAAATTAAGTATTTTAAACATTTGGAACATTAGGCAATGAGTATGAACTTAGTACATTACACGGCAGCTTACCATCCTCCGGATTCTGCCAGAGATGCGCCACCTTGGCGACATAGGGCAGCTCGTTGTCCTCGTTGGCCTTGAGCAGGACACAATCCCGCGTCCTTATAATATCGCCCTCCACATGCCGCATCGCAGGGTAACAGGTTCGCAGCACCAACGGATCATCGCTCTAAGAGTGTGAAATATGTTCAAAAAGAGACAGAAATAGAGTTAGAATTTATACATGTGATTGTTGTAATTATCAGCGCATTCTAATTCATTGTCATCAGGCTTAATTTTTTAAATTTTTTGCATTTAAAATAAATTTAAAAATGAAAAGTTTATACTTAATTTTGTGAAATTGTATGCTTCCAACAAATTAATTATTAATGCTAATTAAATAAGATTTTCTAATTTATTTTATTAGCACTCAGTGAAATGTGATTTTCATTAGAAATATTTTATCCACTTAATTGAATTTTCCAACAATTTAATTATCAGTGATAATTAAATTAGGTTTTCATTACAAACATTTAATAGGAAAAAAGTCATTACTTTTAAATATGGCATTGAAATATTGGAATTTAAAGCATTGAGGAAAAAAATATCATTCTTTTAAAATTTTGAAATATCCGGGGTGCTACAGAAATCGCTTTCACTTGAATTTCACTTCAATCTCATTTCGCTGTGCCACAGGTCAAATCGCAGAATAATTTTGTGCGATGCTGCCACCTAGTCCAATTATGATTTTCGAAGTCAGGGTCAGCGATGCCACATTTTCTAGTCAGAATTCGAAGTAAGGTTTTAAAAAAAAATATATGGAACCACTTCAGTTTTCTTTAAATTAAGTATTAAAAAATAGGTCTTTTTAAGGTAAATCAAGTTTTACCGAAAAAACCTTTAACTTATTGTGCAATTTGTGAAAACATATTTCACGAAGAGTTGCCAGACTATTGGCAGACATGCTAGAGTTGTCGAGAATTTTTATTTTTTCGCGCCAATTACTTTTAAATTTTTTTCAGCTAAACAAAATCAATTATTACATAAATAATTTAAATTATATTAATTAAATAAGAAAAAAATTAAAAACCTATTGTTCTACAATTATAAACTTAAAAAAGTTGCTAAACAAACCCTTGGGTAATTTAAACTGAAAAGGTGTCAACCCTTAGCAGCCTAGCTCGAAAAGGTTGGTGAAATTGCTAAAAAACATTAAATCATTCGAAGTTCTGTGGCACCTCGGAAATTTCCGTGCGGAATTGCTTTCTGCAGAATTCAATTTCGCTTGCGATTTTTGTGGCATCCCTGTATATTTGAAAAATCATTTCATTCGCATTACTTGTTCTCAATGCTAGTGAAATGTGATATTAATTAGCAATACTTTATGCATTGCCAATGAATTGACAAATGTAATGAAATCTAGTTAATTGCCGCACTCACGTTGAGGAAGACGGCGCCTTGAAAGGCTTTACCCGCCCACATCCAGCCGTTGTTCCACTTGGGCACCACATTGGCCCGCGTCGCCGGCGGTTGCGTCTCGTCCAGCTCGAAGCTGACGCCGCTGGGACGTTGACGTTGCTTCTTCCGATTGCCGAATTTGCAACGTGAACGTGCTCGTTTCGTGTGCGTTGTTGTTGTGTGGGCGTGGCGTGCTGGAGCGGCTGTTGTTGCAGTGGCTGTTGCTGTCGCTGCTGTTGTTGATACTGTTGTTGTGGGCGTGGGCGTAGGCGTGGTCGTTAACATTGACTCTAGAGGCGTTGAGGGCACCAGGAACTTGTGTTGCTCATCGGAATGTTGCTGAGGCTGAGTTGTTGTCGCTGTTGCTGCTGCTGCTGCTGCTGCTGCAGTTGCGGTGTCGGCAGCAACTGTTGCTCTTGCTGTCTTCGTCGTCGTGTGTTGCGTTGCATCAGCAACTGGCACTGTGGGCGTGGCATTGCATTTATGCGCCTGCAAATCTGCAGTTTGATACTCATTGTTATTGGTCTCGGCATCAGTTGCAGTTGTTGTTGTTCTTGTTGTTGTTGTTGCTGCTGCAGCTACAGTTGTTGTGCTGTCAGCAATTATTGCTGCTGCTCGACGTCCCTTGACCGTCGACGTCGTTGTCGTTGTCCTTGACCTGACCTTGGCCTTGACCTTTACCGGCTGCCGGCGCGGCTTCTTGGCCGGCGGCTCGTCGCCAGCTGAGGTAGACTGCGATGTGGGCAGCGTTGCGAAGGCGGAAACAGTTGCTGGCAGCGGTTTCTTAGTCTCCGACTTGGAGCGTTTCTCAATGGCAGGCTGCGACTGCTGCTGCTGCTGCTGCTGTTGTTGTGTTGGTGCCAGCAGCGGCGATGGTGTTGTCGGCGCATAGAGACCAACTGCTGCCTGACCGCGACAACTGTTGCCGTTGCTGCTGCTGCTGTTCACCTCGGGATCACTGAAATACCCACGCGTCAGCGTCGTGTCCAGACTCTCCAGCAGATGCAGTGCAGCAATTGCCTGTCTGCGTGGACGCACACGTTTTGGCGACGCACTCGGCGAACAGCCGCTGGGCAGACCCAATGTTGTTGTCGCCTGCTCGCAATAGTTGCTGCTGTCGCTGGTGCCCGTTGCAACAGTGGCAACTGTTGTTGCTGACGTCTGCTGAGTTGCCTGCTGCAGCGAATGTTGCTGCTGTTGCTGCTGCAGTTGTTGTTGTTGTTGTTTGCGTTGTTGCTGCAGCTCGCGTCGCTTGTCGCGCATACGCTGCTGCTGCCGCTGTGTGAGCAACAGTTGGCGCCGCTTCACATATTTGCCCGGCGTGCGTCCATAACGACGCACCAATTTGCGTCCGGGGCACAAATAATTCTTTGGCTCCGCCTGTTTAATGAGACTCTTATAGCTATGCGCCTTGGGCTTTTTGCCTTGTGTTGCCGCCGACGATGACAACGACAACGACGACGACAACGAAGACGATGACAACAAATTGATGCTCTGCTTGTTGCTGTTGCAGTTGCTGTTACTGCTGCTGCTGTTGTCGTTGCCGTTGTTGCTGTTGCTGTCATTGTCGTTGCTGCTGCTGCTGTTGGGCTCTATTAAACTTGGCTTTTGTTGTTGTTGTTGCATCTCCAATTCCGACTCTGGTTCTGTTTTGATTGTTGGCTTCAGATCCGGCAGTTTGCTGATATGTGTATTGCATGTTGCTGCCATTGTTGTTGTTGCAGCAATAACAGCTGCTGTTGCTGCTACATCTTCGTGCTCGATTTTGATTTTGGTCTCCGCTTTGATTTCCGCTTTAAGTACAAAAGGCAATTGTGGTTCAGCTTCAGCTTGTTTCAGTTGCAATTGCAAGTGCAACAGTTGTTGCTGTTGCTGCTGTTGCTGTTGTGCCGCATAGACCATTTCTCTGGCCATGCTTTTGCCAATGCGCGCCTTCCGTGGCATTGTTCCAACGTGTGCCACGCCCACCACTGTGGCTGGGGGCGGCGTGGTGGCCGTCAAATCATATGACTCAATATCCTTCGATTGTTGATGTTGATGTTGCTCCTTTACCTTTTCCTGTTCCTTCTCATTCTCCATTTCCTTCTCCTTCTCCTTGTGTTTATCCTTTTCGTGATCTTGCTCCTGATCCTGATCCTGCTCCTCGAGCAATTTATCATCGCTGGCACAATAGCTTTCGGGTGGTGTCGGTGGTGGCATCACATGCGCCTCGTATTGCATTTTCGTCGTGTGATTGTGGTTCTGGTTGCTGTCATTGTTGTCGGCTTTAAGCTCCGTTTTCACCATTTGCATTTGGCACTGGGTGCCCATGTTGTTGGTGGTTGTTGTTGCCAGTGTTGCCACTGATGCAGTGGTCGTGTTTATTGCCGCCGTTTCTGTTCCTATTGTTGCTGTCGTCGTCATACGGATCTTCTTGTTGTTGTCGATCTTAGTGATGTTGTTGTCGGTGTTGCCATTTTTAACTGGGCCTCTACTGGTAGTCAGCACTGACGATGTTGTTGTCGTTGTTCTCGTTGTTGCTGTTGTAGTGTTGCTGTTGCTGCTGGCAGTCAATGTGTTGCTGATCTCGCAGCTCGCATTGCTGCCATGCACAGGCATGCTGTTGCTGCTGCTGTTGTTGTTGCTGCTGTTGCTCGTAGCACTCAGCAACAAACTGTTGTTGTTGCTGCTGCTGCTGTTGCTGTTGCTACCAATATGAGGCCCAGTATGGACGTTTTTTGGACACGATTGTTGCATTGGACATGGGCACTGCGGCGGATACTCTGCATTATAAAATCAAAGAGAAGAGAAAAATATGAGAATTTATTGAAGCTTTAAAAAGATAAATGTGTTTTCAGTGCGTAGTTATATATATATATATATATATATATATATATATATATATATATATATATATATATATATATGTGATTATTTATTTAATAATTTGAGCGCAATTATGAATAGAAAGAGACTGTGACTAAGATGAAACAAGCTAAGAACAATACGATTTTCCCCTATACTTATATCAAAATACTTTTAAAATAAAGCCTAAGAAATGTTTGTGTAATATCTTAATTAGCCTTAGTATTATATGAAATTGTATATGAATGTCCAATCTTATTTCAAATGAAAATTCGGACATTAATTAACCAAATCAATCATTATAAAATCTACCTCTTTGGAATTTACCAGAATTTTTCTCTTGTTTTCTACTCTTGTGCTATAAATTATTTTCAACAGTGTTTAAAAAGCTTCAGTCGAAACAGCAAAAGTTACAAAATTTTGACTTTCTTCTGCTTTGACTGTTTGCAACTGTTCAATATTATCTGCTGCTTCTGCTTACGCTTCTAAAAAAACAAAAGTAGCAGTCGAAGTAATATCAGAACACATTTTTTTACAAAAGTCGAAGCAGCAGCAGCAGTCGTCGTTTGATAATTTTGGAAATTGCTTTGCTTCTGCTTTCTGGCTGCTTCGAAAGTCGAGGCAGCAGCAGCAGTAAGCTTTTTAGAATTTTGAAAATTCCTTTGCTTCTGCTTTCTGGCTGCTTCGAAAGTCGAAGCACCAGCAGCAGTAAGCTTTTGCAAGTTACAGTCTGATGATTTGCTGCTTATGATGTTTGCTGCTCCCCATGTATTCATATAAATACATGAAGAGTTTGTAACGAAGCTTCTCCTAGGGCTCGCATAGGGTTACCTGAAATTCCCTAAGATGAAAAATATTTGACTTTTGTAGAAAAATGTGTTCTGATATTACTTCGACTGCTACTTTTGTTTTTTTCAGAAGCGTAAGCAGAAGCAAAAGCAACAGAAATGAAAATGTTTCCAGTTTTGTAAACACTGATTTTCAACAATCAGCAAAAACAAAGCAAAGATTTGAATAAGTTCCAAAAATAGAATATAAATTATAAAAAAAAAATATCCAATAAAAAAAAAATGTAAAATCGATTAATTTTTCAAAAATCTACAGTAATCTGAAAGGATATCGATTCAATTTATCGAAAGCCTAAAACAGTTTTAATAATACAAGAAGAGCCCATTGTATTTATCAAGCTTTTCTTCGATTCGATGCTTGTCTTTTTACGCAAAAAAAAAATAATTAAAATCAGCACACGAAATTCACTTCTATCCATTTTCGTTTGCTTTCAATGGATGTTAAACACAAACTAAATGACGACGCAGCTTGCTCAACAATTTACAGAAGTCTATTAATAGATGGCAGTTGACGGGAGCAGTGTTGCATTCAAAGTTTCTACGCGGGAAATTCAAAAAGTCACCCTCGGATTTAATTAGTCCCTTCAGGCACTTCAATAAAAAATTTCGAGCCAGACTTTAGTGAAATATTTAAAATTTTTGAACGAGTGTACTATTCATACTAAGGCTAATATTTTTCAAAATCTAGTTAATTCATTTAATGATATTATGATGTAAGAACTACAGAAATTATTGTCACATTTAATAATATTTCTTAGTTAAACTATAAATGGAAACTAAAACAAAGACTTAATCAATCCACAACTTTAAAAACAAACTTATAGACAAATAAATTGGGTACAATTTGAGAACCAAAATAAATATAAATATATACTTTTTCAATTTTACCTACTAAGTAAGGTTCCATTTTGAAAATAAGTGATACAATGTACCAATAAACAAAAAATGTACCAGTTGTGGCAAGTGGTGCCAATGGTTTGGAACTTGAATGTTTAAGGTTTCTAGCAAATTCAACGTGGTTGATTGTCGGTTATCGGTTATCGATGTGATACAAATGACCCAAATGTGGCAAGCGTTGCCAATGGTTTGGGACTTCAATAGGAATATGCTTGGTTTCTAGTTTCTTGTGCCTGGATGAATATCGGTTATCGGCTATCGATGTGGATCTAAAGAAATAAGTCCACTTTGAAAACAAGTGACCGATCCAGTGTAAATGTACCAAATGTTATGTATGGGCTTCTAGGTTCTTCTGCCTGGGTGATTATCGGTTATCGGAATAAGAACCATACTTTTCCTTACCCATATACGGACCCTGCAGCCCTCTCGTATAGCACTGACTGGCGGCACTGGCGCCTCCGGGGCTATAGCCGGCGTAGTAGCTGGGCGGACCTGGATAGTGTTCCAGATGCTGCGGCTGGTGCGGATGGGCCGGCACCAGTTGGGTGCCAGCTGTGGCGGGCGTTGCACCCGCTGCGGCTGCTGCTGCAGCTGCTGCGGCGGCGGCAGCGGCGGCCGCGGCAATGGACACCGGCTGCTGTTGCGGTATCAGGCCGCCTTGGGGTGGCGGGGGCGGCGCCTGTTGCTCGTAGAGTTCAGGGGGCGGCGGATGCGGCGGCCCGGCGTGCTGATAGTACGGATAGCGTCGATAGGCGCCCGGCGGTGGCGGCGGATGTCCACCAGGATGTGCCGACGGCGGTGGTCCAGGTGGTCCGCTCTGGTAAACCTTGCTGGAGAAATAGGGCTGATAGGCGGGCGGGGAGTAGCACATGACCTCGCCCGGATACGGCGTATAATAGTTGGGCGGATACGCCGTCGAATAGTGCATCTGCGCCGCGTGCATGGAACGCGGATACGGCACGCCCGGATGACCGGCTGCAGCAGCTGCCGCCACGGCGCTAGCGCCCGGATACGGCTGCTGTTGTTGCTGTTGTTGTTGTTGTTGTTGTTGCTGATGCTGCTGTTGCTGTTGCTGCTGTTGTGCTGTTGCTGCTGGATCAACCTCAGCAGACGCTGCCTGCTGTTGTTGTTGTTGTGCCTGCGAAGCGTCGGGAGAATCCTCCTCGGGTAGCTTCTTGACTGGCTGCTGTTGTTGCGATGCCGCGGCGGCTGCTGCCGCTGCTGCTGCGGCCGCTGCTGCTGCTGAGTTCGCTGGCGGCGGCGGCGGGGCAATGACATGCGGGGAGATCAGCGGACCCGCCGGCTGATAGTAGCCTGCAATTACAAAACGAGAATAAACCAAATTAGTCAATGCAAAGCATAAAAAAAGCGAAGAAATTCTGTTGATTTGACATTGGTTTTAGTTTTATTTATTATTATTTGTGATTTTAGTTGTGATTTTATTAAATTGTTTATTTTTATATTCAAATAGCTTACGTTTAGAAGCCCTCAATCCAAGGTTTTGGTTTGAGCCTTTGTTCCATTTAATAAATAACAAATTTTATATTTTATGAATTGTTATCTTGAGAGTTTTTTTCTTTCAAGATTTTAAGACTCTTTACATATAAAACTCCAACATTTTACAGCCAATAACTAAAATTTATAAATATTTTTCAACAATTCAAAATAAAGCTGAAATTAAAATTTCGATTGTAAACAGGCATAAAAGCCACAAATATAAGCTTTGGTTTCCGTACGTTCCGAATCAAGAATTTTGGTAAGAAGTTATCTTTGGTGTTGTTCTTTGAGTTTCTTTACCAAAACATTTAATTATTTTAATATTGTATATTAAATTATAATAGGTTTTAACTTTAATAAGTTTTCAAATGCTTAGGAACAAAATTAACTTAACAGATACAAGTTTGCGACATTATACTTTTCACAACTAACAATGCTAAGCTCAATTTATCTTAACATATACGTTCACCATTTTTTGGTATACTATATTATTGATAATTAAGAACAAGGAGACAAATCTTTGGTATTTCAAAATCAGTCAAGTCCTGATAAATCCTTAATTTAAGCTTCCGATCCTTCGGAACTATCGGATTTCAAAGCCCTCGCAGAATTGTGTCCCATGTGATTAACTTTCAATCCTCTTATTCAAAATGAAATATTCAATATTCAACATTTCTGATCACCTGACCACATCTGAACTTTATAGAATCGGCAGGTACGTGCCAACTTTAAAATGGAAAACTCTGTTTGATTTCTTCTCTTTTTTTATTACATCAAATTTTACCATAATCTGACTATACTCCATTGGATTCAGGTGAGCCGATCACCGAACCGATTCTGTGTGGTTTGGTTCAGAACCAGTTTGCAGCCTTGCTTCTTTTCTTTTTTTTATAAGTTTCTTGTTTTTTTTTTTATTGCGGCTTTGCCAAGTGAAATGCGGCAACGAAGCATAAAGTGAAAGTTGGTCGGTTGGTTGGCCAAAAAAATAAAAAAAATAAGCAAATAATATAAAAAAAAAAATTTAAGAAAACCAGTTAAGCGAGCCGCTTGGCCACAGCTGGTCGTGCAACAATCTCAGCCTAGCATACCCTGTTTCCTATGCTCCCCCCGCTCCGCACCCTTAGCCACCGTGCTGCCCCCTCCCCATCAACTACTTGTTGTAGTTGTTGTGGTTGTTGTGGTTGTTGTTGTTTACCTCTTCCCAGCATGTGGGCCGCATACAAAATGTCGCGAAAATGATGCGCCGCATGTTGTTGCAAGAATGTAAACGACTCGGCAATGTTTGCCGCAAGCGCCGCAGCAGCCGCTGCCTCGTCGCAGCTTGCGGGCAACGCTGGCATCGTCGCTGGCATCGCTGCCATTGCGGCTAGCGGCGACAGCGCTGCTGATAGTGATGATGAGGATGCTGATAATGATGCTGACGCTGATAATGATGATGTTGATTGTGTGGAACGTTCCGTTTCACAGGTGCCGCTGCTGCTGGTGCTGCCGACGCTTGAGCAGCGCTGCTGCAGTTGCTGCTGTTGTTGTAGACATTGTTGTTGCTGTTGCTGCAGTTGTTGTTGTTGTTGTGATACTGTTGGCGGCGATATGCGCAGCGTCTTGAACATATCGCCCGACAGCGGCAGCAGCGTCGACAGCGGCGTTGACAGCGGTGTCGACGTTGCGGGCACTTTTTTTGTGGTTTCTTTTAGGCGCATCGCGTGTTTTATTTTCTTATTTAATTTTTTATTTTTTTTTTATTTTTTTATTATTGTTATGGTTGTATTAAAAATATATATGTATATTTTTGTATATAATTAAGTGTGTATATTTGTTGTATATATAGATATATATGTATGTAATGTCAACAGGGAAGTTTCATTATTAAGGCAACTCTTTTTTACACTTTTATTTAATTTGATTTCATTTGATTATTGCAAGTTTATTATAGTGCTGTAAAAATACACAAAATCCGTCGATAAGTTGAGATGTCACACACACACACACGCAGACACATATACGCGAACGTGCCGTTAAAGCTGCAACACGGTTGTAAAATATTTTCATTTCGTTTTTTCTTTTTTTTTAATTTTTTTTTTGTTGGTTATCTTGGTGTTTATTTTTTTTTTTTTTGTTCATTTTGTAATCGCGTTTCACGAGCGTTTCTCGCGCGATTTTGCTCTGTCGGCAGTCTTTTTGATGCGGTTTTGTGGGCGTTTTAAATCGCGTTGAAAAGTGTGCATATCATTTTGTAATTTTTTGTTGTTGTTGACCCTTTGATAAAGTGCTATGTACGTACTTATTCCCCCATACCCAACTGCAACCCGCTCTTCTTTCACAGCTTCGACCACGCCCACCCGCTGTGCTTTTGCCCTTTGTAAACATGGCCAAAATGAGTTTTTCCTAGTGAAAAACGTATATTAAAGTCACCTGGCTGTCAAATATTTAATCAGCTCGGTGAGGAAGAATGCTACCAAAGAGAGCGCCAGGAACGGGAAAGGAGAAAGGGAATGGGAATGGAGTGTCGGTCAAAGGCTCGCGTATCTGGAAACCACTTGCCGACAAGTGGCGCCACAGGGTGAATGGTAGCTGCAATACAAGTCCTCAGCATAAATACAGATATGCAATATGTACTATATGTGTATGTATGTGCATGTGTATTCGTGCCATTGACTGGCTTCACACTCGCACAACAGCAAACAGCTGTCAACTTTTCAGCTCTCCGACACATCTGTTTCTCTCTCTTACACTCTCACATTCTCTGCATTACTGCGCTCTCTGTACGGAAAAATCGAGAAGCCAGAAAGACACAGCAACAAACACTTTCAGACAGAACTCCTCCACAAATAAGTAAAGTTATAAGTAACAACAACAACGAGTCTGTGTTGCATTGTGTGAACATCGACGCCAAGCGCATATCGCACAGTGGTAACAATACACAAATGTAACAAACAGTCTAAATCATTTAATGTTATTCCATTACACCCCAATCCAAATAGGTGACGTTTTAATTTTATATATGAAATTTTTGAAAAAATCTGAGATTGATTGTCTTAAATTGTCTGATTGTCTTAAATTGAGTACAAAGTACTTGACTGAAATACAGATTTTCATTTCGCTTTCAGCAAATACTTTGATCATCGAGACACAACTTATAAGAATATTGTACTTGAATCCAATATTTTAGGCATATTATTTCATCTGCATATATTTTTAAACTAGCAATTAAGCGCACATATCTAAAAATAAATATAGTACGTACTAAGATCATAAATTTTAAAATATCATTTTAAAATGATTTTCTTGAGTATCATCTTAAATATGATAGTATGAATATAATCTCACATCGATTGGCATTCAATGATTTCCAGGACTTCAACCTAATTTTGCATTCATTTTCAGTAAATGACTCAATATTCTGTTCTGTAAAGTGCTAAATGTTGAAGTGCATAAGACCTTAGTATTGAGTAACTCACAGTTGAGCACTTTCAACCAGAGCATTCTTAGTTGTCCGACAAAGAAACCTTTGTACATTTGTAGAGCGATGCAACAATTCAAGGGTATGCAATTGCAATGAAATTATTTTTATTTTCAAAATGTTTTCCATAGTCACTTTGTGCATACCAACCAATATAGACTTCTGACATAAGCATTCAAGTATAACGAAATATTTACAGATACTTTTATATCTTTTGAAGATAAGCTGTTTAGTGAGCTGATAAATGGAACTACTCGCACTTACATACTTTGTATTTTTGAGTAACTGCAATTCAATAGAATATCCTCCACTGTGCATCGGCATGCCTAGAAGCACGTAGACAAGCGCAGACAGAGAAAGCAACAACAAGAACGTTCTCAATGCAATGACAACAACAAAAGTGTGCGCTCAATTTTTTTGCTCGCTCTCGCTCTCTCTCACTCTCCTACTCTCTCTTTGACATGCTGACAGGCTACTGCGTTCTGACGTCACTGAAACGATGACACTCCAAATGACAATGATGCTGGCGTTGATGCTGACGCTGATGCTAATGATGACGTTCTGTCATAGCTTACAGCTACACCACAGCGCACCGTTCCGCACACCCACACTCTGTGTGCTTTAAAGAGAGAAAAGCTTTTGACGTTTTGAAGCGCATTTACTTAGCTCGAAAGCTCAGTCAAAGGGCAGCCAACAAGCGAGTGGAGGAGCCCGCGAGAGAGTGAGCGAGAGAAAGGAAGGAGCTGCAAACAGTGCTGATATTTTAGCTATTTTCTAGCAGCTCTCAAATTGTAAAAGCAATCAGAAGAATTGCTACTAGCTTAAAAATCAGTATATATTTACACATTGTCTGACTTCGTATTCAAACTTCCAACTTCAAAAATAGCTTCAATATAGAACTTCAATAAATAGCTTTAAAAAAAAGAACAACAATATATTCTGTATCTACGAATATTTCAACAAAAATATAAAATATTTTTTACTTTAATTTTAATTTAGCATGCGACATTTTCAGCGTGGTTAGTTCATTATGATTAAACAAGAAAATTTTATTAAAAACTAGCAAACATATGGAAAAACTGCATTTATGTCAATGTGCTCAATGTGTCAATGTGTTCAATACGGTAAATAAATTCGAGTTAATATTTTTAAATCATGTGATTCTGAAAGATAATATCAAAAATAAAAGTCGTTGTTAAAGAATTTTAGGTTTTTCGAGTCGGTTGACTTTTTTTTATTACGATGCTAAATAGCTACAAAATTAACATACTGATTTACAATACCTAACAAATATCCTGCATTTTCTTATAAATATAAATAAATATTTAAAATAGCTAGCATAGTTATTTAGTTTTGATAGGAAATTCTAGTTAGCTATTTTAGATCTTGAAATTCAGTCAACACTGGCTGCAAAAGGAAGACTTTGACGCTTGTGGGCGGTTCATTGCTGCCAATGGAGGAGAAGTTATTGAGAGAACGGAGAATTGTGGGGTGGTGGTGGGGGTGAGTTGCTGATGGCGCTGTGAGTGTTGCTGTCAGGTGTTATTATTTAATGTCGGCGCCTGTCAAATGCAACAAAGTTGTATAAGACGCATGTAGACAAACAATTTGTCAAAGCTTGCACTTGACCTACAACCGAAGCAGATTCTGCCTGCGACTGTGTGCGTGTCTGGGTTCGAGTGAGTGACAAAGAGAAATAGAAAGGGATAGAATAACGAGTGACACGCACAAATAGTATATCAGGTACATATATACTATATGTATAGCAACTATCGTCATTTAACCCTATATTTTTCATCCGCCTCTCTATTGCGGCGACTGACACTTTCAAGGCTCTCTCTCTCCCTCTCTGTCGCTCCTTTATCCTATTTTTAATCAAATTGAGTGACAGCATTATTGAAAATACTATGTACCGACCAGCAATAATAACAAAAAGCACACAACCTAAATTCAACCTTAGTCAATTTACCAAACATTTTTCTAAATAATCGATTCTTCGTTGTTAAATGGAATGACCAACAGTCGATTTAAAAGCAAGAAAATAAGTTTATTGTAGTGTCGCATAATATCTCATAATAGGGAAACACTGATGAGCTATGAAATAACATCACTTGTCATAATTAGACTCATTTTGTCATTAAGCTCAAAGGACACACTTTAGAGAAAATAACAATAATCTCATTTCTTGGTATTTCTCATTTCGGGTTTAACATATAGACAACATATGTTAACTGATTAGCTTACGCTGTTAAAAGCAGACTTTGCTAAGTATTAATCCATTTCAACAATAATAAAACTCTGTCTTTTATCACATAATGTAAATAATTTCAAAAATGTGTTCAGCATATAATTGTTAAAATAACATCTTTTGTGGATCAAATTGCAGCCTTAAAATAAAAACAAATCAGCCAAAAATATTTAATTCAAGGGCAAAATTCTTAATAGAATCCCAATAGAAGTGAAAGCCCGAACTAGAATCGAATACTTTACACTTGGTTTAAGAAAATCAGAGAGAACCAAACTCTCTAAACCGTTTTGTAATTTTTTTCATTCAGAAATAATTATAAATAATGTAAGAATCACTTGGAGTTAAATACACATTTCTTTAATAAGTCGAAAGTGGGGTCATGATAATATTTGTAAACTATCTTAGGGCAAATGCTGCCCCACAACACAAGTGTCTTGTGAACAATTGAAAACATGTTGTAGCATTTTGTACGATCTTTTTTTTTTGCTTTGTTCTATGTTAAAGCGTCTGGTTAGTTATCGCTAATAGGCCGATTATGAATCACGTGAGAACTGTATAAAAATGCAATAAAGGGAAGCACTTAGGGCGGCAACAACACAACACACAACGCACATAAGACACCTTAATGGTAAGGCCACTGAAAACCAGATCCGTCTCTGGTTCGGGGTGACCATTGAACAATTAGTAGGCGGCGCGGCGGCTGTGGCAATTAAGATTCGTGATGAGAGGCGGCAAGGGTCGAATATGTTGGCACAACAACTAAAGTGAATAATTACGCACAATTAAATGCACGCAAAGACGAAAGACGAGACACGCCTCTATCCCCACCAGGCCCATATGTTCAACTAGCCTAACACACACACACACACACACACCCAGAGAGAGACGGAGAAATTGCAACAACCCACACAATTGCACCTGTTGCATCAAAAGGCAACAACAACTTCAGCTGCAGCGTGTGAAAGTCATTGCATCCACGTTACGTTCCTGGAGCGTGTGGCAGCGTGTGGAGCCCAAAAGCAACTTTCTCCTTTCACAGCCATTGGTAAAAAAAAAAAAAAAAAACGTCAAGAAACGGAATTTATAGCATGCATTAATCGGTCGGTTTCTGGCCGGTCTGGTCTGGGTGAAAGGTAAAAAGGGGGTCGACCGATTGCAGACGCGTTGCAACTCCAATTACAATTGGGCAACACCAAAATCGTATACTCATCCCGTTTGAGTGCCCCTCAGCAACAAATTATGAGCCCCTTCCATCCCACCGAAATCAATGTGAAACATTACATCTTCAAATCAAACTGTGGCTCAATGTTAAGAAAACGTTTCGGATACAATTTTCTGATAAAGTCTATTCATTTCCGATTGACTGTTCGTTTCATTTCTTCCAACTAGTGCTGCGAAAATATTGATAAATATCGTTAGTCCTTATCTTAAATGTACTTGTATGTTTTTAATTAAAGATGCAGTTAGTAAAATTAATCTCAAGAAATGCTCCTTTTGGTGTCATTTTGACAGATTTTTATAGCCGTTACTTAAAAAATAAGTAATAGGGTATATTGAATTCGTTGCAATGTATGTAACAGGGAGAAGGATGCATCACCGACCCCATAAAGTATATACATATATTCTTGATCAGCATCAACAGTCGAGTCGACATAGCCATGTCCGTCTGTCCGTCCGTGTGAGCGCCTAGATCTCAGAGACTATAAGAGCTAGAGCAACCAAATTTGGCACAAGTACTTCTACTATATAAACCCCACGCAGGTCAAATAATAAAAATTGTAAACTAGAATTTATATTAATCTTAAAACTAAACTTAATAATTGTGAATTGTTTAATGCTAATAATATTTTAAACGCGATGTTTGTAATAGTGACTAGTGCCTGAAATAATAAGCATTAGCTTGTAGCACTGGGAATCAAAATATATAAATAAAATTAAATTTGTTTCAAAATTTTGCTGGCACACCCCTTTCCGCCTCCGTAAATCGCGAAAATTCACCACACGCACAGTTTTCAAGATATTAGGATTTTTTTACTAATTAAATCGCTGATTTATGTTTTTAAGCAATATAATTGCCTAAAAGTATGCTATCAAAATAATTAAATAAGTAACGGGTATCCTATAGTCAGGAGCTCGATTATAGCCTTTCCCACTTGCTATAATTGATTTTATGCATTTTAGGATACAACTCTCAATCGAAAGACTATAAAAAAACCTGTAATCTTAGCTTTAAATTTCTCTTTTTATATTTAATACTTTAAAGATATAGAAGTGTACAAATTTTAGAAAAATTACCGACAAATATGTTGCAATTATTCTATACATCGATATATTAAATAATTCTCTATGGTTAACCAACAATTCTTAGAAAACTTTATAATGACTAAGGAACGTTTTTTCAATGTCTAAATAAGGTGTTTGATAACTATTGCAAAAATATATTTTGACGTAAAATGTATAGAAATTACTGTCAAATTTTAATTTATATCTTAGATACAGTTTATATGTACATACATTGAAAAAAAGGCGCTAAATATACGAAAAGCATTCTTTAGCTGAAATATTGTATTTAGTAATTCTCTAGCGCTGAAAATCAAAACAGTTCAACATTACTCAGAAAATAAAACTTACAATTACATTTCTCTAGTTAATGTGCAATTAAATTTAAAAGAAAATAATTTTTTTTCTAATCTATTGAGCATAAGTAGTGAACATTATCCTCAGTAGAGATTTTCGACAATTAGTCAAAAGAAAAGTTAATTACTCAACGCATTTCCACTGAGTTGGCCAATGTATTTAGTTATTTCACAGCAGTTGACTATGCGAATTTCTTAACCAAATTAGGCAGTAATACAATTGAAAAGTAACAACAATAAGAAGACGAACAGCAACAACAATAATAATTATAATAAGAACATCAGCAATTCATAAAGAAGATAAATGAACGGAAGCCGCAGTCTACGAGGCCCAGAAAAGTCTAAAAGCAACAAAACAAAAAATTACGGCTGAAACAAAAAGGAAAACTTCTGCCTACAAGCAAGCCCAGAGAGCGGCAACAGCAGGCAAGTCCCCTTCCTCTTCCTTTCTGTTTCTGCTTCCCTTTTATCATCATCTCTTTAACTGTGGTCGTTGGCGTGCAGTCAACAGTAAAAGTCAAATATTGTAATTATGCAAAATACATAATTTACTTTGAATTAACAGCTGAAAACGAAGGAAGCAGCAGCAGCAACAGCAGCAAAAAAAAACCGAAACTAAAAAAAGAAAACGAGGAACCGCCGCATAAAATGATATTGAAATTGGCCAAGAGATAAGAGGCAGCTTGGGGCAAGCGGCATGTGGCAAGGCAGGCGGTCAGCAACTGAGGCGTTGCCCAAATGCCGCTCGAGAAACTGAAATAAAATTCAATTAAATTGCAAGAGGGCCGCAACGCTCCGTCGGTCAACAGGTAACAGGTAAAAAGGTTGCGGTTTCGTCTGCTCTGTGTGTTGTGTGTTGTGGCACCTGCCACAAGTCAGTGTCGAGAATCGAGAGTCAGCTGTGCCGGCTGAAACATGTGCGAGGATCGGGCGGGCATTGCCCAGAGCCAAATATATCAGCAACACCAACAGTACTACCATCACCATCATCATCATCATCGTCAGACAGCTGCGATTGAGGTGCCCAAAAAAAACAAAGGTAAGAAAAAAAGAAAACAAAGTAGAAGAGGCGTGTCTCACTTCATTATTCACTTGGTCCCAAATGTGAATGAGTTAAGTACAAGGGACACAGCAACAACAAAGTATAATTCAAATGTCATACAAGCTAAAGTAGTATTTTAATCCAAAATGTGAGCGAATTCAACCTATAACTCCAACTTCATCAAGAGCCAATAATTCTTCTTGGTATGAGTACATATGTTAATGTGACAATAAAACACTTTTGAATGCGAGAATTAAATAGATATTTAAGATAATTATATAAATATATATAAAAAGAAAACGATGTACAAGAAGTAGAGGTGGAGGTGGAAGTAGAGGTGGAGAACTATCGATAGTCGGCGCCACCGATAGCCGACGATAGTAATTTCAAAGCCATCGATAGTCGACGATAGTCCCGGATACAAAAAATACATATAGTTTGTCAAGAAACACTTTACACACTCGAAAAAACTTCATATTTTGACTTTTAATAAGAAAATAATAGCTTATTATGTATATTTGGAAAGGTTATTTAAATTCCGTTTAAATGGTGCAAAACTTTCCTTAACCCATTATGAACCCATTAAAAATTTTCAATTTCTGTCCAATGTTTTGACTTATTTCCTCAATTTTTTACAAAAAATATTTTGATGAAAAAAAAATTGTATTTTTTATGATTTTGAAAAATTGCTAACAAGTCACTCATTTCATTAAAATGAGGAAAAAGGGGATAAAAAAGTCATTTTTAGCAATTTTTAAACTATCGATAGTACTTCGGGAACTATCGATAGTGCTATCGACAAATCTAGTAGTGAAACATTAAAGGAATTTGCAGAAATTAATAAAAATGTTAATACAATTTGGTATGCTACAATCTCAAAACAATTAAATCAATCCATGAAAAATATAGATAATATTAATAATGAATTTCGAAAAGAAAGATTAGAGAAAAGTTAGTAAACAAACAGTTAAGGGAGGTGAACAAATTATGAATAAAACATAAAATTATTTTTAAAAATTATCATATAAATGGTTGTTTTCAGAACTTCTTATATGATAATAAAGTAGCACCAGTTGAAAATAATGAATAACATATATGATATTCCATTCCTAACATAAATAGGGTTAATTATTAATTTTAAATTAAATAATTCAAATGGACGCAAAAGTGTTTTGACAAGTTAAAGAGGAAGTAAAATAGGAGAAGCATTTTATACTCAGTAGACACAAAACATAAAAATGAATGAATGATAACCATATATGAAATTAAGTCCCAAGTTAAATGTAGAGCACATGATGGAACCCTAGTTGGGAGGCTAACTTAGGGAACCTAAATTGGTGAATAAATATTAAGCACCATTAACATCGGAAAGATATAACCCGTAAGTTCGTCTACAAGTTTATTATCGTATATCGACTTAAAGTTAGGATTTTTCGATGTACCTCATTAATTTTGATATTTTAAAAAGGAATTATCGAAATTTTTTAGAATTGGTGAGAGGAACAAATAGCTGAGTATTAATGTTCGACTTAATCGCCTGCAATCGTTTTAATTCACGAGTCACCGTGAATTTTGCAATCTGCTTTAATTCACCTTCTTAGTCCCTTCGTCTGCTGTTCCTAACAATTGAAATGATTGCGCTGCGAATCGAAGACAGGTGCGAAATTGTTACCAAAAAAAAATAAAAGAGCACACACAAAAAATTAAGAGAAGAGGAAACAATTTGCCAAATGAATAAAGCACTGAAAATTGCGAGGAAATAAACAACTTAAGGGCGTATGGAGGAAGGACGAAGGACGATGTGTCGATTAGGGAATGAATAACTGGATAGATGCGATGGATGGATGAACAGATGTGAAGATTAGTTTTAAATGTTACAACAACAATCATGTTTTAATGAAAGCAACAACAATAGGTTTAATAACAACAACAACAAAAGCAACAATTTATTTAAGATTAAGAAGAAGAACACAGAGAGACAGAAGACGAGAAAATTTATACGTTGACCAAAATACTCACACAGCAGCTGTCTCTTTTTCGCTCTCGCTCTCGCTCTTCCTTTCTCTCCCACACGCCCACTCTCCCAATTTGTCTCTCTTTCTTGTTGCTACTCCCTCTCTCTTTCTCTCTTTTGCCCCTTCTCGCTTCTTCTCTATGACTAAAATTTTTTTATTCGTACTCGCGATTTTTTCACTGTTTTGTTTGTTTAAAATTTTGTTTTTTTTTATTTTTTAGCTGCAAAAAAGTATTCGAAATATTCAATGAGTGTGTGTATGTGAATGCTTATGAATGTGTGTGTGTGTGTGCGACTTTTAGGCCAAGTAAAAACCGCTTGCAAAAAACAAACAACAACAATTTTTTGACCATTTCGATGCGCGCTTTTTTATTGCCTTTTTGTTTTTTTTTTTGGTTTTAAATTTGCTTAGTTTCTGCTGCCGTTGCTAGTATTTATTATTGTTGTCCGTTTATGGCTCATATTTATTCATTAGCTTTGTCGTCGTTTTAAGTTATTTAATGTGCTTTGAACTTTGCCAAAAACAAAACTTAAAAAATAGATAAATATGTAGAATAAAGAGGAACAACAACAAAATCAAATATAAAATAAAAAAAAAAGGTGTCGCCGTCTCGAATGAACTAAAAAAGTCGCACCGCTCAAATTCAAAATCAACTGCCTGCCAATCAAATTAACACATTCCAATTAGCATTTTGCACGCACACACAAACTCACACTCAATATTTATACACACAAACACACACTCTCTCTCTTATTCTATCCAACAAATTGAAATACAATTTTTGATCAAATTGAATACGAAATTGGGCTTGAAAATTTTTTGCAACGCAAAGAAAAGAGAGGTTACAAATAGTTAAGCTTATCACAAGTGTCATCTGTTAAACTTTAGTGTTGATAATTTCAGTTTCAGAAAAACTTTGTACTTAAGTACATATTATATTAAAAAAAATTCCAAAATTTTAAAAACATGCAAATATATAAGACAAATTTGTTAAAATTCAAGTAAAAAGGTTTTAAATATTTTTAAAAATTAACAATTTATTGAAATTAATTCAAGTTTGAACTTAAAGTTTATAAATACGATAACGCTTCACACGAAAATAAGCAAATGACTTTTAAACAGTTTTCTTCATCTATTTCACATTTAGATATGTGTTTGGAAGATGGGAATGATTATTATTATGAATTGAACTAACACTTCGATGAGTGAACACCCAATATTATGGAACTAACTAACTAGTTATGGTCATGTCTACATAAAAGTGTGCACTTCAAATCTGCTTGTTGTTGACTTTATGTTTTGGTTGTGGTTCAGTTTGTCGTTGAAATTTTATGAAAAATTCGCAAGGTTATTCCACTCGCGATTTTAATGACTCTCTGGGGGCATAAGTATTTGTTTATGTTCTTTTACCATCCACCAAAGGCAACAACAACGACAACAACGTTACCAACCACAACGAGCATTAGCTCATAAACTCGCCAATAACAATAAAGGAAACAAAAAGTGCAAAACGGAAAAATCTCAAGAAAATTAGAAAAAATTGCAAGAAATAAAAAACTAAAGAAAAATGTTTAATAAAAAATAACTACAGGAAATTTAAATATTAAGAAAATTAAAGAAATTGACAAGTACAAACATTTAAAAAAGGGCAATCCAAAGTTAATCCACATGGTAAAATGTTCGTGCATTGTTGGGCGTGGCAATGATTTGTTTGTGTGTTTCAGTTGTTATTGTTGTTGTTTGTTGCTGTTGTAGCTGTTGTTGTTGTTGCACACGTTTTGTAGTTGTAGTTTTAAATATGCATTTGGCTTTGTTTCGTTTAGCTGTAGTTGTAATTGTAATTATAATTGTAATTGTTTTTATCACATTGTTGTTCTTGTTGTGTTCATTGTTTTGCGAGCTGCTAAATGTTGTTGTTGTTGTTATTGTTATTGTTGTTGTCACTTGAGCCATCGATAAACTCGCCCAAGCCCCCAAAATAGACCCCAGAAAACATTTGTACAATAAACAGGCAGTCAGACATCAATCCATAAGATACTCGTACTTTTTCAACTCAAGCAACAACAACAACAACAAATAAAACTTGAAAATGAAAATGAAGCCAAAGTCATCGTGTCTGACAGTGTGGCGACAATTTGTGCATAAATCAAATTAGCCTGTCAATCTGCTGTTGCTTCTGCTGCTGTAAATGTATCTGTGTCTATATCTTTAGCAGCGTGCGTCGCTGTATCTGTATCTTTGAAATAACTTCATTAGCATTTCGGCTGTATCGTCTTCTAAATTGACTGACGTGCAGTAGTTTGATTTCGATTTGTATCATAACGCTAAGACGAAGTAAGTGCTCGTTATCAGTGGATATAAATTGAAATGGTTTTTTTCAAACTCAATATTTCTATGCTATACGATATGGAATGTACAAGGATTATTTATCGACCATTCACAGAAGATTCTAATTTTGGAATTAACTAAATGTGAAGCTGTGTTTTACAACACAAATAGACTTTATATCGATATCGATATCAATTGTTTTTTATTCAAATTTAAAATACATTTTAATAATGTTTTTTATTCCAATGTTTATGATTCATATAAAATACAACATGTGTATAATTAAATCTAGCTCCTATCGATAAGCATTCAATATTTGATTTTGCATCGAAACGAATAAAAGTTTTAAAAAGTTTCAAACTTTCAGACAGTAGTACATTGTAGGCAAGCTTGAATGTATTTTATTTTTTAAAAATATCGACTCCTAAGTGGCACTTTAGCTGACATTAGGAGCTGGCGAAATTTACTATGATATTCCTCAATAGCACTTCACATTTCTGAAGATACCAAACGCCGCTCACTTAAAGCGAGTTACTTTCTATGGACAGTGGCTTGAGGAGGTTACGTGGGCAGCAGGGTGGGAACCGGGGGAGGGGACTGGCGTGAGGAGACGGAAAAACATGTTTGGGTCGCCGTTCGACTCTTTTTTTTTTATGTATTTTGCGCTGGCTTCCGGTTTCGTTCGGCAGCGAGCCGGTGAGTGGTTCGGCTCGGTTCATTATTGTGGCTCATAGACTAAAGTAGCATTTGACGAATGCGACGCCGCCGTCGCGTCGACTGTAAACGAATTAACATATGAAACTATGCGATAAAGCGTGGACTTGCTTCGATAGCAGCAGCCGCATTGCGCGAGTGCTGGGATACACTTAAAAAAAAAACACGCGCATTAAGGAAGACAAAAAGAACAAAAAGATTTAAACTAGTTTTCAATCTCTTTTTAACAGTTGCATGTAAATTTAACAGTTGTAAGTTAACAGCTGATAACATTTTTATGTCGTCGGAAAATATCAAGGCTGCGAACCGGTTCTGAACCGTATCTCTTAGAGCCGAGGCTCTGAAATCAATTAATCTGCGAACCTGAGCCCGAACCGCTAAAAAGCTTAAATATTTGTTTACGATTGAACCAAGGCTCAATCCAAATCCTTAGATTCCGGGGTATATAAACCAAAAATTTTACCAAAATTTTGGTATAGTAAAAAAAAAAAAGTTTATGAAAATAAAAAAAATTGTTTTTTCTTAAATTTTTGGTAAAGCAAGATCCTCTGGTATTTTTGTCAGTGTAATGCTCATAATAAGCAACGCTGGCGACGACGCGCTGCTATGCGAAGGTCACACACCATCAACAACAGCAACAGAATCAACAACAACGACAGCAACAGCAACAACAATAACAATAACAGTGCCTGCCCAGTGGCGATAGTTGAGGGATGAGGGGGCGTGCGACGTGGGCGGAGTTGAAGACGAAGGCGCTAACAAAATGTTAAGCGGAGAGCTGCGGGACGCATTCAACGAGAGTTAGATTGCATTCCACTGTGGAAAATTTGTCATCAGGAAAAGAAAAAGAGAGCGAGAGCCAGTAAAAGAAAGAGAAAGGCGGAGAGAGAAAGATGTGGGAGTGTGTGTGTGTATGTGAAAACTCTACAAAACGATGAAAAGAGACACTTGTGAGGCAAGTGAATGTACTCGTAATATTCACGAACGCTGAAGTGAGTATCCGCTTTGAGTGCGGACATAATCCAAAATAATTCACTTGCAACAGTCACGAGTACCCAAAACCAAATATTCACAGATTAATATAGACTTACATATGTCAATTGAAATGTCTTTGCAGGCTTAGTAAAGTGTTGTACGGATAAGTAGAATGCGTGATTCATTAAATTGTGAATGGAATGCATGTAATTTGCAGATAATCAAATAATACTTTTATTATTCATTTAGTATAAATATATGAAATTTTGTTTGTTTATCAAATCGAATTGGATTGATTTCATATACATACATTCACTGAAAGCTGAACCTTGTTGATCGATTTATATCGATGTCAGCTATTTTGTTGTTAATCTTTACTTAGTTTCAAATCTTTTAAAATGTACAAATTTTATCAATTATCTTTTTAGTGAAACATTTATTTTCCTTTTTTTAAATAATGTGAAATAATATTCAAGCGTGCTGTTGATCAGAGGCAACTTGCACTGAAGTGATTTAGTTTTTCGCATTGAAGTCTGGCTTTTAATGGAAAGGGTGTTTGAAGTATTTTTTTCGAATTGATATTTTAACAAAAATATTCTATACTTTTCATTAGGTTCCTCATTTTTTTAGGATTTGTCAATGATTTAAACGAAATTCTCAACAATTTAAAATCAATGTTATTCAATGAAGTATAGTACATTTAAAAAAAAAAAAACTTCAAAGGGTTTTACCAATTTAAATTGATAGTACATTTTGTTTATATTCATAACACTAATAAATGAACTTCAAATTTAAAAATTAACCACCAAAATCAGAATTATTTGATAAATGTATTGAAATTTTTTTAATGCTAAAAATATTTTTTATATTGAAATTATTGAATGGATTTCATTTCATTTTTGAAAAAATGTGAAAAAGTCTAATATAAAAATATTTTTTCTTATAATTCATTATAATAATGACAACAAAAAATTTATTTTGTAAAATTTTTAAAAAAAATTTAATATTTTTTTTGCAGAGTATTTGAAAATGGGATTTTATTTTCAGGAAAAAAAATATGCATAGCATTTTTAATATCGGTAGCGTGCATTTCTAAGCGCGAGTAACCACAAGCTTAGAGCTTACCAACGGTTTTAACGACTCCCGATAATATCTAAATATATGCCCACATGCCCCTATATAGCGTTAACGATTTTATATTCAACTGCAGACTGAGACACAGCTTAGAAGAGAGGCGGTGAGAGAGGAGGGGGGGGGGGGAGGGGCAAGTGGGAGAGTCGTCGGGGAGGCGGGTCAACTTGGAGCTGCTGACATTGCCGTGCAATTGCAATTGCGCAGCAACAGAAACAACAAAACAAAAGACAAACAAAAAAAAAAATAGCAGCAAGCAGCAACGGTTTAATTGCATTTCCAGTATTGCCACAGATATGTCGGAGTCGGATCTGAATGGCTGCATGTTTATTTATGAGTCGATTCGAGTCGACTTGAGTATCGACGGGGGCTACTCAGTTTGCCCGGCGAGTTGCGTTTGCTTTAAAATGCAAATTTTGCCAGCAGTTCTCACAGCGAAAAAAAAAAAAAGACAAAAAAACACAAATTTTTAAGTCGGCCTAGGGGCTGTGCCAGAAGACAAGCAACTAGCAACACCAACATCAACAACAAAAAACAAAAACAAATTGTCGCTCAAGGACATTTTCAAAGTACGTCGCAAAATGTGAGCGTAAAGAAAACGAGTTTCAAATGCCATCCGAAAAGAAATGCAAAGAAGACCGAGCATAACCCTAAACACCAGCTGACAGCTGACTGTATAAGCGTACTCACAAATACTGTGTTGTGAGTGTGTGAGTGTATTCGAATAACAATACAATATCGGAATATCGCATGGCACAACCACTGAGCAACGGGACAACCCTTAATTTCAATCCATTTCGAAAACTTCTTGCCAAGAAAAAAAAAACTGATGAAACTTCCAAATGAACCAAAAATGTCAAATTGAAAGCTTGCGTTACCAAAGGAGGTGCACATTCAACAGGAGGGACGAAAGGAAGGGAAGGCTCGAGGTGCAGGAAAACAATTTGAGGCTTAACCCAAAAAATGATCAAGCTCTTTAATTTGTATGTTCATTAGTTGGATACCCTGTACATACATAAAATCAAACTAGGTGTTCATTTCAACCCTATAGTAAATTATTATGATGGTAATTAGTAAGATACCCTTTGAAATCAATCCACATGTTAAATGTTCTATGGTATACAGGAAAATATTTGCGTGTTCTTTAAAAAGCATAAATGATTTTGTATACCCCTTGACTACAGCTAAATATATCTATTAAGGAATTTTTCTCATGAAAACAATTTCAGCTTATTATTCGTAAGGCATTATAAAGTATGATAAGTGTAGAGAAACATGCCTATTCTATTTCATACAGGGTATTTTGCTAGCCGAATATATATTTTTTTAGTTGTTGTTTAGGGAGTGTTACCCAATGATCAACAACTACAACAATAATAATAACAATAATCATTATCATCATCATAATAATGTTGATATCAACAATGTGCGCTGCGTCATAGGTCGAAAACCCACACAAACTCACACAGAAATACGGACTCACCACACACACAACAAACACACACCATACACACACACACACACACACTCAGTCATACCCACCCGTGCCGCATATGCGGCATGAAATTGAAGCAACAGCATTTTGTTGCTTCTCGATTACGCATACGCCGCCTGTGTGTGACAACAACAACAGCAACCAGCGCAATAGCAACAACAACACTAACAACAACAACAACAACAACAACAACAACAACAACAACAACACGGGCAACGGGTAGCACAAGCAGGTAGCAGGCAACGGTAAACGACTGGCAAGCATATTAGCGGCCGGCTTAAGTGCAATCCATTCATGAGCGGACAACTGAAACGGATAAGCGCCGTGCGAGACGCTCAGAGAAAAAGAGACAGCGAGAGAAAGGGAGAAAAGGAGAGCATGAGGATGAGAATAAGAATGGGAACAGAAACGGGAAAGGCAACGGGAATAGAGTAATGGGAATAAGAGCTAGAAGGATGAGAATGCCTTCTTCCTTGCTGACCCTACAACACACTCTCTCCCCCCCCCTCTCTCACTCTCTGTCTAGAGCGCACTGCTTGAACACGTGTGTGTGTGTGTGACTGTGGTGTTTTCTTATACTTCTTCTTACACCCTATACCAAGATTATATTATAATTTAGTGCAAAAGTATGTAACAGACAGATCCTATCACTGTAGACGATAGTCCACGCTAGTGACGAAAGCATAAAGCGTGTTAAATATATATACATATTCTTTACCAATATCAACTATACCATTTCTCTATTTGGATACAACTGTAAAATCAGTTTTTAAAGAATTCTAATGATGCAGAAATATCCAATATTCATATTTTTTATAATTATTTTATTAGTTCAAAATGTGTGTACAGATGTGAAATTTGCATTTGACAGTATAATTATTAGATATACATATTTATATTTAGTTAATAATGCAAAAATATTCACATCTTTTATAATTATCATACTTGTGAATTTATTCATTGACCATCAAGGACAGATAATAAATATATAAAAATATATATACGAGTATCCTGTGTATTTTTCAAGACATTGCTTCATTTTACTGCAATGCTGGTACTCAAATTTAATTGAAAACTTTAAACATTTGTTCTCTAAGCCCAGGTACAGGGTATCATTATGTCGGGTCAGCTCGACTGCAAAATTTTCATCGCCTTTTTTATTTTGTTTGCGTGCACGTCCTGCGCGCGTGCACAGGCGGCAGCAGCCTGACTGACTCTCTGTCGACTCTCTGCCTGACTGACTGACTGAATGACTGACTGACTGAATGACTGAGTGGCAACAACTGCCGCTTCTTATTGACATTGGAGGCCTTGTGGCTCGAGTAACACCCGGCGCAGATGCTAAATAAGAAGCAGGAATTAAACTGCAAAGGTGTGCGACAACAACAACAACAACAACAACAACACAGGAGTAAAACATGCAGCAAGAGAAGCATAAGTAGAAAAAGCAAAAGGAGACTGAGTGTAAATGTGAGTGCGTGTGTTTGTGTGTGTACTGAGTACTTAGTGAACTCACAATGCCAGGATACGAGTCAATATATATGTATGTGCATACTGTATATACACATAAAGGCAACCAGGCGAATGCATTATGAAATATCCTTACACACACATGCACGATTCATTGGAGAATACGTAGGGAAGTTTAAAAAGCGCAGTTCAAATGCCTTTCAAAGGATTATTGTTCTTCTTTTAAAGAATTGAATGCAGTTATTAATAAAGCTAGCAAAATCACGCAGAGAATATATTAAAAAATTTATGTATGTATGTACAGACATCTGCGAAATAAAAAGAATAGCGTACCAAAATATTGATATTGTGTAGTAATCGGTTTTATCCCCAACCCGTAATTTAATGGAGGATGTGTTTAGAGAGACAGTCAAAAAAGGCTGAAGAATTATGGTAAAAAGAAGTAAGGTCAGAAATAATATTTCACTTTTCATATGCTGCTTTTAACAGAAATGTCCAAATGATCAGAAATATTGATGAAGCTCCGTATAGTATGAAAAAAAATGTCAACGCTGTTGTAAGACTCTACAATCCTCTATTTTCATAATTAATTTTCAACTCAAGTCAATAAAGTTGCCAAAATTATAAATTAAAGAGACAACACAATGTGATTTATTATTTATGTACTATTCTTCAAAAGTAAAAGGAAAATTTCAAATTTCTCAAAATGTTAAGCTAGAAAATTCTGTTTTGGAATCAAAATAAAATTGTAATGTATTTGTAATAGATTTTTTGCATATTTTTGCACAGTCCATACGATTTTAGTTTATATACGTATTGCTTTGACAAAATGCCTCGATAAATAGCAAAATGCTTCGAAGAAATAAATGCGCATTTGTTTCAAAGAAACTGTCGTGATTTTCATAATTCTTTTAATGGTGCATGAAAAAGATATTATTGTTGAATTTTTTGGAAATGCCTAAAAGGCCCACAAAGCCAATTTCATTGAAGCGTTCACTAATCACACACACATCCTTCATTATGTTGTTTAATTTTTAAAGGATGCATGATTAAGCCCGTTAAAATCCGAATCACGCAAAAGATAAAACTAGGCTAATTAGCTGAAATGGTTTCGCTCAGTAGTAGATTATTATTATTCATTATATTTAATAAACTCCGGGAGTTTCGATACACAAATTTTGATTTCGTTTACAGATATGTGGGCTAATGTATTCAAATTTATATTAAACTTTGATTTCAATGACAGTACATTTGATTTTAGCTAACAATTATTTCGATTATTATCGCGAAAGTACAGACTTTGTTTCTGTTATATACGTCTTGCATGGCGCTGACAAAGTCGTATGATCTAATTGGAAAAACCTCGCATATAAGTACACAAATACATACACATATGTACATATACATACATATGTATATGATTGGCTTTAAGATCAGCAATTGCAGTTTATGAGTGAAGCTGATTGTTCATATATATGTAACGATATATGCATTTACTTATATGTCTGTGAATGTAATAATATTAGAAAAAAAACTGATTCCAAGTATGTAATATGAAATTGGGCAATTAAGAGTTCCGCGAAATTGTTCGCCAATCAAAACAAACTCAAAAACAACTTGAAACTTTGGCATGACAGCTGCTTGGTTAATTCCATAATATCCCATTTCTAAATTAATTCTGTTGACACTATTTACTAAATATGGCAGAAATTGTTTAATCTATAATATTATGTATGTATATGCACATATACGTGCATATGTATGGATGAATGTACGTATGTATGTATATTTGTCTTGCAAACTAAATTATACTAAACTCTATTCAAATTTCGCCGACGCTTTGGAATTTGTTTTTGTTGTTGTTGTTGCTACTGCTGATATCTCGGCAAATTTAGCGGGAAAAATAAAAAAAAAACTGAAATTCCATTCATTATCAAAAAGCACAGAACACACACACACTTGCATACACACATGTGTTCATACTATGTATTTATTATGTTTGTATATACCATATGCATGTATTTATGTACATTAATAATTCGTATGTCAGGCTGTCAAATTTCGAGTAATTTCTCGTTTAAATTTTTGTTGCTCCGCTGTTGTTGTGTTTGCTTATGTTGCACGTTGCTGCAGGATGCACAGCAACAACAATAACAACAACAAAAACTTGTTGCTTCTTCTGATGTTGTTGCTGCTGTTGCTGTTGCAGGCAGCAAATAAAATTGCCAAATAAGCGATGAAAATTTTTGTCAGCCGCAAACTTGTTGCTCCGCATATGTGTATGTGAGTGTGTGTGAGCTTGTGTGTGTGTGTGTGTGTATGATTTTATGCATGTGCATCTGAGTGCGGTGTACATGTGTGTGTGTGTAGGCTTACTTTTAATTATTAATTGTTTTTATTTGATTTGATTTTGTTCTTTCTTTTTTTTTTAATATGCAAATTTCATTTGTTGCGCACTTTTCACTAAAAACAAAAACCAAACACACAAAACAAAAACAAACTTTATTTGTTATTATTATTTTTTATTTTTATTTTATTTTATTTTTTTGTTATTCGCGTTCGAAATGAATTTGCACGTCAAAGTCGCCACAACAACTATACATGTGCTTAGTATGCTTATGCATGTGCATGTGCGTGTTTGTCTCTGTTTGGACAAGTGTGTGTGTGTGCGACGGGGCGTATGAGCAACGGCCGAGGCGAAAACTTTGCCACTTTGTTGCGTCGCCGTTTGTTGTCTGCGCAAAACAAAAAAAAAACACACACAAAAAAACAGCAACAAAAACCAAACGCAAACGTCAAAGTAACGCGCAAAATTTTACACACTGACGTCGCTGCTGCTGCTGCGACCGCGGCGGCGTCGTCGTCGTCGTCGCGTTTTAATGCGGTCTCCGCGCGTTGTAAGCGATTCGACAGGTAGAGCAGCACTGAATTCGTTCGCACTGAGCACAGCGACTAAAAACGCCGCGACACGACGTGACGCGACCAACAGCACAGAGAGAGCAGAGCAAGCAGCGTGCTCTCAGAGAGCCAGAGCACGAGAGCAAAAGCGAACGCAACAGAATTGTTGCTGCTATTGTAATACCTTTTACATTGTGTGGTCCACAAGTCGTCGTCGGGCAGCAGGCAACTGTTAATGTTTCTTACGTTATGCAACAACAGCGACAGCGACAACGAGACACGAATGATTCTGATTGGTCGCAGGACGTGCTGCCGAATGCCAGAGTATTCCCGAACGTACCGAGCCGAGCTCACCGCTCTCATTCACACCATGCACAAAAACCATTGTTGACCGCTCTCTCGCATACTGGTCAAGCAATTGAGCGTAAAAAGAGTGACTGAAGCTGAAGCCACTGCCGCTGTGGGAGGTTGCCAGTTGCCAAGAGGAGGGAAGCGTTTCACTTGCAGTCGCCATGTGACATGGCAACTGAAATGCCATCATTATCATAAGCAGCTAGAGAGGATTTGCGATCAAATCCTCTTTCTGCCTATAGTCAACAAGTATTATAAGTGGAAACTTTTTAATCACCTCGAGTCATTTTAGAATAAAGTCAAATCTATACAAGAGTATTCATATTTGTTGGTTTTTATGAAACGAATTTTCTTAGTTTTTTTGTTTTCAACTGATCAAAATAATCAATAACTTTAAATCGATACATCACTTAGCAGATGAACTATTTGTCTAAATACTCGAATGCATTTGATTTCTTGATTATATTTAAAAGAAATTTAAAAAAATTGAGTTGTTCAATAATATATTTTTGTTAACTTTTAATAATGATTTGATTACCTTTTAAAATTTCTAAAAACTATGTTAAGTCTCGAATTCGTCACTATAAATTCCAGAAACATTAACTTTATTTCAGTCTCAATGATGCAATCGAAAATTTTATCTGAATTTCTTTGTTCTGTTACTATTTCATCATACTACGTTTTCTAGAGATTTGTTTCACAATTTCTGTAATGCAAAGTGCATTTTAATCGTTCCACTCACAATATTATTAAAAGTGATGAACAAAATGTTTAAAAAAACAAGTGGGCTGCAGTCGAGTTTGCTCGACTGTAAGATACCCTGTGCCAGTCTCCGTAAAATATAATGTTGGTTATAATACAATTAGTTATATGTATGTGAGCATATAAAACATAAATATTTAACGCCGCTAGAATTTGCTGTATTGGATCAAAATATAAGGGACCATCCCATATGCATATTCTGTCAGTTTGGTTCAGATATCTTAAACAAAAAAAAAGTTTTTCGTACTAAAACTTGATATTTGACTGATCGTTCCTATGGCAGCTATATGATATAGTGTTCCGATTCAAATTTAAAAACAAACTTGATCTGAGTCCGGTATCCAGCAACCTACATACCAGCTAGCTATTATAGATTCTGAGATCGACGAGTTCAAACAGACGGACAGACAGACGGACATGGCTCAATCGACTCGGCTGTTGATGCTTATCAAGAATATACATATAGACTTTATATGGTCGGAGATGCTTCCTTCTCCCTGTTACATACATCAAATCTAATACACCCTTTTTGACCATTTCCAATGGGCACAGGGTATAATAACAAAGATTGAAAAAAACCTTAATAAATATATCTAGATACAATTTTTATTTTTGCATGCCAATATTTCCATTTTCAGACTCGACTTTTTAACTGGCCATAAAAATACTAGATAATTATATTTAATTTCACAATTTTAAATTGCTTTAGGTAATAAATAAATTTTGCAATATTAAGTATATTATTTTAAATAGAGTTATACGTCCATGTCAAAGTAAAATGTGCTTATATTTACTTGGAATTTGTTTGTTGGGGTGGAAACTTGAAACTCGACACGAATCTCGTATGGCATTTGAGTTAACAGGAAGTGAATAAGATCTAATATGTTGTATTGACTCTATGTATCTGTTTTATATCACACTCTCAAGCCCAATAGCAACAACAACAATAACAACAAGTACAAAATTCAGACAGCAATTAGCGATAAAGCATTCAAATTGTGTTTTAGTTTTTCGCTACGTTTGGAATCGTCGCGTCGATTTTATTGTTTTATTTTTTTTGTTTTTTGTTTTTGTTGTTCTGCGAGTTTTGTCACAAAGCAGCGAAAATGTTTGTATTACATTTGATTATTATTATTGTTGTTGTTTTTGGTGTTGCTGTTGCTCGTCGAGTTGTTGTTGATAATGATAAACTGCGTTTTTCGTCACAATTGAATCTGTTGCTTGGTTTTTCAGTTGAAATTTGTTTAGTTTAGATTTTTTGTCTAACATTTTTTTTTCGTTTTTTTTCTTTATTTTTTGCACATTTTGTTGATAAGATAAGGAAACTTTCTGTTGGTGGTGCTGTCTTGGTATTACCCGAGAAGCCATATAAAAAGTGAAATATACTGAAAATTGAGCGCTCGTGCCACATGTCTCCCTTGATAACAACAGGGGACAGTTTGGATGAGGAGGAGGAGAAGAAGGAGGAGCTGGTATTGGTGTTGGTGGAGGAGTTCGATTAACCAGCCTGTGTGAGTCATGCCTACATCGCGAGTCCATTAAAGGTGAATCATTCATGGCAAAACACAGCCCATCAATTTGTTCATCGTCCCCTTTTTTTTTCTTAGCAATTGAATGGCGCCCTTGACCCGTCGCCGTCGAGCTGCATTTGCCAGATTCAGATACATTTTTGTATCTTTGTATACACGAGTATCTCGGACATTAAGGGCAGCTACAAAATGCATGGTGAAAGTCGTCGCCTGTCATGAGTTTGTGTGAAAATGCTGGCCCCAAACTTATTTTTCCGCTTGTAAATTGCCAAAGCAACAGATGGGCTCAGAGGGAGTGGAGGGAGGGGGAGGAGGGGCTTGCTGATACATCAGCAAATACTACTTTTGGTTAATTTCTTTTCTATTTTCCTTCTTTTTTTTTGTATTTTTCTATTCATTTTATTTATTTTTATTTTATATGCTCTTTTTGTTAGTTTGGCTCACGTTTTATGCGCCAAATTTCTTCGTGCTCTTGACCATGCTAGCAAACTTGTTTGAAAGCCTACACGCGACAGCGAGCGACGCTGCCTTCAAACAATGAGCGTAGCTACAGCTGCAGCTACAGATACATTTACATTTATATACATTCACAGTTGCAGATACAGATACATTTACATGCACAGTTGCAGATACAGATGCAATGGACAATGGATACTTGGACCTGGATGTGGATTTGGACTTTGCAGAGCTTGGTGAGATTTTCTTTTCATTTCTTTCTTTTTTTGGCACATATGTGTCTGGAAGAAAAGCAAAGCGAACGGAAATAAAATGTGGACGCACACGAAGTCCAACAGCTGAGCAGGAGCAGCAAGAGGGAAGAAAGACCAAGAAAGAAGAAGAGAGAAGGAAAAGAGAGGGGGAAATAATAATGTCAAAATGGTCACGCTTTGTTGCACATGGGCAGAAAATTGTGACCGTCACAAAAGTGGGAGAGTACGTCGTGAGAACAAAAGTCTCTTCTAGGGAAGAAGCGTCCAAGCGTGCTAGGGCCCATGACGATCGGCGGAAGAAAGAGCCAAGACAGAGAACAAAAGGGAGAGAGAGAGAGGGGGAGATAGAGATGAAGAGGCGGACAACCAGGAGTGGGGTAATGAATGATTAAGTGTTGTGATAATCAAAACTGTAGACAACTGAAAAGAAACACTTGTACAAATACTCGTTCTCCAACTCACGCGTACATGAACGAATTAATGACAAGTTCCTGTAAGTGCCAAGGACACAAATAAAAAAAAAAAAATTCTTTAAATCTAAAATATGTGTCTAAAATCAAAATCGAGCTTCCCGTTTTTATGGAAATCATAAGAAAACCCAAAACTTAACGTAATTTCTCCTTAAAAATGAGAAGCTCGATTTTTAATTTAGACCCATTTTTTCTTTGGCAAATCTTCTTAGAATTCGTCGTAGATTACGATTTTGACAACCGCTTGGAATCGAAATCACTGCGAACGGCAGTCCGCGCTAGTGACGAAAGCAGCACGAAGGGTGCTAATTAACCCACTCTAATGAAAAGTTCACTCAACTTTCTATCATTTAAATGGATTTGCCCAAGCTTATAGAGATAATGGTTGCGAATATTGATGATTCATTCATTAAACAGACTTCTTTGAAATGAATCTGAAACTGATAAGATGGACGTTTACGAAGGAAATGTTTCCAAATTCCTACATAATAGATTTAAGAAATAAAAAGCTTGCTTTGCTGGGAATTTTTTAGTTAGTAAGTCAACCAGCATAAATTCTTCTATTTATATTCACTGATGTAACAAAATAACATACAATTTTATTGAAACTTACATGTTTTTAAAACTGAAACTAATTTCTGACTTTTCTATTTTTTATGATAAGATTGTCAGTATAACGACAAAATTACACAAAAATTAGGCAATTTTCCATTTAAAACAAGTTTCAATTATTGTTTAGAACGATGTAATCATTATAAGTTCTATTAAAAAAATTACGAAATACTGATTAAAATAATTTTTATTGATTTGCTCGAAAAATATTGATTAATTTCGAGTTATACTGCTAATTAACCAACAATCATTATTTTTAGGCAAAAAAATAAAACTTAACGAATAATCATTATTTCATGAGTTTTATTTTTTTCTCAAAAACTCAAGTTGTAATTTCGACTTTTTCTTAAAAAATAAGACAAATCATAATAATCCATTTAAAAAAAAATGTCTTGTGGAGAGCTTTAAACTGAGCTTTGTCGATATTACAGCTTGAGTTTTATTTTGAGCAAAAAAACCCAGGAAGTAATGATTATTCGTTAAGTTTTATTGTTTTGCTCAAATATAATGATTATAGGTTGAGAAGTAAAGTATAACTCAAATTTAACCATTGTTTCGTGAGCATCTCTATGAAACTTGAAATGATTTTTGGATTAAAAATAAAAAATCATTATTTGCAATTTGATGTCGACCAAAAATTATTATTAAATATCAGTGAGCATTAAAATAGTCTTATCACAATAATAGAGTGAACAATTGAAAAAATTTTGTTTTCCGTCAATGCAAGCGTTACATTCCCATTCTAATTAAAACAGTGGAACTTCTTTATAACGAACTAAATGGAAACCAAAATAAATATAGATATATTAACAAATGTTTATTACAGAGAAGTTAAAGAGACAAATTAAAGAAAAAAAAAGTTAAATATTAAGGTGAAAATTTGGCAGAAAAAAAGGTATTTATAATGAAGCTCAACTGTAAATTCATTGAAATCTAATAGAATCTTTTTTTTGCAACTGATTAAACTGATATTATTTTATCAACACCTGTCAAATGGACACGTACTTATGATATTTTTATTCTTTTCTTTCTTTCATGTTGTTGATAAAAAACATTTTTAATCGGTTGCGACTAAAGACAAAACCGACGCAAATTTCAAGGCGAATTCGAAGTGAAATCAAGTTCGAATTTATCTGTAGAAGATTCGTTCCGGTAGCAACATCAATTTCACTTAAGTCAATTCCAGTTAGGGGGGCAAGTTTGGAAGCCTTGACACAGAATGCGCGCAACAGGCACAAGGACTTGCAACAAGGACAAAGACAATTAAGTATATGCAAAATAGAAAGAGAAACAACAATCTAATGGGCGTAACACTGCACGGACTGCCCGGTCATGTTTCCATCATCCCTGTCCTCTACTCTCTTCCCTTCCTTGCTACTCATTTGCCTAATAGAACAATTATCGACGTCCACGGGCAGCATGAGGCGTTACATAAACCTCACACTCGCTCATTATGCTGATGCTGATGATGATGATGGTCATGATGACGATAATGATGATGAGCAGCAATAACCACAACAAGCAACAGATGCAACAACAGGTTAGTCTGCAATTCACTGGCGGTGTCTAAACAACAAGCGAAAGGGGAACACAATATTTTCTATTATCATTTAAGACTTTTGCACGATATTTTAAATAACCAAGTATCTTTTTAATTTAAATAAACCTATGTTATATTTTTTATCCAAATTCCCCCATGCAAAACAAATTGACTACGCCCATGTTGTCGACTTAATGCGTGGCCAACTTAAAGGTGAAAGGAAAACACGTTCCGTTTCAGGCTTTGGCTCATCATCGAATCATCAAACCACATAGAGATCGTAGAACTTGGGAGATATGACCACAGCTCACAGACAGTACAAGCGATAAAAAACTGAACAGCAATAGAATTTTGTACTAAACGGGATACTGTTTATATGATCGGATTACAATCCGATTTAAGAAATTTCTGAGTACACAATGAATTCTAGAATAAAATCCTGCATCATTCCTTTTTTTAATGAACTGTTATCAATCAGATTTTGTAAAAACAAAAACCAATATTATTTGTACTCCATTATTGTACCCAATTCTACTGCATGCAAAGAAAGAAGTAGAAGAGTGTCCAGTCTCAAGGATATGCTATTGCATTCCTTGCCCCATGTGCCACAGGGGAATGCCGGTGCCTGGGTTGCAGTAGCAGACATTGTGTCATCTTAAATAGCAAGGAGCACATGGAATGTCACAAAGGTTGAGCATGTGGTGACGATGCGGATGATGATGTCGACAGTTTGTGGCAGAAATCCGTTCGGTTGTCACAGAAATTGACAGGCCATACAAGTAGCAGAACAATCTCCAAAATACTTGAAATACGTTGCGCTAAAATTTCAGTTGAGCTTCTCATAGGAAAATAGATGACAAGGCAAGAAAAGTTCTTTTCAATATTCATATTTCCTGACAAATGCGCTTCAAACAAAGTCTACAAATGCACTTTATAATTTCTCAATGCTCCAAATTTATGCTTAACAACAAATATATTTTGGTCAGAATATACTGACTTTTAGACTCTGTTTTAAAGAAATAAAAACACCAGTGTCTATTAAGTTTATCAAAAGCATCAAGTTTGATATTTGAAATGATTTCCACTTGGAATCCATTAATCGGTTTCAATTCGATTAAAATATTATTTATTTCCCAGATAATAATACTTAGATTCACAAAAGTTCCACATGGAATCCACTTTTACAATCACTAAGTACGTCTATTGGAATCTGTAAAAACCAGAATTTAAAGCCCTATCCGAAACCGTAACCTTTAACGGTAAAAACCGATTGAAATTTGAAACCGTAACCGATAAAAATTTTTTTCATTTGACCGAAACCTGAAAACCGAAACTCTGTAAACCGAAATAACCGTTTAGTAACCGATTCATTTATATGGGTTACATACACACACACACACACAAATAGGAGACAAATCAAAGCAAGATGCAGTTGAATTTTTAGTTTTTTAATTTAAAAAAAATATGTATAATTTTTAAGAATAGAAAACTTACTAGAATTATTAGTGATTAATGTGTTGTTCATTAAAAAAAAAAATCAAGACGAAATCATAAATACAAGTATTATTTTTTGACGATCATAGTTTTTCTGGCGAGTGTATGTAACTGTTTGGACAAGGAAAAAAAATTATCGTTTATATTTTTATACCCTGTGCCCATTTTCAATGGGTATATTGGTTTTGTGAAATGTATGTATGCAATAGGCAGAAGGAGGCATGGCAAAGCCTATAAAGTACATTTTTTTATTTTCATAAATATTGAGAAACTGTGAATGCAACAGTGAGAAATAAGTGCTCTTTTAGTATTATTGAAAAAAAAAATTTTTTTTCTATGAACCGAAACTATACCGGAATTTCAAAACCGAAACATACAAAAACCGGTTCACCGTTACGAAACCTTTGTTTAAAGATTTTGCGTAACCGAAAACCTAAAACCTAAATGCGAACGTAACCGAAACCGTAACTGAATCCGATATTCGTATCGGTTTTAATCCCTGGTAAAAATATACCTAATATAGTGACTTCTTCATTTTACATGGATTCCAATTAATGAGAATCGAATTTAAGAAACTCTAAATACGTAAACTGTTGGTGCCTAATGATCAACATGAAGTATACTGTAATACTTAATAAGTTGACAGAATTCTATCCACATAATATAGAATCTAATGAATTTCAAATAACATTCACATGCATAAAGTTCACATAATGAATAGGCTTAAAATGTATGCACTTTTAATGCTCCCAGTGAGGTTCGCACATATTCCCTTCCACAATAAATACAGTAAACGTGTGACATCAATTCGAATATCCAACATTCCACATTCTTTTTGCTTCCAGCTTAGGCCGTACATCGAATATCTAAGGTCTGATATGGCAGATTGTTGGCTCTTTGGCAAAGGCAAAGCATTTGCCTTAACAAGCTGCATATGACAATGGGCCTTAATGGATGGAACAAGTGGGGCACAGAGGCAGGCGGAGAGGCAGAGAGGCAGAGAGGGAACCAGATGCCACATGCCAAAGCACAAAGGCAACAGGGACGCGGAAAACGCGAGTGAAACGAGAAGCGCATTGCATGATTCCTGGTTGCAAGGAAAAGCGAACGCAAATAAGCGACAAGGACGCGAAAAACGCCAACGAGGCCATCGGGCTCAAAAATGTCAAGGCCCTTGGGTTTGGTGGTCCTGGCAACCCTTTGCTAAACGTCAGCAAGGACTATAACAATCCAGTTAGCAGTCTCTAAAAAAAACCTTTGGCCCGCTTTTGCCAACAGATTAGATTCATTGGATAACCAAATTCACCACCAACAAAAATTAGCATACCTATAGTAGTACGATATTATATTCAAATTGTTAAACATTTGAAATGTGATCCACACTACAGTTCAGATAGGAGAAAACAATCGATAAAATTATTCAAAATGATTTGTTCAACAAATGAAAAATGAATAAGCGATTTCTCATTTTTATATTCTTGTTTAAAAAAGATTAACATCGAGTAATGAAATTTGAGATATTGTAATACATTTCAAAGATGATTTTAGACTTTCTAGTTAGGTACAATTTCAGTAAATATAAATTTTGTTATGAAAATGAAACTGGTTTTAAACGTAGATTTGAACAATTATTTGATAGTTGATAGATATGCGAATAAAAACTTTATATTGTACCATGTAACAGGCAGAAGCAAAGTATTTATGACTGATTGACTGACTTGATTCCAAGGATTCAAGTCAAAAGATGTAATTTTAAACTATTATCATCTCTCTGCTAAAACTAATTGTAGAATTGATAAGTTTTGTACCTTTTTTTCTCAAATTTAATAAAGCTATTTAATTAAGTTAGTTAAATTTATAACAAAAGTATACTTAAACTAAATTGGAATAGTCTGATTTTTAAAAAAAAATTGAAAAAAATTGCTCATTATTTTATCGTATTAATTTTTTTGCGTATATCCAAAAATAAGAGTTGAAAAAAAATTTTATAACAAAAATTCAAAATAAATTTTCAGGGATGCCACAGAAATCGCAAGCGAAATAGAATTCCGCACGGAAATTTCCGAGGTGCCACAGAACTTCAAGAAATTTAGTTTTTTTTTAGCATTTTCACCAACTTTTTTCGAACTAGACTGCTAAGGGTTGACACCTTCTCAGATTAAATTACCCAAGGGTTTGATTAGCAACTTTTTTAAGTTTATCATTGCAGAACCATAAGTTTTAAATTTTTTTCTTATTTTATTTAAATAATTTAATTTTTTTATATAATAACTGATTTTATTAAGCTGAAAAAAATTTAAAAGTAATGAGCGCGAGAAAATAAAAATTACTCGACAACTCTAGCAATTGTCTGTCATTAGGCAACTCTTCGTGAAAAATGTTTTCACAAATTTCACGATAAGTCAAAGGATTTTTGGGGTAAAACTTGATTTACCTCAAAAGACCTATTTTTTTAATGCCTAATTTAAAGAAAACTGAAGGGGTTTCATATTTTTTTTAAATACCTCACTTCGAGTTCTGAAAAAAAAAATGTGGCATTGCTGACCCTGACTTCGAAAATCTAAATCGGACTAGGTGGCAGCATCGAGCGCCAGCGATTTTAGCGCTAGTTTAAACCGCGTAAAATTATTACATTACATCGAAATGAAATTGAAATGTAGCACCCCTGATTTATCCCGTTTCTACGATACCTGATTAAAGTAGGTATATAAATATTGAAGATTTGCCATTAAATCAACTAGTATTATTCTTAATCTATTGCAGCAGATTGATCCAAATTTTAAGACAGTACAAAAGTAGATGCAACTTTTAGCTTAGCTTTTATTTAACAGCAAACAAAACTCTACAAAATAGTAAAGAATTTCGGGCTTCTCACTTTGAAACACATTTCAACTACTTTTGAACTGGTTTATAAAGCAGTAAATGGCAAATTATTGAATTATTTGCAGAAGTTTTCGAATTGATTCGGAAAATGAGCAGAAGAAAATGTGTTGCACAGATACCACAGCGTCGAATTTCATGTATGAAGTTGTTGCAGTTGCAGTTGCAATTGTTGTTGTTGTGGCAGCTGCCGCTTGATCGTGTTCCAGCTAAAAAACACTTTGGCCAATCTTGCTCTGGAATATTTACACGCCAATCATTCGTTGTGCTGTCTTGAATAGTTTGGAAAGCCTCCTTCTAAGTCACATTCCCATCTCTTTTCTCTCTTCTCTCTTCCCTCTCTTTCTGTCTCTTTTACGTCTCCCTCGCTTGCAACATTTGCTGTGGCTTTGCGTGTCAAATCAGATTTTATAATTTCTGTTGTTGGCCACAACGCTTTTGTACACAATTCTTTTCGGCGGCTCAATCGCTGCCGTGTGTTCACTTTGACGCCTTGCGTATATACATATATATATATTTGTGTGTGTGTGTGTGTTGCGATGTTTATCAAGAGCAATAATGTAAATGCTGGTAGCACTCGTAAATGGCCTGTTAATTGCTCACGGTTCTCTGAACACACGCATACAAAACCCAAACAAGGCGTGGCAACAACAAAACGTTAAACAAACCTTCAGTGAGTGGAGCACACAATCTACATACCATCCCCAACTCCAACCCCGCCCCTCCCTCAACCCCACTGCTCCAACTCCATCCCCAATCCATGCCACATGCCCCATTAGCGTAGGATTCACCGCTCGGTCATGGAAAATGGCAAACAACCGAAAGCAATGCATGCAAATTTGCAAGATTTCACAGACTGTCGAATCAAACAGGTGCAGCAGCAAAACCAGCAACAAAATGGCGACCGCACGCCGGAAACGGAAACGACGCGACGCCAGCAGCGCCACCCACAAAAACCGCAAAATTGAAACGTGCGTGCAGCGAAATTGCGTTTTCGGTGGTAACCACATTCACACACACACACACACACAGACACGCACACGCACACGCACATAGATTTGCCTGTCCAACCACTGACCCAATTAATGCAGTTTGTATGTGTCCTTGGTGTCCCATTGGACTGACCAAAGGTCAGCTGCTGTTGCTGTTGCCTTCGTCATCATTATCATCATCATCATCATCATCATCTTCAACATCATCATCATCATCATGGTTCAGTGGGTTCAATCGTTTGCCTAGCAGCCACGTTCCAAAATGGATGATGGATGCAAATTCGATTTCATTGTTTTTGGATGCATCCAATCGAGAATCGTCCTGTCCTCTGGCTTTGGCTCCATTATGCGCATTTTTGGCTCTGCTTAAAGTGGGAATGAGTTGATGAGATGACTAAGAGTTGCAGGCGGGTTTTCAATTGCATTTTGGGGCGGTGCGTTGAGTGCGCTAATCAGTGGATTGCAGTCAAATTTGAAAGTTATAGATAAATTCAAATGATCAGAATAAAACGGAGAGAAATCAAAGTGTAAAAACTAAAAATAATTTAGAAAATAATGGCAGAGGATAGAATCAAATAATATAACTGCAAATGATCGAATAAAACTAACTAAATAGACAAACAAACAAAAAATAAACGAATATAATAAAAGACAAGCCAATTAAATCGCTAAGATGTGATAGTAAGTAAGTTGACTTCTTTGTATTTCTGATGTTAATGGAACAGATTAATCTTGAATATAGAGAGACACTAAATACTATAATAACAAAACTATAAAAAAGTTTTAAATTAAATTTCAGCAATTGTAATTTGTAGGAGTTTCTCCGATTTGACTCAAAAATTCTCTGTTCTGTTGACATGTTTTACAACAGTGCGTACATGTATAGTACCCTTAGTGCTGCCTTCGTCACTAGCGCGGACTGCCGTCCGTACCAACAAATTAAAAAAAAAAAATATTCCAAATTGTGAGTAATTTTGATATTTTTTTAGTTAAATCCATATTTTACAGTGTTTCCCATTTGACTGTTAAAAATTTAACATTCCCATTAACAAATTAAATAAAATGTCTTTCTTATGTTACTAATAGCAAAAATTGTCAAATAAGCGATTGCTAAATGCAAATATTACAATGATTTTATGATAACTTAAGTAGCGTTGTCAGCTTATCGTAGTGCTAAGAAAAACAATGCTTATTAATTAATTAATATGAAGTTGTTAATTAGGCAGTTGCAGTGTTGCCATCTGGCAATGAATTTTCCTGCTTGTTGTCAAAAGTTATTTCTCTTTGTGCTTTTATCGCACTTTAAACATTTTCCTAACATTTGAATGCTGAATATAGTACACTGAATTATTGAAATTTTTCAACATTATGTGTTCTATTTATGCAACTGCATATGAGCGTGCGTGTGTGTGTGTAAGTATCATAGTCGAGAACTTAATAAACTGCTAGAGCTAATCATTGTGTCAGATGCTAACTCGACATGGGACATGGGACATGGGACATGGGACATGGGACTCGGAGCAGGTCACGTACGGCTGTTGGCCAAGCTATCATGTCTACTAAATTTCTGCCAGTTGCACGGATAGATCCCAACTCTTAACACTTCTCCCTGGCCACCCAGTTTGGCGGTTGCTCCTCTTTTTGCCAGCTTCTCTTCCTCCTTCTGCCATTGCAAATCCACACTCACTTTTTTATGTGTCACGTTGAGTTATTTTCAACGCGAATTTTCGAAATTTATTTGTCGAACATTGGCTGCGCTTTAGACCAGGGGAAGGGGGGAGGGGTGCTAGAGCATATGGGAATCAGGTGTGGGGTATTCAGCTTTTTATTTTTCAATATGCATTCCCATTCGCATTCACATTCTTCTGACGCTGCTTTTCTCTCTTCTTTTATTATTATTTGCTGCTGCTTCTTTTCGATTTTATTTGGTTTAATTTTTTTTTTGTTTGCTCATTTTGTGCTTTGCTTTTTTGGACATTGCCAGCGATGGCATTTTTGTGGCCTAAATGCAGACAGTTGGAGGGCATGAGAGGAGGGGAGAGAAGGGTTCTGGGCTGGGCGATGCAATGTGTCAGCGCCAGTTGCCTCAATGAATCTGTTTACATTTTCTACTTTGATGTCGCTCATTCTCTCTCGCTCTCTCCCCTTTACTCGCTCTCTCTCGCTCTCTCTCTCTCTCTGTTTGTATCTCACGGATAGCTGAAAAGCTAGGTTGGTATGTCGATTCTTATGCAGCACATGCCACATGAATGTTGCACGACGTGCTTGTGTGTGGCTTGCACTGATAGCTGATAACAGTTAAGAGCTAACAGGCAAAACGGAATAACCAAAAAAGCAGAGCAACGCAAAGACAACTGAAAAGAAGAAGAAGAGGAACAGAGAGACAGACGGAAGGCAGACTAAAGCCACCGCCTACTGGCGAAACTTTTTGCAAGCTTGCGAGTGATTCTAAAACACACACACACACACACACACACATTCACATACACACATGCTTGACCGAAAAGCACCGTTAAACGGTGACAGACTCAGCACAAAAAGCAGTTGCAAGCTACAATAGCAACAGCAACAAGAACAACAACAACATCAACACCAACAATGTCAAACAAAAACTCGAACGAGTTGCCTTCGCTGCCGCCGTCGCAGTCGGCAGCGCAGTCGACTGCCAACGACTTCTAATAAAAACCGGGACAGCAACAACGAAAGCGACGCAGCAGGAAAATTGTTCAAGAAAATTCTTATAAGAAATTAGCAAAAAAAAAAAATCAAAAAACAAAGACAACAAAAACAAGAAGAAAAATCAACAACAAAAACTAAAAACAAACGACGACGGCGATGCGATTTTCTGCCGTTAGCTTTTTTATGCGGCGCGCAGAGCAAAGCTCCGAGAGAGTGCAAGTTGAGAGCGTAAAAACCTATACGTAGAATGAGAGAGACCAAACGTCTAAGAGAGAGACACGCGGTCTAGAGAGCGCAGCAGAAGGCGCGACTTGACTCGCTGCTATTGCCGCTGTCGCTGTCGCTGCAGCGCCGCCCAAAGAAGACAACTGCAGTGCTCACAAGTCAAAAAAAAGCCACCCGACAAACGCGTCGCAAACGATCTCCATAAGCTTAACATTTAAACTAAATGCAGTCTGCTTTATTATATAAAGTGTGGTATCTATACGAAATGGAATATAATTTATTAATTTGCATCTTTAACAAATAAAATAATTTGCAATTACATATGTATTATCTATTGAAAAGTTTTCTGTCACAAATTTATTTTTGTTGTAAGATAGAACAAAAACCACTCTCTACTAATTTTTAGATAGTTTGGGAAATCTATTAATATGATAAACATAGACTTGAAAAACCAAACAGAAGCTTTGAAAATGTAAATATAAAATTTATATCTTATCATATTGTTACATCAGTTATCATGCATATTAAGCATACTTAATCCCATGTCGAATATCTCATGTAATACACATTCGTTATTGACATTTTTGTCGCCCTTGCCTGAACAAGAAGAGCAATTTTCAGTCACAAACGCTGTAACGTCGCCAGGCGGATGCTTTGCAAAAAAAAAAAACAAAAAAAAAACATAAAAATGTAAGAAAAAGCAACAAAACAAATGAATGCAAAGAGAGTGCTTGTGTGTGTGTAAGCGAGATAGAGAGGAAGAGAGAGGAAGAGAGAGAAAGAGAGAGAGAGAGAGAGAGAAAAAGGGTAGAAAAGAGCACTTGGTGCAGTTAAAAAATTGCGTTGTTCATAAATCAGTTGCAATTAAAATTAACTGGAAAATGCAACGCTAATTAGATCTGCGGTCTGCTGTAAACGTGTGGTCGCACTCACTGGGCCTGGGCCTGAGACTGGGATTGGGACTTGCACAGCGCCTGGACCCTGGATCAGTAGACGGCTTTAACTTTAACTCGGAGCACTGAACTGGCCTGGCCGGCACTTGAGCACAAACATTGAGCTAGGCAAGGCGGCGGCGTGGTATGACGACATACGGTAAGTGTGCGGTGGCAAAAATTTCACAAATTGCAGCAAAAACAATGCGTCATTTGTTTAATAATAATAATAACAAGAAGAACAATGACAACAACAACAGCACTGAGAACAATAATAAGAAGAAGAAGCAGCAAAACGCGCCGACAAACGTACCGTACGAGCATGACAATAATTGCCAGTTGTTGTTGACTGCACTGACAACAACATGCAAAATGCCGACAATAACAACAGCGACACGGCAAAAAAAAAAAAAAAACACCAAAACACACTGACACTCATACACAAAAAAAAAAAGCAAACACAATTATTATCTATCAACAGCACGCGCGATTCACGTTACGTATACGCAATTCGATTCACGGCAAATCGTTGTCGTCGCCCGCTCTTTATCATCATTATTATCATTATGATAATCATGTTCGTATTCTAACCACAAACGTCGTCGACATCGTTGTCGCCGGTTCGATTCGAGTCGTTACGTTACGTTACGTTGTCGTCCCGACGTCTAAATGAGCACTAAAACGTAACTCGTCGACAGACGCCGGGCAGCCGGCAACATCAGAATAACGCCAAAAGAAAAGAAAAAAGAAAAACTAAAATAAAAATAATAATAAAATCCGAATAAAACAACAACCACATTGTATAACGGTCCTTACTGCACTCTCTCTCTCTCAGTTTAATCTCGCTCTTGCCATCTCTCTACTCTTCGCTCTGCCTCTCTGGTATCGGCCGCTTGTAACAGAGACGCAGCAGCCAAAGTAGCAGTAACTGCAGCTTTTGCGGGAGACACAGGACAAAACGACGCTTTCCTCTCTCTTTCTGTGTATATATGTGTGTGTATTTGCTTTGGTGTGGGTGTGTGTGTGTGTGTGTGTGCTGCAACATGGATGAACGAACGTCAAATAGAACATGTGCTAATGAATTATCAACTGTCAGCACACAGCGCACTATGGTCCCGATGACGATTAAAATGGAAAAAAGTCCATTTTTAAAGTTGCTCAAATAAATGATCTTTTGATGGAAATACATTGGAAATACATCAGACAAAAAGTTTACATAGTTTGAATTTTAACATTGCTCAACACTGTTAAGTTAACAGCTCTGAAACAGAGATGATTTTAACGATGAGCACATGCAAGTCTTACGCTAATATTTTAGGTTAAATTCAAGTGATTTTTAACACTAATCCAACAGCTAATTAACCAAAATTTATAATGGATATTATTCAGTGTGGTTTGTACTTTGTGTTGGTAAATTTCCGCTGTTGAAAATCAGCCTGCTTTGTGTTGTTCTGTGTGCTTTAAAAAGTTGCCTCAAAAATAAATTTTGGAAAAATATTTTATCTTTGAGAGAATAAAACTAATTTTGCTAGCATTTGCTAGAAATGTGACTATATACATATTGTAAAGTATTCAATTCTGAAACTGGACTTTGAAGCTCAATTTGCGTCGTTTTGCGTTCTCTGAGAAATTTAACTTTATTGCACATAACCTCTCTGTGAAAAGTATCGATTAAGCTAAAATGCGGCAAAAACAGAAGAAGCAAACAAGTTTCAAAATAGGTTTTTAGAGTATTTTGTTGCTCGAATTAGTAGAAAAGAATATATTTTAATGTATTTTAACAGAAAAGACAACAAAAAATACAGGAAACATATATTTTTCCATGTAAGGCTCGACTAAGAACTGATTGTTCCTATGAAAGTTAAATGCTATAGTTGACCGATCTTGATAAATTTTGGGCAATATGTCTGGCCTATAATAAATCTCGTGTGTTATAAGTTTGGTACAGATATCTTGGAAAACAAGATGATTTTTATACAAAAAATCTTTTTTCAACCGATTATGCATATGGGATCTATATGATATAGTTGTCCGATTTGAATTATTTTTTAACAGAGTGTTAAGAGCATAAGAACAAATCAATCATGCAAGTTTGGTTCATATAGCGTGAAAAACAAAAAATTTGCATATGCTTAAATTAAGAAAAAAGGCGGTGCCACGCCTGCTTTTTACAGCACCGATGCCAATTGACCCTATGAGTCCAATGCAAAAAACTAGACCTAAATATCTTGTTTCGTTCTTGAGTTATTAGTTTTTTCCAAAAAAATCGTCATCGGGACCATAGTGCAGCGTAAAGTGCAAACACTCACGCGGACAACGCGGACGAATGGACAAAACAGGATGAATGAATGGATGAACACAAAAAAAAGGAATAATAATAATACAGATACACGCACACACTCATGCACAAATAGTTTATATGTATAGGAGTCTGTGTGTGTGTGTGTGTGTATGTATGTAGGACAATCCAAATGGTAGCCTACTTAATAGAGATAGTTAGACACTGTGCAATCAACGCCAAATGAATAACAGCTTAATGAATGAGTGCAGTCAAACTGAACGAGCATGAACGTATTATGAGTCATCGCTTAAGCCGATTGACACCCCCCTTTCCCTTCGTCTTTCCCCTTTCCTTTCGCAGCAGCTCTATCAAAAGTCAAGATGGGATGTGGCGATAAAAGCTTTCCTTTGGCAATTTAAAAAGTGAAGAAGCATGAATGCAACGTTTGAATAGAATCCAAATTTTTGAAATGCTTTTAAGTAAATTTTTTTAAATATTTTCATATAAACATATTTTCCCATATTGATCAGATCTAAAAGTTTTCAACCGAATCAACTGTCAGGAAATCAAAATTGCATTATTTGAATCTTATTTTTAACATGTTTTAGGAGAAACTTACGAGTGTCGATTTCAGAAAAAGAAATTTAAAGGGAGATCAAGTTATTCCAGATCAAAATAGCATAAAACGAGTAAAAAGCGAAGTTTTACGACCAATCCGCAGGAAATTTAAGAGAAATTCGGCTGAAATTTTCAGATAGAAATTCCCACAATATAAGTGAAAATCTGTATCTTTGATAGTTTCCCGGCTATCCGATTTAAAAGTTGTACTATACCTCGTCACAAAATAATTGGTATTACAATATTATAACGAAACTCTACTTTAAATTAAATATATCTCAAAAAAATTATAATTCGTCAACGATACACATATTCGATAGATGGATATAATTGAAGTTATCTAGGGACAGATTAGACAAGATGATGTAATGATCATGTATGATTTTATACAATATTAATTCATAACATTCGATAACATCACCGGGTTAGAATTTTGGATAGACGAAAGACAGTGAAAATGTCTATTGTTAACCTTGGGGCTGAATTGCCATTACTTATCTCTTGTTTATCCCCAACAGCAGCCACATAAGAATATGTAGCACACTTTTAGGCGCCTGGAAACGCAACTTTCTGCAACATGCACTTGTATTGGATTGTCTGTGTGTGAGTGTGTGTGTTTGGCACGCCTGTCTGTGTCTATAAATATATATATGTATACACATATATTTATATATAAAAGTATATATGTATGTGTGTGGATGTGTGTCTGTACCAAAAGGTAAATGACATCAATGGAGGTTGGCTGGCTTCTCAGTCGCTAACGTTGACGTTGACGCTGACGTCGACTGCGACTGCGAAAGCAGCATGTTTACTTTTTTGCTTGCATTCTCTGGTCTCGGTTTCCGTTTGCTGCTTGCCTGCTTACAGTTTCCGGCTTTGGCCAACACTCACACAGACGAAGAGTTTTTATGCGCGCGCCTAAATATATGCAACGATTTTTTCTGCTCCTTAACAAACTCGGTACAAGAGGGCGGCTCATGGGCAAATGAATCTCACACACACTCACATACACACACTCAACACATCTTGAAGCTTGCTCTTTGGCAACCTCTTTAATAACTAATCAGAGTCAAAAATGTTGCCAATGCCTGGGAGGCATTTGTCAAGTTATTGGATGCGTTAAAAACTTATTTTGGAACTAGAAATTGTGGCTCATTGTTTGCTGATAACTGAAATCAAAGCCGCCAAGGCATAAGGCGTGGCACTCTTCAGGTTACTTTGTCCTGGCATCATGCCAAAAATTGAAATTTTAAGGCCGCTTAACGAACCACAGATGCTCTTCATAGACGCTAAGTTTAATTAATTATTAAGATACACATATGTAAATTTTCAAAAATATTTAGAAATAGCTTTAAATGGTATTCTAACAACAAAAAAAAATCAATTTGCAAAAAGTCTCAGAAAAAAAAGATCTTTAAAATTGTACCAACGTCAGTATACCTTAAAATTTAATAATTCAGTCCAAAATGATTCTTATAGAAAGGCCTGTTGGTTTGCACTTGTTTTTTTGCGAATTTCAATCCGCAAGATTTGACAGAATTTCCCTTAAAATTCCTTTACATTTCCTGCGAATTACCCTCCGCATTTCCCGCCCACATTGTGCTGAGTACTTTTTAGCAGAACAGTGCTGGAAAATATTTTGAGCGAATCAGACATTTGCGTCAAAAGAATTTCCGCCTGTCAAAATGTGTAATTTATTCAACAAACATTTATTTAATCATAAGTGGAAACATTATTCAAAGATAAAACCTACCTTTGTTATAACGTTTGTATTTTTGAAAGTGAGGGTTGTTTTCAGTGTTAAAATATCTTTATGCAGAGTTGTCAATTGCTTTGTTTGCATTGAATTTCAAACAGTTTTGTCCAAACTTGCATTTAAGAAACAAGAAATTGGATTCTTTACTCTACGTAATACCTAAAAAAAATTTAGGTTAGAGTCTAATCAATTTTGAGGTATGAAGTATTCAAAATAATTTTAAGGTCATCTAAAAATTTTTTTATTTATCTGATGATGCAACATTATTCCAAAAGCATTTTTGAACTATTTTGGGAACTATTTTGTAACCATTTTTAAACCAATTTTGATTTCATTTTCATTTTATGCTAAGCATGCCAAAATCATCGATTTATTCTATCCGAATTCAAATTCACAAGCTCAATGTCAAGTGAATTTAATCCGCAAAATCTTACCGAAAGTGAAAACCGGAACAGGCCTGAATAATAGATGTTTATTTCGACATGTTCTAGTATCTACGTTAATTTGCAGAATGTTCATTGATAGATTTAAATATTCAGTATTACTTAAAAATATTTTATTTCCAGTTTCAATTTCTAAACATGATTCAATCTTTAATGTCACTTTTGGAAATGTAAATCCATTATTCAAAAAATTCAAAATTTAAATAATTTCTAAAATGTTATTGAAATTATATTTGTTTTTAAAAGAAACAAACGAACTTGAACACAATCGATCAATTCTTTGTTTAAAATTTCTCGAGAATTGACAAAAAAAAGTCGACTTCGCGGACACATTTGAATACCCTTCCCTTATTAGGGAACAGGCACAACAAAGGGAAAAATCAATTTCGGGACCAACCAACCAAGGAGAAAGTTTATTATGCAAAATACTTTGGTCTCTGTGGACCATGTCACTTACCGCCGGGATCGTGATGAGGTGGCAGCACCTGCTGCTGCTGCTGATGATGATGATGCGGGTTGGGTGCACAAAAGGCGCTCGAACCACCGCCCAATGTGGGCGGGGGCCCAGCCGGCGGTGGCGGCGGATATGCACTGGCCCGATACGAAGGTGGCGGCGAGCCGACATCGCAGCGATCCGGCGGCACAGGAGGCGGACCGCCCGTCGGTGGCGGTGGCCCGTAGTGCGCCTGCGGTGGTGGCGCGCCGTAGTGGTGCTGCGGTGGTGGCGGCGGTGGGCCGCCATGATACTCGGCCGCCTGTTGATAATGATGAGCGTGCGCCGCATGCGCTGCATGGGCGGCAGCATACTGATGCTGATGATGCATGTGCAGCACACCGCTACCGGCGGGCGCCAGCTGGTGGGCGTGGTAGGCGGCAGCGGCTGCGGCAGCTGCAGCAGCGGCGGCTGCATACGATGGCGGCGGCGGTCCATGATGATCCGGCGGTGCGTGCTCCGTATGCAATCCCAAATCCGGCGCATGATACATTCCCGCACTGAGCGGTTCACCCGGCAGTAGCACATGTGGTGCCGGTGGTTGCACTGGAAGCGGCGGTGAACTATGAGCTGTGGACAGGAAGAGGGGGATTAGTGATTGGTAATAACCAAATGTGATACATCACAATGATGGTCATCCTACTGACGACAGTTCAATTTAAGCGATTTTTTGCTTTTCACTCTGCAAGTTTAAGTTTACATTAATTCATAATTTTAGTTTTAGTTAAATTGTCAATATTTAATTAGGTTTTCGTGCTATAAAAAAAAAAAATTTTTAAAAAAAAGTTAAAAATGGTTCATTCTATTCATTCCAATTCACACATTCATCAATGGGAAATTAGGATTTAAATATCACTCAAACATTTCAGCAATTAATAAAAATAAAAATACACTTATTGATTTAAATGCGAATAGATGTATCGAATGTATTTAAAAGTTGTTATATGTACATAATATATATCGAATATGTTATTGTATTTCAAGTTAAAATTATTCCATAATTTATTCAAATTTCAAATTTCTAATTTTGATTTTTAAATTGGTTATTTTTCTGTTGACTGCTTTTAATCGTCGTTTAATAAATATATAAATTTAATTTAGAGTGAGTGAGTGAAGTAGAAAAGATATGAGAACTTAAAAGATTCTTTCATAAAAAATATACAGGGATGCCACAGAAATCGCTTTCGCTTGAATTTCATCTCAATTTCATTTCGCTGTGCCACAGGTCAAATCGCTGAATATTTTTACGCGTATTAAACTAGCGCTAAATCCGCTGGCGTCCGATGCTGCCACCTAGTCCGATTATGATTTTCGAAGTCAGGGTCAGCGATGCCACATTTTTTAATCAGAATTCGAAGTAAGGTATTTAAAAAAAATATATGGAACCACTTCAGTTTTCTTTAAATTAAGCATTAAAAAAATAGTTCTTTTGAGGTAAATCAAGTTTTACCGAAAAAAACCTTTTACTTATTGTGCAATTTGTGAAAACATATTTCAAAAGAGTTGCCAGACTAATGGCAGGCAATTGCTAGAGTTGTCGAGTAATTTTTATTTTTTTGCGCCAATTACTTTTAAATTTTTTCAGGTAAACAAAATCAATTATTACATAAATAAATTAAAATTTATTAATTAAATAGGAAAAAAAATAAAAACCTACTGTTCAGCAATTATAATCTTAAAAAAATGCTAAACAAACCCTTCGGAAATTTAATCTGAGAAGGTGTCAGCCCTTAGCAGCCTAGTTCGAAAAGGTTGGTGAAATTGCTTAAAAACATTAAATCATTCGAAGTTCTGTGGCACCTCGGAAATTTCCGTGCGGAATTGCTTACGGCGGAATTCTATATCGCATGCGATTTCTGTGATATATATTATTGTTTAGAGTAATTCCATTAATAGATATAAAGAATTCGTTAATTCCAATCAGGAAACGTAACGATTATAATTTATAAAATATGAATTATAAAATACAAATTATTTGCTGTTTTTTATCAAAAAGATAAAAATAAGAAAGAAAAGAAAAGAAGAAGTAAATAATAACAAAATTTTAGTTTTAATTTAAAAATCATAGAATTAATCTTATTTTATTTTTTAATTATTACAATAGAAATTAACAATAAATAAAGAATTCACATACAAAAAAAATTACCAATATTGTACTTAAAAATTTTAGGTATGTTAAACAAATTTAAATGTATTGATTAATTTTTGTGAAAAAAAAAAAAACAATGTAAAATAAAATTGAGTCTTCTGATTTGATTTGATTTTTATAGGTAGCAAATCAATCAATGGATTAACCCCAAATCAATATTAAATACTAATAAAGTGAATCTATTGTTTGGTTGTGACTTACCCTCGCTGAGTCCGGAACTGGCGCCAGGTGGCAACATGCTGGACAAGGCGCTGAGTGGTGTGTAGGATTTGGGTGGCTCCACGGACCCGGGGCGCAACAGACGCTCCTCGGTGACGCTGGACTGGACCCGGTACTGCATTTTGCAATAGGCCTCCTGGGCGGCCCCATTGCTGGCATTCACATAGACGCCGGTGATGGTCACATCCGTGTCCTGGACGATGACAACACTGGACGATGTGGGTCGACTGCAGTCCTTGGCATCCTTGGCGCTGCTCGAGTCACCACGATAACCGGTCGTTGTGATCGTTGTATCCGTGTTTGTCTCTTTGGTCTCCTTGGAGTACTTGGAATCGTTGCTCTCCTCGATCATATTGCTTTGTGGTTTATTGCTAATCGATGCCTCCCTCAGTTCCTTGAGCTCTTTGGCATCCTTGCTCTCCTTGGGCTCCTTCTTGATCTGCAGCTCCGCAGCGAGTTTGGCTGCATTGGCTTTGCTCGCCGATGGTTTGGTCACCACCTTTGTGGTCGTCGTCTCCAGCTCATCATAGCTCTCAAAGCTGCTGCAATCGCTGGCCAGATTCTTGTCCAAATGCCTTTCCACCTCATAGGTGGCAGCCACAATGGCGCTGGCATTGAGACTGGCCATCCGCTTTCTGGCCAGAATGCCCTTATAGTCACCGATGAGTTCCTCGGTGAAGGCGCTTTTGCGTTTCTTCGGCAGCTGTTTGGGCGCGGGCTTTGATTTGTCCTTATCCTTGGTATCCTTATTATTGGACTTGTCCTTGTCTTTGTCCTTGTCCTTGTCCTTGTCACGCTCAACGCCTGGCTGCTGATCCGCCTCATCGCTGTCCTCGACAACGACTTTCTTGTGACTCTTTGGGCCACGTTTCGTCTCCGTTTCCTTCTTGGCTGGCGTCTTTTTCTGCAGCTTCTTCTTCTTTTGCTGGTGCATGCGCTGCAGTTGCACCTCCTCCGCCTCGCTGTCGCTATCGAATTCCCAGTGCTTGCCCACACCACGTCCACCTGTCACATTGCGCAGTTCCCGACGCGGCTCCAGAGTTGGCGGTGTCTCTCGCTCGCTTTTATCCTTGTCTTTGTCTCTGTCTTTATCTCTATCTTTTTCTCTGTCTCTGTCTCTGTCTTTGTCTCTATCTCTATCTTTATCCTTGTCTCTGTCGCGATCCCTTTCCCTGTCTTTCTCTGGCGCCAAGTCGCCTTTGTTATTATCATCATCGCTGCCATCCAAGGTCCGAATGCGCGGCGGCTGCTGCGTTGCCTTGGACAATCCCAGCTCGTGGGCTGTCCGGGATTCGTTCTCATAGAGGCACTGCACCTTGGCCAGGGCATTCAAGGAGGCCATGCGATGTCGCTTCGCTCCGTAGCTGCTCAGCTTTTTCTCATCCTCCGAGTCGCTGCCTTCCGTATCTGAACTATCGCTGGGCGGTGGTTGTATTAGCTTTGATTTGGCTGCCGTTTGCTTCTTCTTATAGCCAGCTGTTGTTGTTGTTGTTGGAGCACTTGTTGTTGTTGTTGTTGTTGTTGTTGTTGCAGTTGCTGTGGCTGTTGTTGCCGATGTTGTTGTTGCTGCTGTTGGAGTTGGCGTATTTAGCTTGCGCTTTGTCTGCTTCTTGTTGCCGCCTTTGACTGTTGCTGTTGTTGTTGCTGTTGTTGCAGCTGTTGTTGTTGTTGTCGTTGTGGTTGCTGTTGTTGCCGTTGTCTCAGCAACTGTTGCCGCTCCTCCAACTGCTGCCTGCTCCTCTTTTACTTGTTCTTCCTTTTTAACATGTTCCTCCTTTTTCACTTCCCCCTCCTTTTCACGCTCAAGTTGCTTTAATGGTTTGTTGTCCTCGTCGGAAAACTCACGCAACTCCTTCAACGTTGGCAACACCATTTTGATGGGCTCCTCATCCTCCGAGCCGGACTTAAAATCGTATATATCCTTGGCGGCGTTTAGTGCACTTAGCGATGTTTTACTGCAGGCCTGCTGCAGTCGCGCCTTTGCCGCCGAGGTTTTACTGTACTTGATCTTTGGCCGCTGCTTTGAGGGCGCTGCTGACGACGCTGCTGCCGTCGCCGCTGCCGTTGTACCGCTGCCCGTGGGCGTTGCCTCAATGGGCGTCGGAGTACGTGTCGCTGTGGGCGTGTCTGTGGGCGTGGCGGTTGTTGTTGTTGTTGTTGTTGTTGTTGTTGCTGTTGCTGTTGCTGTTGGCGTGTTGTTAATCTCCTCCAGCTCCATGTGCACCGATTCTGTGTTCGAGTCGAGCTGAGCACGTGACAACGGTTTGGATTTACTTTGATCCTGATCTGCACTAGATGTTGTTGTTGCACTTGTTGTTGATGCAGTTGCAGTTGCACTTGTTGCTGTTGTTGCTGCTGCTGCCTGCGTCTTTTTAGCCCCTTTGACTGCCATTAAACCCCTAGAGGACTTGTCTTTCTTTGTCTCTGGAATTGTCGGCGTTTGCATTTGTTTTTTGGGCGCCGCTTTGGTCGCTTTGCTTGTGGCAGGTGTTGGAGGTGCCTCCAATTTGGCCTTTTTGGGCGTCTGCTTGACACCCTTGGCGCCTGGAGATTCCGTTTCCTTCAACTCGCTTAATACTGTCTCCGGCTCCTTGGACTTTTCCTTAGACTTGACTTTCTCCTTTTCTTTCTCCTTCTCCCTTTCTTTATCCTTCTCCTTTTCTTTATCCTTATCCTTATCCCTTTCTGCTTGATCCACTCGCTGACGCTTCACGTGCATCGGCTTGCCCGGATTTAAATTAGCTATGACCTTAACCGCAGCTGCACGAGATTTCGTCTTGACATTCTCCGATATGGATGACTTGAGACCTTCGCTCATTCTCTCCTCGCCGCTGGGCAACAGGTTGTCAAAGCCATGGATCTTAATGTCCAGACTCTTGAGCATTTTGTTAATGGCTCGTGCCTTGCCATCCTCCTGACGCTCCTCTGCCGTTAGCTTTGGCTGCGTCTTATCCGCTTTATCCGCCTTATCCGAGCTGCCAATGGCCGTGGATGTTGTCGCTGCTGTGGATGTTGTTGCGCTCGTTGCCGTTGTGGCAGCTGCTGTTGTTGCTATTGCACTGGACGACGAAGCTTGTCGCTTTGTCGCCGTCTCCGATTTGCCGCTTTGCTTTTTATCATCGGCCTCGTCTGTTAACTTTTGCTGCTTACCGCCGATGCGCTTCTTCGACGCTGACGTCGACGCTGACGCAGCTGTTGTTGTTGCTGCCGCCGCCGTCGTCGTCGTTGTCGTTGTCGTCGCCGTCGACATCGACGTCGCAGCCGCTGTCGATCGCTGCAGTCGCTCGGCGACGCTGGAACGCTTCTTCGGACCCATTTCTCTGCGCTGACCAAGCAGGAGACTTTGTGAGAGAAGATGTGGGGAAAATATGGAGATTGAGAGAAATAGAAGAAGAGTTTTAAGAATAAAAATATAATTCAGTTTAAAGTGTTCAACTAAAAAAAGAACCCTACCAAAAATTCCATTTTAAATGAAAGCATCTTTGCCATAACAGCTTTTTCCCGTCAAATCTAGCCTTGGTGAGAATTCAGACATTTTTGCAAAGTTCTATGCAAAACTAAGTACTTATTTAACGCCGAATTTTGCACAGATTTAAGGAAACTCGACTAAGAGAGTGACCTACATTTTACCTTAAATGAGAAGTACAAAATTATAAAATGTATTAGAATATCCTCTATTTGAAAACCTCTAATCAAAAACAATTCAAAGCGACTCGACTAAAAATCACTGCGGACGGCAGTCCGCGCTAGTGACGAAAGCAGCACGAAGGGTGCGAAAGGCGACTAGCAATATACACGGGAAGAATGGAAAATTTACTATGACTGTCAGATCAGGTCGAGTTATATACCGATAAAAGCAAATGGGACAGTTGGAGCCTTTTTGATTTTTTTTTTTTTTTTTTAATTTTTTACTATTCTAATCAAAAATACGCGTCGACACCTCAATCATCGAAATCCGATCACTGGTTCAAAAAAGCATTAATTTTGAAATTTTTAGTGGCCTTCCGAAAATGAGATGAAAAGTCAGTCTGTTTTTTTGTCTGTTAGTATCAAATCGTATATATAGCTTAAACGTTTGAATGAGGACTTGTTCCCGATCAAAAATATATAAACTTTTGTTCTACGACTTTTTCGAAAAATCACTAGTTTAGCGGGAAATCGCTAAAACCTGCTAAAATGTAAACCCCATAGTATCCAAACCATAAAAGCTACAGATATAATCTATATATCTTTGGAAAGGTATTTTGATAAATAAATAATAAAAAAAAAAACAAAATTTCAGCAAAATTTCTTTTTATTTATTTATATGTAAAACTTAATATTATTCGTCACAAAATTGGATATCAGAAATTTTGGGTCATGAAAATGTTATCGTCACTAGACTTTTACCTCGTAAAGTGGTTTTTTTTATAAGATATACGCTACATTAAATTTAAAATTAAGATAACAACAATAATGTTATACCATAAGTTTTAAAATTAAAAATCAGTAATTTAACCAAGCTTAAATAAAATAAATAATAAGTTTTATTTGTAATACTCATTAAATAGCCGGTAAAAATCTATAAGTATAAAATACATTGAGATTTACACAATTTTTTCTGCCTTGAAAGCCTTTTTCCAATCAAACATAAAATTGGAAACCTATATACATAATTAAATATTTTGTAATATCTATGAATTTAGAAGAAAATATCCCAAAAAGTTCTCTAAGTAAAATTTAAGAATTTAAGTTTTTGTCCGAATGCTTGATTATTTTACTATGAATTTATGTCAAAGCGAGCAGCTGAGTCACTGGATGAAGCAAATTTCCACTTCACCTTTCATTGTATTTTTTTTTTCGTGTCTCGCTTTTTGTTCAAGTGGCGGCACGTGACAAACAATAGAAATTTTACTTGAAAAAGTTTCTATCCAGCATTTTCATGGTGTCGAGTTTCTTCATCAAGTCCTGGAGCGCCAACATAAAGCTTGAATATTCCGAGAAATTTTGTATAAATTACTCTTTTCAAAGGAGTGGCAATTCTGTATTATAATTATCAGACAGAAACTGGTCTTAATTTGGCAAAAGAATTTCCAAATTTTATCAAATGTTTTATATACTTTTATAAGGTTACCATTTGATTAATATTTTTGAATATCGTTAAATATCCTTTAATTATGCGATACTTATTTTTTTAATTTTCATAAAGCAAATAACAGATCTTCAGTGCTCCCACAAAACCTTTTTTTCGATTTATTTCAAAATACTACTTTATTAAAAAGTATTGTGCAGTGTTGTCATTTTAGCTTTTTAAATGCTAGATTTTGTCATATTACAGTTGCAAAAACTAGAAAACTTGGTGTAATGTTATTAGCTAAAAAAAACTAGAAATAGTACCAATTTTTTAAGTGCTATAAAAAATTCATCTTGTCAATAGGCAGAAAAGTTTGATACCTTTTTAGCGCAGTTTACGGCTAAGAGAGTTTGTCTTGGTCAAACGAAGAAGTAAAGACGTTTGCTGACAAGTAAAGGTAGTTTAAATAAAATAAGCAACAAAACGCATTTAAAAACTTTAAACTGTAAGTATAATCTAAATTTTATAATTTATAACATTCAATTTTCGAAAAATTATCTAAATTTTAAGATGTAGACCTAAAGAAAGTAGAATTCGATGTTTTAACTACACATTGTAAAAGATAATTTTATTAAAAATTAAAACATTTTTACTAAAAAAAAAAAAAATCATGGTCCACAGCGACCAAAAACCTAAAATTTTCTTTCAGAAATGTATTCAAGTTATGTATTTAAGCAATATAAGCTAGAAGACATTTATTATAATGAGCATACCGATTCTACATTGGATTGAATTAACTTTTTATATATTTTTGTCCATTTTCTTTAAAATGTAATTCCAAAATGGACCGTTTGTATTTAAACGATTACACTAAGTAGGACAGTAAGATTGTAACATGAACCTTTTTAATTCTTGGAAATATATTAAGTTTAATTTAAAACCAGTTTTTCAAGTTGCTTCGAAATATTATTTAAAAAAGAGAGACAGGAAAAAATGTTTGGGATCACGTCGTTTGCTTAAAAACCGTAAACTTTTTTGATTTCAAATAATAATAAAAAAAATAAGTTATATCTGCATTCTAAATTCGCTAAAAATTACAAATGAAAAATGGGCAGCGTGCGCTAAACATCATTATGACCAATTATTTCGCAAAAAGTAACTGTATTGCCATTCGAAAGTACACTTAAATTCCGCTAAGCCCACAAAAGTTGACGGTTCATCTTTCAAAAGCCCACAAAAATTTTATATTTTCATCTACAAAAACATACGAATGTTACGTGCGACCAGTGTTGCCAGGTGTTGAGCGCTCGCATATGCTAGATTTAGAGTAAAAATAAGCTAAAATAAGCTTTAAAAAAAATAATAAACTGAAAGACAAGCTATATATGTAGGTTTTTTGTTTATCATTAAATAAGTAAACAAATCAATGATTTGATTTTGATTTATCGTTTTTTTAAATAAGACTAACATATTTTTGCGCAATCCATATTTGTGAAATTAAAAAAAAATTACAAAAAAAGAAATAATTATGATTAATACAAGAAAATCAAACCTTATGCTTAATATTGTAATTACAATTTTTAAGTGCATTTTGTTGCGCAATTTTACTTAAACAATATTAATCTGGCGTTCCACTTCCGCAGTTGACCACGGCATTTTAATAGCAAATAAAGCAAGGGTTTCAAATGGAATATTATTCCCTGCGTCTTTATAGGCGAACACCTCTGTCCAAAATTTTAAATGTGATCACATTTAATAAGATGAATTTGATCAATTTTTGATTTCAAATCATCAATAAAGTCATCATGAAACATTTTATACTTATACAATATTTATTAATTTATTGCTAGAATGTGCTATGTATGAACTTTAAAATATGCTAGATTTATGGCTATAAGATATTTGCAAATTTTAAAAGCTATTCCATTTTAAAATATGCTAGATCTAGCCTGAAATAAACTAATCTGGCATCACTGCGTGCAACACGCGGGATTAGCCCATATGCCTTGAAAAAAAAATGGTTAAAAAAATAGCAATTACTTTTTAACTCTTTCTATCAGTTTATTTTGTAACTTAAGTTATTTTAGTCAACAATAAGATGAAGAATGATGAACTAAACTGATTAGCTTTGATAACTCATATTTAGCTAAACGATCAATAAGATAAAAAAAAACCTTATCATAGTGATTATCTTTGCAAACTCGAAAGCCTGAGACTTCACACCACTTGCCTCAGAGCCTGGCTCTAAGGTGTAAGCCTAGACTAGATTGACATTCGCCTAACGTCTTACTCACACAAATAGAAATACCAAAAAAAAAATATGCATATATGTATGTATGTATGTGTGTATGTGCTAGAGTACAAGTCAAGCTCTTAAATCTATTGGCAAGTTTTATGTATTTACCTCACTCTCGCGCTCTCTTTGGCTGACGATCTCTCTCTTGGTTTGTTGTTGTTTTAGGTAAGCTGGGAATACCAGTAATAGTTTAAGCCAAAGCCATTCCTGGGCATTGGCAACAGCAGCGCCATTTGGTTGATGAGCCGCCCAGCGTAGGCGCTGTGCTTTAGTTGGAACTGATTATATTTCTTGTTTGTTTGTTTATGTTTTTGTATAAATTGTCTTTTGCTTTGTTTATTACTTTGCGCTCTCTTTCAGCCTATAAAATATGCAACACTTTTTTTTAGTGATTCAACATAAACAAAAGCATTAAGCACGCATTTTAAACAGTTTTCGTCATAATTTATGCATTGCAACGGCAGCGACTGTTGCAAGCGTTTTATGCAAATGCGTCAACACTCAAATACACACACAAACACACATTCATTCACATGGATGTAAGCCAAAAAGTTACAAGAGACATTTGTTTACGTTCGCTCAAATGAGACAATATGGCAACGCCGTACGTAGTTTTGCTCACGTATACATACACATACACACACTGGGCACGGGGAACGTTGCTAAAACAACATCAACAAAAGAAAAATGAATTTAACGCAGAAAAAACGCATACACACAGACGCACAAAGGGATACACACACAGATGCACCCGAAGGGCTCTATTAAAAACTATGTGCTTTTATATTCATTTATAAAATATTTAAATTTGGATTTGTATTTTACAAGCAATTTGACAACAGCAACAACAACACACACATATAATACGAGCATTGGGGAGAACGCCCGCCCGCTGGCGTTGACAATATTGATGGAGATTGCCTCTGATTGGAAGTTAATTGCATTGCAGACTAGCTGCTTGTATTAAATGTTATTGCACATTCACAATTAAAATCAACAAACAAGACAAAAACAAAAAAAATAGGAACAACAGCAGCAGCTGCTGCAGCTAAAGCTAAAGCACACACGCACACACAGCGAAAAATATTTTTAACACGGACGCCCGACACACACGCTCACGAGCATTCTTTATCAGACTGGCGCTCTCCATGGTGACGACACGGTTGCCACTTAAAAAAATCAGATTGAGACAAAAAAAAAACAGCCAAATTCAGTAAAAAATCATGTGGCAACCTTGGCTAAGCTTGGCAACAAAAAAAAGGTGGCAGCCATCCGGTTTCACGGATAACTCAATTTCCAGATTTATTCAAAAAATTGACTTAAATTTGGAAATTGCTTAGTTTTGAAGCTAGAATTTTGAATTTTTGCATTCGAATTTTTGTTGAATTTTTCTAGAATTTAAAGTTTTTTTTAGAATTTATTACTAAACTGCACCACGCGAAGGGTGTCGTACACCAAACCAATTTAAAAATTAACGTCATTATTTTAGGAAATTTATAGTTTTCTTGGTTTTTTGAATTTGTTAGTACAAATTTTTTAAAAATAATTAATTTCATTAGAGAATTTACATGGGACCAATTTTCTATCGATTCTTTTTTTCTATTCGGCTACTTACAGAGTTGCCTTCTTATTGTAGTACGCCGATGTTTCGATATTTTTCAGTGCTACCCAGTTTCAAATTATGTCCAAAAAAGTATGCTAACGATATTATCGACCTTTTTACATAACAACAAATCGTTTGTCAAACTATCGATTACAAAGATAGCTAAAAACATAGGTTATAAAAATAGCTAAATAAAACAGCAATTTATTTTAATGAAAATGACAGCAAATTCAATTATAAAGTTAAGATTTAATCAGGGAATAAAACCCTAACCGAAACCGTAACCTTTGACCGGTAAAAACCGATTGAAATTTAAAAACAATTTTCATTTGACCGAAACCTTAAAACCGAAATAACCGTTTAGTTACCGATTCATTTATAAGGGTTAATTTCGGTTCTTCATGCATAAAAAAAATAATTATTGTTAATTTTTAATTTTGATTTTTGAATTAAACTTTCTTATGTTTAACTTTGAATTTTTTTTATTAAATTCAAGATCGAATTTTCATAGCACTGAACAAGCGCAAATAAAATAAATTTAAAATATACTGAAGAATATGTGAAAGAAATGTGTGAATGAAAATTTAAGAAAGTAATGTCTTTTTAATTATTATTATTATAATAATTATATAACTATATTTTTGCAAAAAAAAATTTGTTTGTGAACCGAAACCATACCGGTATTTTAAAACCGATACATACAAAAACCGGTTCACCGTTACGAAACCTTTATTCAAAGATTTTGCGTAACCGATAACCGAAAACCTAAATGCGAACATAACCGAAACCGTAACTGCAACCGATATTCGTTTCGGTTTTAATCCCTGGATTTAATTATATAAAAAACTGTTAAAATTCCACGGCAGTTGAATACGAATTTAGAAGTTAATATCGTTATACTTAACCGAAACAAAAAGACTTCCATAAGTCGAAGTCTCCATAACTCGAAATAATATAAATAAATAAAGATTATTTAATCTTGTTTTTCTCATAAACTAAAGAAAGTCTGATAATTTTACATTTAACTTTCAGCTATAGCGCAAAAATATCACGTTCTTTTTAATAAAAATAATCAACAAATAAATTCGCAATTGTTTAATGGATGAATCAACTTTTATTAAAAATAATAAAAGTAAAGCAACGTTTTTTAATAAACGATTAACTAATGCTTTAAAATACAAAAGGTCTTAAATTTGTAGATAAAGCTAAACAAATATTGCTTGAATCCTTTTTAAGGAAGCTAAGAAAAAGTTGGTGTTGTGCTTTGTGACTTTTTTTAAGTTATGTTTTTGTACATTAGGTACAGCCTCTTTATTGCTCTCTCTCTCTCTCTCTCTCTATCTCTCCCAGTTCTTAAAGCTGTTGAATAGGTGTATTGTGTGTCGCTGGCGGAGGAATTGAATCCTCCCCAAATCCACTATATGAGCTCCATTTCTCAAGAGCGTCGAGGCCGCTGATCAGTTCCGTATTGTTGGGAAATGCGATGCGAAAATGTTTAGCAACCTTTGACGCAATACGAAATCCTTCGCAATAGACATTTGGATCCTGTTTATCGAACACAACTTCCACGTCGTCAGTGACATCATTGATCCTGATTGCGTTATCCTCGCCAGAGATGCGATCGTCGAGCAACTCGGAGCTCACAAATGGCTCCACAATGATGTTGAATATGCCAATTATGAAACTACTATTCTCCGCATGCTCCTGCAGATTATCGAGTATGCGCTCCAAGAAGAATTTTTCAGCTGCCATGGGCAGCAGACTGAACATTGGCATCACAACGGGCCTCTGCTGATTCTCGATGTAGCAGCTCAGGCAGCTGGATATCATTTCGGCCATATAATTGCGCACCAATTCGGACTCATCCACCAGCAGCTGGAGCACAGCACGCATATAGTTTCCAATAATGTGGACATCGCCGGTCGCCAATAGCGGCAGGACGTAAACTGTGAGGCGATCAACCAATTGGGCGGCCTTAAAGCGCAGATACGGCTTCTGGGTGGGTGCACTGAGGTCAAGGGCATAGTCTAAAAGTGGCATCCACAGCACTTGCTGCTCCGGCTGACGCATACCTTGAAGCGTCACCTGACGCGTTACGCAGAGAACCAGACCCGGCTCAACGCCACAATCGCGACGCTCGAGCAGCTCGGGGATGGTCAAATTCAGTCTGCCCATCAGGGCGAGCAGTGCGTACACTGCGCATCCGAGTGCTGGATTACGTCTGGGCTCTTCCGCTATCTGATTGGCCATATCCAAGACGTATTGTATCGCTTCCTCACACTCCCGCAGTTTATAGACCACCAATTGGAGGAGTCTATTTCCCATGACCTTACAAAAGGCAACTACATCCGGATCAAACTGAAAGTTCTTCAGCTCAAACTTGTCGACGAGGCCACGGGTTTTACTCGAAGTGTTTGCCAGCTGGAAGAGCATGTAGAGCCACAAATCGACCGTAAATTGTTTCAGTGATTCCGGCACATATGTTGGCCTAACCAGCACCGACAACATGTGCTCCATTACCGTCTCCGGACGCCCTGTCAGTCGATGCACGTGCAGTGTAAAAACGTGATAGAATTTCGGCGATATGGCATACTGATCACAACGTTCATAGATCGTCTTATGATGCAGCAAACATATGATCTCCAGAGCACTTAAATGATTTGCTTTAATTTGTTTGGCGTCGTTCGCATCCAGCAAGATGGCAGTCAGCACATTCAGGACGGCATTAAAAACATATATATCCTGGACATATATCTTCAGAGCCGAAATCGACAGCACCTGTATCGCTAGATTAATCGTTCGCACATTCTCCCAGCGCACAAGGCGATAAAGTTCCAGCAATTGCAGCAGATTGCCATGCAGACTATTCAAATCCCTTGTAAACGGCTCCATTTTTTGCAGCAAATTATCAGGTTGATAAAGCTGCAAAAGAAACCATGAAAATTAATATATTGCTGAGCTTAAACTGAACAAGGAGGACAATTAAACAATAAGACACAATTAAATGATTAGCCTTAAGTTGAATTAATTTCTTAATTCAATATTCATCAATATATCAGTATATTGTTGAGCTTTTTAAATAAAAAGTTTAATTAGTTTTAGCTAAACTGAACAAGGAGAACAAGATTACGCGTTTATCAACTAAACCATGAGGACATTCTGAGATAATTCCGCTTAAGTGGATTAAATTTTTGTATTCAATACTCTGAACATAGAGCAGTTCAATATATCAATATTTTGTTGAGCTTAAACCAGGACAAGTTTGTTCAATTAAACAATAAGACACAATTGAATGATTAGCCTTAAGTTGAATTAATTTTTTAATTCAATATTCGTAATACGACAAGTGCACGTTTAGTTCAATATTTCAATATATCGCTGAACTTAAACCTAAATTGATTTTTAAAATCGATAAGGGAATGACATTGTAGTTGATTACTTGACATAACCGAATATTTTAAGCAAATGAAAATAAAGAAATTTAAATAGATGGAACAGTTATTTAAAAAGTGCCATGAGAAAGAGAGAGAAAGAATGATTGTTACGCAGAAAGAGAGAGAGAGAGAGAAAGGAGAGCGAACAGCTACTAGATGGAATTTATGGTCAGTTTCCGACTTAAACTGTTGACTTACATTGTTGTGCAGACAGTTCATCACTTTGAGCCTCAGTATAATCCTACGGAAATTTTTGGAGGCCAGCGTGGGAATCATAAAGTTGGCCAAGACCTGGCTGGCCCTTTGACGCGTCATATTGTCATGAACGCAGCAGATCTTCTGCAGGAAAGGCACAAATTCGCAGAGCTGTAAAAAAAGCAATCCGAGAGTGTCAAACATAAAATGATTACAAAAACACTTTGGTTACTGGGCTAGTGACAAACTGTTACTCACATTCAAGGTATTTTCGGTGCCTTCGAGGGGAGAGGGATAGAGACGAGCGAGCAACTGGAGCATGGCCTCCATTTGTACAGTTTGTCCGCTAGTTGATTTGCCAAATTTCTTGGCCATCGCCGCCCGACGCAGGCAGCCATGGAAATAGTCAAAGAGTTGGGGAAAGCGCGTGAAGAAGATGCGTCCGGTCATGCGATTGCGCACATGCAGCTGGCCAAAATCGTTGCGGGCACGCTCGACGCCAAAGATGCGCACCATGAGGGCCGATAGCAACAAGGTGGCGCAATTGCGTTCGGCCCATTCGACGGCATCGAGACTCTCGAGGGCACATTTAACGCCACGTCCGATGAACTCGCCCACAAGCTCAGAGAGTTCACTGCAGCGGAAGAGGGCGCGCATGATGTTGAGGGCATGGCTGCGGGCAGTTGCAGCAGCTGGTCCTGGCACACGACGCTCGCACACGTCCAGCAGCAGGGACATGCTCTTGCTGAAGGTGTTGTGGGTGCCCAGCTTGAGTTCGGTGCAAATCAAAGCTTGCAGCATGTAGGGAACACCAGCGCTGCGTCGAGTGGGGCAGATTTCCTTTCCTTGGTGTTGGCCGGCGATCAACTGCATTGCCTCATCCAGCCATACGGGCGGCAATTGATTCAATGACGGCTCATCGCTTTGCCAGAAACGACGACAGAGCAGTGTGAATCCCACATAGGCCTGCTCAAAGGCACCACGATGTTTGATCTCCGCTAGCAGGACCAGAAAGTGTTCACCAATATCAGCCACCTGCTGCTTGCTGAGCAAATAGTTCTCTGGATGCTCCTGCTGCAATGGCGCCTGCTCCACCAGCTCACCCAATATCAATGAGACTTCTTTAATGCTGCGCCAAGCGCACAGCAACACCAACTGTGCCGTTATCGAGAGCGTATCCACTGCGGGTTTTGATTCAGCATCAGCATCTGCATCAGCTTCAGCTTCAGTTTCAGCATCATCATCGACTACGACATCGACTTTAGCTTTGACTTCAGTTTCATCTTGGATTGCAGCTAGTGTTGCTGGTATGTGACCTTCGGGGGAATCGCTACCGACGACGGGCAACATCAGTTCACTGACAATCATACAGAGGCTGAGCAACTGTTCGATATACTCTCGCCACAGCTGCTCCTCGGCCAGTTTGGTTAGCTTCAGTTGTTGCAGCAAATGTCGACTGGCAAATAGCAGTCCATACAATGGATTTGTTTTGGCTGCCAGGGTTAGATCACCTTGAGCCTGGGTAATACCAGAGCGTAAATGTTTCGAGAGCCACTGCAAGACAGCAAAGTAACGTGGCTCGTTAATTGGCAGCTGCTCCGGCTGTGGCACCTCGACAAGCACGTCCTTGGCCTGGCAATAGACCTGCAGCTGATAGGCGGCCGTCACAGAATCCGGCGGACGCAGCGATACTAACAATCGCAGCATTTCATCTGGCAACTGGGGTGCCTGCAATTCCATCTTTTGCAATATTTGGGCAGCCAGCGCCTTGTTGTGCTCATAGCTGTCACCCAGGCAATGGAATAGATACGGCGTTGACTGTGCTGGCAGCTTGGGTAGCCAGGTGAGACGCAAGAGTTCCATTATCTCAATGCAATCGTGTAACAGATGCATCGATAGCCAACGACGTCCATAATTGGCAGTGGGAAACAGATTCAGCATCAATATGCGCATCAGTTTGTCAATAAATTTAATCAGCTCATGATCATCGGGAAGGGCAGTTAATCCTTCTCCGCCTCCGCCTTCTCCCTTTTCCTTTAGCTGCTGTGCCAAATTCAGATCCAGACGTTTAATTGCCTTCTGCAGTAATCCGCGTCCAATCTGACGCAAGTGTGCACTGGGACTGTTGGCATTATTCTCCACATAACTGATGATTGCATCCAACTCAAATTGTGTGTACGGTTCACTCAGTCGTGGCGTCTCCACGACAAAAGACAATGCCATCAAACGTGTATTATCATCGACTCCAATCATTGCTTGATTTATCTGCTCCGTATTCTCCAGCATGAGGGTCTTCACCTGACGATGCTGGCCATTGCTACGCGCCATCAGCATGGCAGCCAGTTTACTGCTAAACGGCAATCCACGTTGCTTCATGATCAGGCCAAGCACATTGTGATCCAGCTGGACGGCCACCTTGATGAGGCGCTCAATCATGGGAAGCCGTTCGCTAACCGGCCGTGCATGCTGAAATAATCTCACACACCACACGTTGTACCAGTCCCTGAAGTCCACCTCTTTGTGTGCCGCAGTCATCATGCCTGCAACAAGTAATTCAATTAAAATTATTGCATTAACATTGAAAGGACCATTTAATAATTTGTCTGGAATTCCATTCGAAATTGTTCAACGGAACTAATGTTCAACCAGAGACCATTAATAGGAGTTATGAGTTGTTATATAAGATCTTTAAATAAGAATAATGCTTCACTTACATTTGTATAAAGTGTTGACGTTGTCATCAATACCGAGGTAGATGGGAAAGATTTTATCCAAGATGTTCACACAATTCTGGAGAACGGACTTGGCGCCCAATACCTCGACGAGCTGTTGCAACATGAGGCATGTAGCATTGAGTGGCATGCGATGACGCTCAAACGATGTATAGACCTGATTAATAATATTCTGTTGACCTCCGGCCTTAGAGAGCTGCAGGACTTGATGCACTAGATTGGCGCTCATGTGACGTATGGATTCAACACTGCTCACGATGTGTTCAAGCGAGAATCTCAACAATATGGTCAGTATCAGGTTGTACATGATGAGAGGACGATCCGACAGATGAATTGAGGATAGTGACTTGGAGTATGTGAACAGATGCTTGGACATGAAGACCAGCAGATTGGTAACATTACCAGCCGCCTTCACCTGATCAACAACGCTCTTCAGTATATCCAATGCCATTTGTACATGCTCGGCATAATCTGTCTTTAGCAGCACCAACAATGAGGCTGATTTAATAGGTAAATCTTCAGCGGCAGTCAAATTCTTGATCTTGCTTAGATAATCACCAAACTCGTTAAAAAAGCGAGCATTGTGACCAATTGACATCCCAGCTATGGAACGCACATCCCAAGGCGTGTCCACATGTCGAGCCACGCGTTCGGCGCACTCATTAATCAGTCGCAACTCTTGGCATTTCTCCGGATCCAGCAGTAGTTTGAAGTCAGTCAGAAAGTTGACATGGAAACGCAAAATATTCTGTATAAATAAATAAAATTCATTGCGTCGTGTCGGTGACAGATCCTCTTTGGCCTCACTGTAAAATAAGCAAATAGGAAAACTTTAGTTAAGAATGCTCGACTACGAGATATCCTAATATAGTCCCTCAGGCACTTGGATACGTATCATGTATGCCAAAACTCTTAAGTCTCTAACTTTAATATTGCTCTTGTTTTATTTGATATGTGGGCGAAGGGGGCGTGGCATTCAAAATTTAAAATAAACACTGATTAGTCTGCACATACATATAAGAAACCTACATATGTAATTTGGAGATACTTTCGTTTATACGGACTGTCAACTGATGCTGATCAAGAATAAATGCACATATACTATACTTTAAAGTCTGCCACGCCTCCGTCTACCTATTACGCACTTTGTTCACATTTTTTTTTACCCTCGACCAGAGACATTACCTGATGGACATCCAGAAGCGCTCCAACGCCTTAGGCAACAATGGCACAAAGCCATATATCTCCTTGGCCAGTGATTCACGGCCATAGGAGAAGTTGTGCAAGCAACTGCCGATGGATACAAACACATCATTCATAAAGTCGATGGATACATCATTGTTATCGATGCTTTCAGCCAATTGACGGAGAGATTCACACAAAGCCTTCTGCAATGCTTCCTTTGTGTGTGTTGTGTTGGCTCTTTTGCCAGCCGCATAGTTGGAGAAGAGTCTATTAAATCAGAGTTAATGCATTACAGTAAATTCGAAAATATACTATGGCAAATATTACTTTGTCAATATTCCACGCACGGAATGTTTTAAGGGGCTGGCGAACAGCACGTCAGCTAAAAAGGCAAAAGCTTCTGGATTCTCAAAGAGCTGCTTCACCACAGATATTTGCTCGTTGCAGCTTGTGGCTGCTGCAAATTGAAGCACATAATTGCATTGCGCTAAACAAGAAAACAATCGAAATTCAGACGAAAATTTGTTGACAAAACGCAACTTTTTGAGTGCCAATACTTACAATCTTGCCACTTTGCCGGTATTGGTACAAGCGCTCCGCGCATCTCAGAAAAGCGTTTTGGATGTGCGCATAACTTTAAAGCAGCTACGCGCAGGCTTAAATCGTTCATTTTGGTTCTAACAAAAAAGTCCAAATAGCCGCCAGGAAAAGCGTGCTGACTAGCTATCAAAATTTAGAATGATAGTTATCAATTATCGATAACAAACTGACAAAGTACGATAACACGATTTTATTCAGGGCTGGTATGCTGTTCACGATAAATGCGACGGGCAAAACCGAGAAATTTATTATTTATTTACTTATATATTATATAAAATGCTAAATTGCTAAGCATTAATTTGTTTAAGCTGATATTGAAGTATAACTTTGGAATATCTTTTGACATCAAACACCCAGCATGTCTAAGCTAGAAGTCCCCGCCATATTATAAATGCTTAATTAAAAAAACCTGACTTGGTTGCATATGCATATAAAAATGTAATTTTCTTTAACGTTTATAGCTTGCATTTACATTCATGTTTTCTGATTTATTACAATGTATTCATCATTAAAACAAAATACATAGAGGTGAAAAGAAAATGCAGAATATGTATGCTCTGTATGCAGCCACTTTACAGACGGCGACCACGACGACCTCCCTTCCTGCGTGTGGAATCGGATGGAATGGGTGTGACATCCTCAATGCGACCAATTTTCATTGATGAGCGAGCCAGGGCACGCAGAGCGGATTGGGCACCGGGTCCGGGTGTCTTGGTCTTGTTACCGCCCGTAGCACGCAATTTGATGTGCAATGCAGTAATGCCGAGCACCTTGCACCTTTCAGCCACATCCTAAATAAGAATGAGAGTAGACATTTAATTGGCATATTCATGTTTACATGATTATCGATAACACATCATACCTGAGCAGCCAACATGGCGGCGTAGGGGGAAGCCTCATCACGATCAGCCTTGACCTTCATGCCGCCGGTGACACGTGCAATTGTTTCGCGACCGGACAAATCGGTAACGTGCACAAAAGTATCGTTGAAACTGGCATAGATGTGGGCAACGCCGAAAACGTTCTCGCCATCACGAACCTGTGGGCCAAGCGACACTTGAACTTCCTCTTTCTGAACTTTAGCCTTCCTGGGAGCCATTGTGTAGCAATTAACGAACGATCAGCAACTGTTGGAGAGAATTAGATACACAGTTGAACAAGTTGTTTTCGCATAAAATTGCCTCCACATGGCAGATTCATACACACACAAACACTTGCAAAAAAACAAAACAAAATAGGCGCCACTGCAGCATTGTCACAAACGAAACAAAAACAGGAATTTATTGTGCACTTCAGATATATATTGATTGTTCTTATTGTCTGTTATGCGATTCATGTTTTTGTTTTGAATTTATGGCGTAAAACGTATTTTTTATTGAAAAAAAAACAAGAGATTGTCACAACACGAACCAATTGCGTGAACCGGATATTAAAAAAGAAGGCTATATAGCAGATGTCAAAGAAGAGTTGCCACTCTCTGAGCTGTCAAGAGTTGCTCATGTTTGCAACACAGGAATGTTGAAATTAGAAGATTTCGCCTCACGCATGCATCTATCGGTAGCACCCTTAGCAATTTCGATAACTGCTTGTAACGACAATAATAAAAGTTTTTGTTTTCTTTTTAAATGTGAAAGCTTATGTAAAAAAATTTACCTTGGTTTTAATTGATATTGCCAAGTATGCTCATTGTAACGAAATTCTCTGTTAATTTGGTCAGTATTTAAAGATAATTAGTTAAAAATATTAAGCTCAATAATTTCAAGAAATATGTTATAAAAGCCTTGTAGTATACTTTATAGCTTAAGAGATTCAACTTGTTTATTTCTGCAATAATTTTAATTTAGTAGTTTGTGACGTAACGAAAGCCATGCCACGATAGTCAAAATATCGTTAGCTTGAAGATTCGATACATATCAACGACAACTGCAGCAGAAAGATTAACATTAGTGGGATTCCGGTAAACGTTTTTGATTTGCTTTTGATTTGATTTTGATTTTTCAGTCAGCTGTTCACAGCTGCTCCATACAAAATTTTCAGTGTGCCCAGAGCAAATCAGGGAAATGTGGTCTTACTAATTGATTTCAAAAAATCAGCTCTGAGACTGATTATTTTTGCATTTTGATTTGCTTTCAACTCAAAACTTTGTCAGCTGTGTGGCATATGGTGTTTGTTTACATTCTGCTGTCATATCAATATGGAGAACGTAAGTCTAATGCATTTAAAGTATTTGTAAATAAATAAATATAAAATATATGTTTAATATTTATTTAATGCTTTTTAGGATGCTTACCAGCCCCTCTTGAAAAAACGCAGAAACAACAGCATAAAGTGGACGGAGTCAAAAGTACTCGAATTATTAGAGATATTCAATAAAAACATAATCGAAAAGCAAACTTTCGTTTAAAACGTGTATAAATTTCCTTTTCTGGCTTTCTTTCGGCATTTTGTATACTTTTTAGTTGTCAATCAGCTGTTCGCCCAGGCTGCCAGCTGTTCACGAAATCAAAAAATAATCAGTGTGCAAAAAGGGTCGTTCCGTCAAATGATTTTGATTTGGTTTAAAATAATCAAAAGCAAATCAAAAACGTTTACCGGAATCCCACTATTAACTTCATCGACTATTTCCACGTCAATGGCTAAGCTATCGATAAAAAAGTAAGGAAAATATTTAAAAAACGAGTTAAATGGTTTGATATCCAAAGTATTAAGAAAATTGAAACTATGATTGATGCAAATAATTTACTATTCTTATATGCAAAATTTTATCGGTGGTCGAACACAATTGTCAAACTATCGATACAGTGAATGTTTATGCAGCCCTGCTGTAGCTAGTGTTTTCGATAAGTGGAATCGAATTTTTTTTTTTTGGTGTCACAAGATAGCTTCAAAACGAACAACAACAACAGACGAAAGATGTCGTGGGTTTCCGATTACCAGTATACGTGTCTACAAAGGATAATGTTTCGTGCAATTCAAATATATAAGATTCCACAACACATTGCCTTCGTCATGGATGGCAACCGAAGATTCGCCCGCTCCCAGCAGATTGATAAGATCGAGGGGCATTCGCGGGGATTCTCAAAGCTGGCGGACGTGCTGCGCTGGTGCCTCGATATGGGAATTCGTGAGGTGACCACATTTGCATTCAGCATCGAAAACTTTAAGCGTTCCAATGAGGAAGTCGAGGGCCTCTTCAATTTGGCCAGAGAGAAATTCTCCAAGCTGCTGGAAGAGACAAATCGTTTGGATGAGCATGGTATACGAATACGTGTAATTGGTAATATTGAGTTGCTGCCGGCAGATTTGCAGCGTTTGATTGCCACGGCCATGTTGCGAACGGAGAACAATGATAAACTCTTTTTGAATGTCGCCTTTGCGTACACATCCCGCGATGAAATCACCCAGGCTGTCGAGACCGTGATGAAGCATTACGAGGATGATGGCGTGTCGCCAACGGATATCAATGAGCGTCTGCTGGAGGCATGCCTCTACACCCGCCATTCGCCGCCACCAGATCTAGTCTTCCGCACTTCGGGCGAGACGCGGCTAAGTGACTTTATGATGTGGCAGGTTCGTGATGCTGTGGAAGCTCATTTAAGAGGAGCTCACGTCTTTTAACTTTTTGCTGCTTTTTTTAGATCAAATCATCGGTGCTGTACTTTACGAATGTCTTATGGCCACAAATAACCATCTGGAATTTTATGGCCGGCATTGTTGCCTACCAACGGGACAGGTGCCACCTTGAGACTTACAAGCGGGAGAACCGTCTGCCTAGTGAACGATTGGATAAATCTAGCGATTTTTATAGCTTGCGCGTTCAAAGATTTCTACATAAGATGGATGCCAATCGGCGGAAATTACTTGTAGCATTGGCTTCGAATTAATGACAGCCAAAATTGTTTACTGCATGTCAATGTCGTGATAAAAAAAATACATTACATGTAAATAACCTAATGATCAGTGTATCCAGTTCAGATTTTTTTCCATCAAACAGAGCAGCGGGAACTCTGGATTTTTTTTAAGGTAATTTTAATTTAGTTTATAAAATAAGAGTTATTATTTTATTTTTAAATAAAAAATTCCGAGAAAAAAAATGATCTTTTATTTAAAAACATTTAGGTAGAACATAAATTTAATGAATTAAGCCTAGTACCGACGTGAGATAAAAGGCCTAGCGTAAGTCAAACTCCATATAAAAAAAACGCTAGCATAAAGCGAAAAAGAAGAAGACGACATTTATCTCCGCTTGTCGGTCCGGACGTAAAGTAAACTGAAATTAAAAACGGAGTTGCCAGATAAGGAACGGGCGTTATCCAGCACTGTGTGAAACAGCTGACTAGCCCAAACATTGAACTGTTTAGAGTTTCGCCATCTATCTATCTCACTCTCACAATAACTCAAACGAAATGGCGCATAGACGCCATAGAGTTACCACTCAACTTTTTGTTATTTTTTCGTGTTGCGTTGACAACACTGTCTTTACGCTCGTCGACAGCGAAATATTGAGCATTTTCCGCCGCTAACAATTTATCTCACGTCGGTACTAGGCTTTAATTATGATAAGTTTATTAAAAGAAAACCAACGAACGGTGTTCTTAAAACTTTTTTTAGGTGTTCGAAATTTGGCAGCACTGGTAATGATGAACCAAGTCGAATGTAAAAAAAACTATGTGTTGTTGAACACAATGCATCCATCCATATTATTTAACTATTTCGGCGCATTCGATGTTTACTGGATGCAGTGTTGCCAACTTTTGTTTGAAAATAAAAGCTGTTTTTGACGGGAGGTACGATGCAAAAAAGCTGAAGAATTAATGAAAAAATCCATAAAAAAGCTAGTTTTCCAATTCATTAATTCCATATTTTTCTCCCGAGAGGGAAAGAGTGAGCGCACAAAATCAGTTGCTCAGAAAGAAACTGAACCCTCTGAGCATCTGCTGATCTTTTATTCATAAGATGTGAATAATTTCATCAATGTTGTCCTCAGTCGCCTGATTTTCATTATTATATGACAATCACTTTCCTATCATCCGCAGGAATTTATTGGGAAGCTTATACATATGTGTCAGCACTTTTCGAGTCTGCGCATCATAATAAAATAAATTCTTTTAATTTTAAGTAGCAAACAGTTAATCCAAATTCTCAATATTCTCAAGTGTATTTTTTTTTTTTTCGCAGTTTTGACTTTACAAGATTGAGTTCGCTAAATATGCGCTTCACTTCGGCGTTGGACCAAGGCAACGATAACACATCAATAGCAACCTTAGCCAGGTCTTCAAAAGTATTGTTGCTCACAGAATCCTTATAGAAATTGATTTCCATCCAAAATTTTGTAGTGCTGTCATTATTTTGCCATTTCACGAAGTGAATTTTTTATATTGCCTTTTAATTTGCCCTATATTTGGGAATTTACAAAAAAAATCTGAAAAAAAGCATTTAAAAAAAAGAGCCAGAATTCCCGCTGCCCGCTGTTTTTAAATTTTTCTAGCAAGTGGCCTTTGAAAAAAGCGTTTTTGACGGGAAAAAAGCGAATCTGGCAACACTGACTGGATGCAACATTTTGTTAAATACAGGATCTAACACGTATCTTAAGTAACTGTTTGCAATATTTAAATACTTTCGTTCACTGGTACGTATGCTTAATATACATCAGCCAAATAAATAAATGCCAATAATTAAAAATGCCAATAAAAAAAAAAATAAATAAATAAAAAAAAAAAAAATATTAGTCAGTTATTTAACACAGTGACTCAAAATTCATAGGAACACTTAAAGTAGCAACTATCATATAGAGCTGCCAAGTCAATTGAAATGTTCACAATAGACGTAGAAAGTTGTGCAATTGCTATCGCACTTGGACAATCGATTATTATCGCTTGCAAATGCAATAACACAATGTGCTTGCAACTCTCTTCTCGCTAGTGTTGGGTAAACACTGCTCATTTAGGGAACATGTTCAATTGTTCATTTTCTTTAGGAGAGTCAACTCACTCACATTGGTCAGTTGTTCACTCGTTTTACTCAACTGCTCCCTTGTTCACTACTCTAAGCACCTCGCGTAACTTTACAAAAATATCATACGTTACATATGAATTTAAATTTGATGGCTGATCAGGTTGCTCTGCGAGTTGCATCTCAAAACACATTTGCAATACTTGCCACTAGCTAGCTAGATTCCGGCATATTCGAAATGGCTCCATATTTTGCTATACTTTCTGATTAGCGACATTCTGAATTTTTAACGAACATTCAGCTTTGGCGCTAATTCAAGAATTGTAAATTTTCTTAGAAAACAAAAGCAAAGATAAACAAGAACTTAAAATGAGCTAAGAGAAAGACTCCAGCAAAGTGCACACTAGGAACAACTGAAGAATAGTAAGAAAAACAGAACAGCTTAACAAGAATGGACAACTGAGCAGAACAGAAGAAATGAACTATGAGCAACTCAGCAAAAAAGAACAAAAGAGAGCAAGTGAGCAATAAAGAACAATTTGGAAGGAACAAGTTCACTTCACTGGTTCAGTGAGCATCTCCTTCTTGTTCACTCACTCATGAGCAACCCAACACTACTTCTCACATTGGTGGTAATTGCTGAAATTACCATCTTGCAAAACTTTTTTTGTTGTACATATATACAAAAATACACAAGAAAAGTAATAGGCATTAGTTTTTCATAAAATAGTGTAAAACAAAGTACACTTTTAGTTAGCTTTAAAGTTAGTTTTCAGTGTTAAAAGCAATTAATTTGAAGCTCTAGCTCTAGTTTTCTTACACTAGGCGTGACGACGAAAAAAAATCGACAAAAAAAAGAAAAAACAAATTTCACTCGAAATCCGCAAATAAGATTTACACGCGATCGCATCAAAAACGACAACTATACGACAAATATTTTGTATATCGTTTCAAAGTAGCTCCAAATTATTGAAAGTCAACAACTAACACGAAAATAAAGGGTAAGTAAATGTGCTACAATATAAATGTGTGTATATTTTCATACATACATATCTATAATATGAGTGTGTGTGTGTTTGCATGTGTCGTTCTGCATGTTGCTCTCTTTCTGTTCTTTTTTTTTAACTTCCCTTTTGGTCGGCCGCTGGCGATGCTGTATTGATTTTTTTTGCGCGTACGCTGCGCCGCCTGTCGTCTGCCGGTGGAAGTGTCGTGGGAGAGTGGGGAGCCGCTGTTATGGTACATTTTACATGCAGTTTATGGAAGAGAATTAAGCAATAAAAAATGTATGCCCGAGATCTTATGTAGTTAAATTGCATGCGCAACTAAACTAATCAGCACTTGAGTTTGCAAGTTTCCATGCAAAGGTAAATTTGTGCTTATTTATCAATGCCTATGGCTGTCTCTGTTTTCTTCGGCTGTCCCCATGAGGTGCGTCCCTTTTGTTTGGTTCAGCGAACCGGCTGCCGTATGCTCTGAACCGAATCACTGTTAAATGTCAAACCATAAAATGCAAATAAAACGTATTTAATTTCTTTAAATGTAAATTGTGTTTCAACCGCACAAGTATGTGAGCATCAGTGTGTGTAATATGTCCATGTCACGTGTTAACAGTTCTGAAAAAAAAAACATCTGCAAGTCACTGCGAGTATTTTCTGTACTCACTTTAAAAATTACACAATTGTCGTTGGAAACAATTGAAACATGAATGACTGGTTCCGGTTCAAGGATTGCAATCGAACATGTTCTTTGAACTGCGCTTGTGCATCGTTTTGTGGTCGTCAAATTTCCTTTTAATATTTGTAAAACAAATAAAATGTTCAAAGTACGAGTATGAAATACTTGATGCAGGGTATTTTGAAGTTGAGTACGCACTTTTACGAAACTTGACAACTATGTCTAAGCATTATGTTTGACAAAGAGCGCAAATCCTTAAAGTTGTTGTTCGAGCCCTAGTTCAATTCAATACAGTTCAATAATTTTATATAAAATTTAATTATTTTATACAAAAAAAAAAAAAATAAAATAAAAAATTGCTATATATTTTATTTTAAGAAAGTGTGCCGCAACGAGAGGTATATTCAATTTTTTTCGATTCGGGTATACAAAAAATTAAAATCAAAAGGACGCTTTTATTTTCAACTTTTATTTATAAATCTAAAATACATAAATCAATTATTAAATAATTCTTTTTTTTTATATAAATTGAAATTGTATTACTTAACAATTTTTTTAATATTTAAATCGAGTTTGTAAAATTAATTTTTAAATTTATTAAAATCAAAACAACTATTTTTTATTTTTTTTTTTTTTATATATCTTAATCATTGATTAATGTACAAAAAATGTATTTCTGTCGATTAGGTGGACGTTGAAGAACCAGCCAGAAAAAAGGACAAGAGAGTTAGCAAGTGATTTATCTATCAGGAAGACAACGCGATCCGAACAATGTACGCAGGAGCATATGCACCCAACGCCGGCGGCGGGCAGCAGCAGCACACGGGCGGCTATTATGGCAACAGTGGCGGCGGCGCAGCTACTGCCGGCGGCAATGGACTACGTCATGAGCGTCCATATTATCCGCGTAATAATTTTGCTGGCGCTGCTGGAAATGCTGCCTCTTTGAATGGAGCAGGCGGCGGAGCGGCAGCTGGAGGAATGCACTTTGGACAGCCGTATGGTGTGATGACCTATGGCATACAAAATGGCATTAGCATGGGTGCTGGTGCTAATCCGTATCGTGGCGGCGGCGCTGGTAATGCCATGCAGAATGGTGCATTCGCTGGAGCCAATGGCATCGCCTTTCAGGGCGGACCACGTGCCAAGAATCCAAACTATGCCCAACGCTATCAGAAGCCCCACAATGGCATGGGCAACGGCGGTGGCTATCAGGGAAGTGGTAGTGCCAATTATAATGCAGCCGCATTGGGCATGCTATCAAAGGAGGAGCGCGCCGAACTGCAGCGTGAGAAGGCTAAGAATCCGGGACGTAATTTGGTTAAACCGCATTGGGAGAATTTGCCACCATTTCTAAAGGATTTTTACATCATGCATCCCAATAATCAGAACCGCAGCGAGCAGGCTGTCGCCGAGATGCGTCACGAGCTGGAGATAACTGTGTCGGGCAACGAGCTGCCCCATCCGGTGGCCAGCTTTGAGGAGAGCTCATTGCCCCAGCATGTCATTGATGAGATGAAGCGTCAGGGATTCACCAAACCGACCGCAATTCAATCACAAGGCTGGCCAATTGCCTTAAGTGGACGCGATCTAGTTGGCATTGCCCAAACTGGCTCTGGCAAAACACTGGCCTACATGTTGCCGGCGATTGTGCACATTGGCAATCAGCCTCCGATAATGCGCGGCGAGGGACCAATCGCCTTGGTCCTGGCTCCGACACGTGAGCTGGCCCAGCAAATTCAGTCGGTGGTGCGGGATTATGGACACTTGTGCAAGCCGGAGATAAGGCACACTTGCATCTTTGGTGGTTCATCGAAGGTGCCCCAGGCACGTGATCTCGAACGTGGCGTGGAGGTGATCATTGCGACACCTGGTCGTCTGATTGATTTTCTTGAGAATCGCAATACCAATTTGCAACGTTGCACTTATCTTGTTTTGGATGAGGCCGATCGCATGCTTGACATGGGATTTGAGCCACAAATACGAAAAATTATTGAGCAAATTCGTCCGGATCGTCAGGTTGTGATGTGGTCCGCCACTTGGCCAAAGGAGGTCCAGGCACTTGCCGGTGATTTCCTCAACGATTATATCCAAATCAATATTGGCTCAATGAATCTGTCGGCCAATCACAACATTCGACAGATTGTCGAGATTTGCAATGAGAACGAGAAGCCGCAGCGCCTGGTGCGCCTCCTTAAGGAGATTGTCCCCACAACCAACAATGCGTCCAACAATGGCAACAAAATTATCATATTTGTGGAAACCAAAATCAAGGTAAGTCTCACTATCACATTGTCAACTGCTATGGTTGACATTTGCTCCGATATTGTGTTAATCTTAATTTGGTTTCATTTGAGATTGATTCCACTTTCATATTATATTCAATTCCATTTCATCTATATATATAAAACTCTTTGTCCTGACTGACTGACTGACTCACTGACTGACTGAGAATCAACGTGCAGCCCAAACGGTAAAAGATACAGAGCTGAAATTTGCACACAACATAGTTGAGATATTTTCATCGTGCAATAAGACGGCGTTTTGGGAAATTCGACGTCTAAGTGGGTCAAATCGGAGTCAAAGGTCACGAAATTGCTTAGTATGAAAAACTTTTTTGTTTCTTAAGATATCTCAACCAAACTCAGATATTATATGTTTGGTACTGTCTCTTACATTCTGACCAAATTTGGTCAAAGTGGAATGACTATATCTTATAGCTGCATAGGAACAATCCGATGAAAAACACCTTTAGTATGAAAAACTTTTTTGTTTCTTAAGATATCTTAACCAAACTCACACATTATATGTTTGGTACTGTCTCTTACATTCTGACAAAATTTGGTCAAAGTGAAATGACTATATCTTATAGCTGCCATAGGAACAATCCGATGAAAAACACCTTTAGTATGAACAACTTTTTTGTTTCTTAAGATATCTCAACCAAACTTGCAGATTGTTTGTTTGATACTGTCTCTAACATACTAACCAAATTTGGTCAAAGTCGGATGACTATATCATATAGCTGTAATAGGAACAATCGGATGCAATCGAAGATATCCTAACAAAATTCCCAGATTTACTCTTCGTGCCAAATTTTGACTAATTTTCTTAATTTAGCTTTTCCCGCCAAATTTAGCTTTTTCCCGCCAAATTTAGCTTTTTACCGCCAAATCACAAAATCCGACTTTTTAGCCAAAGTTCAACTGCAAGGAAAAAAAATTACCGCAGCGGACAGCGGAAGCTAAATATTTCCGGTTTTTTTTAGAAAAAATGCTATATTATATAAATTTGTCAAAACGGGCAACTAAATACAATGTTGCGAGCGAAGCGAGCAGGGGGCGTAGCCCCCTAGTTATGTTATAAAATTGTGACAGTTTTAAATAAGCTAGATTTAAAAATAATAATAATAATAATATAAATAATGGTACAGAGAGAGAAATGGATAAGTTCACAAAAAATAAAAACAAAAAAAAACTTTTGTAAATTCAACCTTTTGCTCCTCCTATTTTAACTATCGCGGATGATGTCCAAGATAATATAAAATATAAATAGGTTAAAAAAAAATTATTTCTTTTAATAAAAAAATACATGTCATATATTCTGAGCTCTTTAGCATTGTTACTGTAGCTTGGAAAAGACATTTGATCCAAAAAATTGCCTCAAAAAGTTGTAGAGATTAGTTTTAAAATAGAAAGAAATCTTAGTATCGTTTTTTGTTATTTTTTTTTGACGATTTTAGCGTTTCAGCTTAAGACTCGATTCATAACTTGGACTTACATCACTAAATAATTATAATTAAATAAATATATTGTCACTACTGAATATAATGTCATACCATTGCTATTGGTAAATAGTTTTAATTATTCAAGTTATTTTGAGTTAAAAGGAAAAACTCTAAGCACATAAAAGCTATCTTAATTTAAAGTGTAATTGTAAGTATAAAAAAGTACTTTCTTAAAGCGAATGTCATCATAGCAACCCACAAAAATGTTGTAAAGATGCTAAAAAAGATGATATTCTTCTTTTATGTTTGTTGCAGGTTGAGGACATTCTGCAGATAATTCGCAGCGAGGGATACACAGCCACCTCCATTCACGGCGATAAGTCGCAGAGCGAGCGCGATTCCGTGCTGAAGGATTTCCGTAATGGCAAGTCGAATATATTGATTGCCACAGATGTGGCATCACGTGGCTTGGATGTGGAGGATTTGCAGTATGTGATTAACTATGATTATCCAAATTCATCGGAGAATTATGTGCATCGCATTGGACGCACTGGACGTTGCCAGCAGCTTGGCACCGCCTATACATTCTTTACGCCGGATAATGCCAAGCAGGCACGTGAACTAATCTCAGTGCTGGAGGAGGCTGGTCAAACGCCATCGCAGGCGCTGCTTGATTTGGCACGTGCCATGCCCAATTCGGCAAATTATCGTGGCAACAAGCGTTGGAATAACAATGGCAATGCCGGAAGTGCCGGTGGCGTCTATCAGCAGCGTAGCAATCCCCTTAACTATCAGGCGGGCAACAGCAATGTCGGCAACAATGGCTACAACAATCGTGCCAACAACTATCAGCAACAATATGCCGCTGGCGGCAACAGTTATCAGCCCAATGGCGGCGGTGGCAACGGCGGCGTTGGCAATTGGAATCGTGGCGGAGCTGGCGCTGCACTTAACCAGCAACCGGGTCTCGATGGCGCCAATCGTAATGGCAATGCAACTTATCGTCCCCGTGCCCCCTTTAACAACGGTGGACCGCGTGCCATAATGGGACACAATGGTGCTGGTGGTGGTGCTGGCGGTGCGGCTGGTGGCCACAATGCGGGACAACCGCATTTGGGGCAACAGGGAGGTGCCTTTATGCAACCAAACTATAGAGGACGCAGTCAGTTTGTGCCACCAAATGCAGCAGCCGCTGGCAGTGGCATGCCACGTTTCCAGCAATATCCGAAGCGGGACTATCAACAGCAGCAGCAGCAACAACAACAACAACAGCCGCCGCCACACTACCAACAACAACAGCAGCCGCCGCAGCAGCAGCAACAACAGGGACAGCAACAGCAACAAAAGCCAAAGCATCCCGGTGGCGATGACAAGAACTTTAAGGAGTATGCACCGACTGTCGTTAGCACACCACTTGTTCATTATACGCCAGCCAATTCGCCGCCAATTGCAGCTGTGGCTGCCGCTGCTGCCGTTGCCGGTGGTGCTGGACGTGCCGGACCGGTAGCAGCCGCACCAGGTGCTGCCTATATGTACGATGCGGCGGGTGTGCTAACAACAACGGCTGCACCCGGCACCAATCCCTATGCCAGCCAATTCAGTATGCCGGCCGCCTACTATGCCGCACAGCATCATCAGTTTGCCCCAGCCGTGGCCGGACCCGGTCCGGGTGCTGCAATTGAACAGGCTGGCCAGCATTAAACAAGCACATCCTGTTTAATTATTTTCCATAAATAACAACAACAACAACAACAAAAGTCCAAAACTGCAATATTCAACAATTTATCGAAAATACAAGAGATGCAAGCATACACACACACACAGACACTCACACGAAGACACACAATGACACATGAAAATACATTTATATATATATACATATATATAATATATATACCTACAACATTTCTGAATGTATAAAGGATGAATCAAACAAGTTTACACATTTGCTGCCTATGCATATATTTAAAGAATTATTTGAAATACATTCATTTGTTCATAGAATAATGTTAATATGTGTGCATACTGTAAATGTTGTAAGCTCGTATGATTCCAGTTGATCAACGTTCATCGTCGCTGTCCGAGACCAACAGCAGAGGAAGCAGCAACAAAAACTTCAACAACAACAACAACAACGTCCCTGGAGGCAGACAGACAACAAGAACAAGAACAATAACAACAACGCGGACACAAATGGCAACAATTTACGAGTTTGAAAACAACACCAAAAAGATTTAAACAAACAAAACAAAAGAAACAAACAACAACAAAAATGAAAGAAAAAAGAAATTTGCAGAAGCACAAGTTACTCCCTTTTTACTTACTACTTGCGTATATTATATATTTATATATACATATATATATCCAGCTTATATGTATATATATAAATATATATATGTATATCATATTTTTCATTTATATTTATTATTTTTCTGCTACAACACACACACACACATATATATATATATATGCATACAACTGAGTTATTCGCTTGGCGGCTGCAGCAGCAACAACAGTAAAAACAAACTTATGGGTAAGTGTGTTAACTATTTAAACTTAAAACAGTTTTTCAACTTATGAGCTCTTTTTTATTTTTATTTTATTATACATTTAACAGCAGCAAAAACCAAATACAGCGCCGTTCGAATTTGCCGCCTTGCTGTTAACCAACATTTCAAAAACACCGCTCGGTAAATGAACAACAGCAACAACAGCAACAACTACAAACAGCAACTAACTGTTAAATTTACTAATTAATATATTTTTTAAGCATTCTTTAACGCGTACAAAAAATCGCATGTTCTTCGAATGTTTAAGAGTTAATACTGATTTCTCATTTTTTTTTTTTTTATTGATTATACAAATATGCAAAATATTTTGTTAATTTAATCACACACACACACCTATCTACACACACAGACACATCCTATAACTTTTCACAGAATTTGTTAAAATTACTTTTAAGTGCTATACACACAATGCGTATACATAAATAACAAAAACAAAATCAAAATATTTAGTAATTTGTTAAAAAGTTACACAACCGCCCACGTAAACACACACACACACACACACACTGACACACATACAAAATTGTAAGAAAATTGAGAAAAGAAATTTTGTAAAACCTTTTCACTAACTTGGTTGGTATGAAATTAACGGTTTGCTTATATAATATATTCAAAGATTATAAACACAAAATATTTCCATAATAACAAACTAAACTAAATAATACTCAAAAAACTGAAAATATGATAACACAAACACACACTCACACATACATGCAGACACACAGATAGAAAAATGCAGCTAATCGTGAAAGTCGAATCGCTAAAACCAAAAACAAACTGAAAAACTGAAAAACTTGAAAACAACAAATATTTAGAAATTTGTAAACTTCAAAAATGAGACAAAAATGAAATCCCTAAAAGGGTCAATAAAAAGCAGCGCTGCTTTGGTAGAAGTATGCAAACGAATCCGAAGAAAACAATGAAATATGTATTGGAAAAAAGAAACACTTTAAAGTTCAAGTAATATATATATATATCGTATATACATATATATAGTTTTTTTATATATATAAAATTTTTTTATTTGCATATCTTAAAGTTGAAACGCGATCTTATTTATCTATATATATGTATGGAATTTTTTTTTTTAATATCTAATTTTCGATAGACTTAAATGAAAATATGAGCATCCCAAATTTTTGATCTTTGTATAACTACCTGATATATATTCACATTCGCAATACATGATGTTTTTTTCAAAAGTTCTATGCAAATACTGGAAAAAATAAAATTTACAAATTTTATTTATTGCAAAAACAAAGTTAGAAAGTGAAAAGCGTAAGAGAATGGAAAAGAAAATACGCCACATTCATCCATAAAAACAAGATCAACAAGATGAACATAAAAAACAAACAGCCATACACAGAAAACAATAATAATGATAATACAGTGAACAGAAATGCATATGTATGCATATATATAGACATTACAAAATTTAAAAAAAAAACATATATATACATATAACAAGTTATTTCTTTTGTTAGTGTCGTTCGTAGCAGAGGTTTAACATTCTTTCATATTTTGTCATCATCGATCATCATTTGAAATATCTCATGCATAACAAGAAACTATCTGGACTGGATTAGCCTGCTCCCTAGCCTCGCCTTGTCTGCCGACTCTCGCCACGCCCACTCTAAGTGAGATTGGCCCCAATTAAAAGCAAACAAAAAAAAAAAAACAGTTAATTAGTGAAAGTTGTTTTTGTTTTTGTCTGTTGGTCTAAAGTTGTTGCCCAATAAAGTTGTTGTGCAATAGGTTTGGTTTAACTTTACCGATAAAAACAATATTAAGTATTAAACAATTTTCTAAGTTTATCCTCAAAACGGAAATGCAGTACAAAGTTGTCTAGCAAAAGAATGAAATGAATAGAGAGAATAGTAAAAACAATAACAAAAGTGTAGCAATAAAGAGACATAGGACAAGGGAAAACAAACACGTAGAATATGTTTAGCATCAACAAATTTCTTTAACTACAAGCATATATTTATTTACATACTTAGCAACTAAAACTGAAAGAATGAAAAAAATGAAAGAAAGGAACAAAACAAATTTATATATATCACACCATATGGATCTCCTTGTAACAAAAACTACATTTAAATGAAAGATGATACTGAAGAAGAAAATATACATATATAGTATACAAACAAACAAGAAATGAAAAGAAAATACCATAAGTGGAAGACATTGTTTATTATTATTATTTATTTTTGTTTTGTTTTGTTTTGATTTGATTTTTCTGTTTGTTAATCTCTCATACGCTTAAATTATTATTTTTGTTTTAGAAACTGAAAACGTAATACTATATTATTTTTTATATGTATATGTATACACAATGTTACTAAGTGAAAAAATGGACCCAGGCATTGCTGGCTGGCGTTGGCGGTACGGCGGATGTTGTCAGTCAGTCAGTCCACCACCCCACCCCCACCCCGCCCGCTGTCTAGGCATTTTTTTATGCAACCGAATTGTGATGATGTGATAGACTTATAAAAAATACTAATTAATAACCAATTAAAAACAAAAAATGAAAAAAAAAGAAAACTATGTAACAGTCGAAAAAAAGTAAATATATATATATATATATATATATATGTATGCTAAAATATATGTATATATATATATATATATATGTATAGACATGTTATGTATTTGTATTATTGTCGTGTATATATGTATATGTACCATATATATATATATAGACAATGTCTGATGGCTATTAATATGTATTATGGATGACATGAGGCAAACTCTTTTTTTTTAAGAAATAAAACCTATAGAACGCGATATTTGTATTGTATTATCTATAAGTTGTTGTGGACACACATACAGACACAGGCACACATACACACACACACACAGTTAAACGAAACAAAAGAAATGAAAACAAAAATGCAAAAAAAGAGAAAAACAAGTTGAAACTGAAACTGATAAAATTTAAGCGTAACAAAACTGAATAAATGCAACGAAAAAAAAAACACCTACGAAAACAACAAAAAAAAATCGAAAAACAATTTTGAAGAAATTCATTGCAATTTGTAAAGTTGAGGCGAAATTTTTGCCATCCTTTACTCAGTTATCAAACTCTGTCTCTCTCTCGCTGTCTCTCTATCTCTTTTTAAATTAACTGAACTCACTGTGTCTGTCTCAGTCTCTCTAATCTATATACAGATATATACATATATTGTATATACATGTATATATTTTTACCTATATATATATGTACATACATATACAACGATGATATATAGAACATATATTTTTGAAAGTATGAAAAATGCAACTTTTGAAAAAACCAAAAAACCTTAAACAAGAAGAAATACGCTACGTGACGTGATGCAACGTAACGCAACGTAACGTAGCCGCAACGTAAGCAAACGTATCGTTTCGAGTTTGTTTGGAAAAAATAAAAAGTAAAAACTTTGCGTTGTTGCAAGCAGCCAAAATGAGATGAAAAAATTAAAATAAAATGACCTTAACTTTAAAAACATATTTTGATAATGAAATGATTTTTTCTGTAAATGTTTTTTGTGTGTATTACTTTGCTTCAAGCGTATCTTATGTTTAAACATTCATTTTGTTTGTATACCTGCATATATATTTATATATACATTTATATATATATATATATATATATCTACATACATACCATATGTATATAGATATCTATAAACTATGTACGTAAAATACAATACAATACATACTTTTACATACTGCATACATTTATCAAAAGCCAGTCGCTGGTAACGAAGTGAGTGAAAATGCATTTAATACAATACAGTGCTGGCCGCAGAAATGTTGCCACTATTGCCAAAATGCACACACCCAACACACACACACGTACATACATACATACACATACACTTACATACTTTTATGAGCCAAAGTTTAGATGCAGCTTTTGAGACAACAAAAACTTTGAACACATAAAAAATAAATAAAAGAAAACAAAATTGGCAAGACAAAAAGAAAATTGTTTTAACAAAAATTGGAAAAAAGCAATTTAATGAAATAATAATAATAATAAAAAAAAACTAAAGCAGCATTGTAAGTGATAAGGAAAATTTTGAAATTTTGGCCACAATATTAGCTAAAATGGTATGAAATGAAAAGAAAAGAACATAGAAAGTTGAGAACGCGATAAAAAAAAGCGAAAACCCCATTGTGATACAGTTACAAAAAATAATAATAAAAGGAATGTGTAGAAATACGTAGATACATACGTTAAATGTTAACATTGCTCTTAAACAATACATATATATACATATGTACATATATACATATGCATACATAAATCAGCAATGACATTTGACGATGACAATTGACGATAATCAATAATTAAATTAATTATTGTCATGCTTGTATTTGTATTTCGACAACAAATGTGCAGAGAAAAAGTTCAAAAGACTACAAGGAAATGAACTAACAAACTAAATAAAAACATAAAAACAAACAAGCAAACAAACATAAATACATACATATAAAAAGCATAATATTAAAAAGCAAGCCAACAATTTATACAAACTAGTTTTTAAATATTCACACTAACACACTTCACACATACACACACACCTCTAATCACATTTGGTTAATTTGAATGAAAAACAAACCAAAATGAAGAAAAACAAACACCAGATATTATCTTTTTTTTTTTATATATATTTGTTGTGTTAGCAAAGCAAAAGCAAATGAAAACATGAAAGAAATAATTAACAAAATATGCAAATTCTTAGCCATTTCGAAGGAGCGTGCATTTAGACATACATATACTTACATACATACATGTACATTTATGTGTATGTATGCATACATAATTAAAATATCTACACACATATTTATATATATTTAAAATGTATGCGCAAGGATTGATATAAATTGATCGCATGATTTCAATATTTAAAAACAAGACAAGAATTTGAATATTTGAACAACTAACAAGAAAGCTGAAGAAAGATGAATATAAAAATGAGAAAACAATTGTGTATGTGAATAACACACACGTAGAAAAGAAAAAAAACCTGCGCAGTGGACAAAAAAAATTTAATTTGAAAATAAATTGAAATCAATTTAATGAATACTTACTTATTTAAAAATATAAAATTAAAACAAAAATGTTTAGAGCTTAAGTAAACCCAAAACAAGAAGCACACACATTCAAACCTTATTATAATATTTATATATATTTAAATAAATAAATATATATATATATATACTTATACAAATACATATAATTACAATTTATGTATTCTACATATAAATACATATATATGCATACATACATGCAACTGCATGTGTATGTTTAATTCAAGAATTTCGAGTTCGAATTCGAAGTCTCGAGTTCATCATATGCAACAAGTAAATGAAGTAAACTAAATGTATTCAATTTATCTTATGTATATTAAGCAAACACCCACACACACACATACACTCAAACACACCTCACTCCCCTCTCCATGTCCTTAAGCAAAACCCCGAGATCCCCCAAAAGTCCTAGCCCTAAAATTAGAGATGGTCTGAAATACAAGTTCGCAAAAAAGTAACCTTTTTGGGCAAAACTAATTAATAATTTAAAAAAAAAACCAATTATAGTACATATGTACAACACATTACTATGTACGAGTATGTTTGCAATGCGAATGATATCTATGTAATTAAACAAACACTTTTAAACAAACTGCGTGCTTATTGGCTTCTTTTTTATGTACTACTGTGGGCAAAAAGTAAGGTGAATTTTCAATTCAAACTTCGCGGGATTAAAATTTCACGCTAGTTATTTTCATGAGTTGGCAGCACTGTTAATAACATCTGGGCCAAATTTCATGTGAATGTCATTATCAGTAATATATTTACGATTAGTTTTGTACGACGCCAAATGTGCATTTTTCGATTTTGGTGCCAAAAACGCTCAATTTCATGGAAAAAAGCCCCGCGTGGAAGTGTGTGAAACAATGTTTTCTGACTATCAGGATAAGATAAAACGCATTATTCCGGGCGATGAGACTTGGGACTTGAGACGCTAACGATTTGGAAACTACCGATCAATCGAGCGAATATCGACTAAAGGTGAGCCGAGACCGAAAAATCGCGTCAAATTCTCTCAAAAATCAAGGTCATGATGACAGTTTTTATCGATTTTCGTGGAGTGGTGCACTATGAATTCCTTCCACCTCGCCAAACTGTCAATAAGGAATATTATTTGAGCGTTATGCGTCGTTTACGTGAAGCAATTCGTCTAAAAAGACCAGAATTGTGGGCCAACAACTCTTGGTTTTTGCATCACGATAAGGCACCGTCTCACACTGCACTCGTTCTTCGTGACCATTTCGCCAAGAATTCCACGCATATCGTTCCGCAACCACCGTACTCGCCTGATTTGGCTCCGTGTGACTTCTGGCTATTCCCGAAACTCAAGAGACCACTCCGGGGAACGCGTTTCGAGTCGATTGAGGAGATAAAAGCTGAATCGAAGAAGGTTGGAAAAAACGTTGGCATAAGTGTATTTCATCGAGAGGGAATTACTTTGAGGGGGATGAAATTGATTTACAAGAATAAATAAAGATTTTTCATTTTACAAACAAATTCACCTTACTTTTTGCCCACAGTAGTAGTATGTACATATTGTACAGTCACTATAATGGTAAGTACTATTTATTAAAATAACAAAAACCATAGGTGTAGGCAGAAGGGCTATTTGCAACCACTACATATAGAAAACAAAATATTGTATTTGCCGATATTCTCCCGGATCTGTTTTGAAAACTACTTAACAGGGATTAAAACCATAACCGATTGAATTGGGAACCATAACTGAAACCATAACCGAAAAAAAAACTTTTTTTTATTATACCGAAACCCAAAAAAACCGAATTATTCCAACCGAAATAACCGTTAAGAATCCGATTCATGCATAACGGTTAATTTTGGTTTGGTCGAGCATTAAATTTAATTGTGTTTTTAAGGTGTAATCATCGGTTTTTAAAATTAAATTTAATTTACATATCGAACTCGATAAAAAGATCTTAATTTTTGAAAGTTTTGAATATTTGTATTCAAAAATACATAGCTTTAAAATTAATTACATTTGCAAACCGAAATCATCATAAATACATAAAATCGGTAACTGTTACGTAACCGATGTACAACAAATTTTGAGTGACCGAAAACCTCATTGCCCTGCCCATTTAAAGCAAAACATAGTTTTGAACTCTTGACCATTTATTACATAAAAAGTATTGAAAATAAGCTAAAATTTGAGCAGTTTGTATCCAAGGATGTAAGGAAAACATAAATGTAAGACATTTATTTATTTTTTCGAACATGGTGATCCGATCGGGCTGGTTCCAAGAGAGTAAGACTGAGAGACCATAGGAATAGACTCGTCATCCCGATCAAGAATATATTATTGCACAGGGTGGGCCCTAATAGGTGTCGCACTTTTTTGAAGAATACTTCGCCTAAACAAACCCGCACAGAAAAGCAACTCACTGTTGCTCAAGGCAACTAGAAGGTCGAAAAAGTACCCTAAATGCTAATGATTTGGTTAAGACTGTACGTAAACGAATAAGAAGAAATTAAGCAAATTCAGGACAAGAAATGGCCAAAAATTAGTAAAAATAAAGTTAAGATGAAAGCTTCAAAACAAAAATTAATTCACGGTCGCAAGGACCGTAAAAAAAATAATGCGGCAGGAGGGAAGCAATTTGATCCTTCAGTGGCACGCAAGCTGCAATATTGTTTTTCGACGGATGCTCGTGTTTATGCGACAAACTTGGCAGACGATCCGACTAATATAAAAGCCTTTCAAGGCTATCAAAATTCGATAACTGTATTGGTTTTGGGATTAGCGATTTCAGCGATCTTGGCGATTTTTGAGGGGTGATGCAAAAACAACGTAACATGCTTTATTTCGATGGCCTCCATCGTCGGCGGATCTGCATCCATTGAAATTCTGCATATGAGATTACATGATCGACAATTGAAGACTGAATTTATTAACTTCTTTGTTCTATCTAAAAAAAACGTATAAATAGGTACTTATTAGTTAATGCATTATTTTTACATAAATTTTAATAAAATATAAAATTATATTTTTTATCTTTTTCATATTTTATCATTTATTTAAACCATTTTAATTATTTGAGTGGTTTTATCGAGTATCGAATATTCTATAATTTCATCAACCAAATTTCAATTTGGCGCAATGGGATTAACGTCAAATTTGGTATTTCAGTATTTTTTGTAATACTCAATATTTATGTGCTGGCAACTCTTGGTCACACTGATTGAATCTTTCGTAATCTGAATTGTTGTTGATATAAAAATAAACGCGTTTTTCGCAGACGCTGTTAGAAAAGCGAAGGACAAACAAGGAGCGAGTGCCGTTGTGATTGTTTCTTTTTATTATAATTTTCATATACTATCATTGTAATCAAATAGAATCGACAAGTTTAAAAATATTCTCGGAACGTTGCGTGTGCGTGTTTGTGCATAAACTCCCGTTCCCGGTATCCAAAGCCCCGTGTGCGTGCGTGTGTGTGTGTCTGTATTTATGCTTGCGATAATGTAAGAACTATTATCGCCGCTTGCTTTTTCGCATTAATATCAAAACACAAAACGCCAAACTAACCTACGCAAGAGCAAAAGTAAAACACCTACGCATCGGTATGTCCTACACCGAGCTTGAGTCGGGCTATCAGGACTTGCGTCAATCTACGCAAAGCAGCGTCGGAGCTTCACAACTGCAGCAACAACAACATCAGCACACGCAGCAGCCGCTGTCATCCCACTCACATCGCGTGGGATTCTATTTGGGCCACGATGGCAATGTATGCGGAAAACGAAAGTTTAATTAATTATATACAAACATACATACATTACATACTAACATGCTCTCACATTACATCTACTGACATATATATTGGCAAATGTCAGGACGCTGACAAAATCAATACACGTACATACACACATATACAGTTTGTTGTTGTTTTTCATCTTATTTTTTTTTTGTTGCTGACCCTGACTTTGTCATAGTGATGTTGTTGTTGGTGTGCTCAGCTCTGTCACAGCTGACTACAACATACTCTCTCTCACTCCATGCTCTCGCTCTCAATTTGTGCTTGCGCTATTTACGCACTTGAGCTTTTTATACCGAAACCAGACCACAACATTGAAACATGAAGCATGTTGTGTTTGTGGAGAGCGAAACAACAATGAACTTGCACAAAGTTGCAAAGTTGAATGTTCCAGAATAATACTCAACGCTCATTTGGTGCTAAACTGTAATAAATTAACAATTTTACACTCACAGTCCTGCGCTTGTTCTTTGACGTTGTCGTACTATATTTATGTAAATAAATACATTCTTATATACATATGTACATATAGTATATGAGCTTACATGCATTGAGAGGTACATAAAATTAAATGGGCAATAGTTTTGAAAAATTCGCGGGCGGCGGCAGTAATGATTACAACAATGCCAACTCGCGTCGCGGCTGGAGTCGACGTCGACGCCGCCTCATAGCAGCGTCATCATCCCCATCAGCTGTGGCCGCAGCAGCAGCGGCAGCAGCAGCGCCGACGGAAAATACATTGGGATGCACTGGCTGCAGTGCAAACTCACGACGCTGGCTGACACATGTCAGCTCAACACCAAATTTAGGTGGTGCGTGAGTGTTGTCTGTCTGTGTTTCTCTGTGTGTGTGTGCGTGCAAATGACAGCTGTTCTCTCTCATCCCTGTTGTTTTCTCTCTGTTCTTTCGCAGAGACGACATCCACAAATGACGCACTGGAGCCTCGCTCATCATCATTTTCTTATGCGGTGAACCTTTTTTTTAATTCCAACCACAATAATTACTTTGAGTTTTGTTTAATTATGGATTGAATCGTTTTTGGCTGTGTGTTTATTTTCTTTGATTGTTATCGTTTTTCGCATTTTATTAATTTTTTTCTTATTAATTTGCTTGCGCATTTGTTTGCTCATTTGGCGCAGCGCCTAATTAATTTGTCGGCACTCTGTATACATACATTACATACAGTGTACGCTGTCGCTTGATTATCTTGTTTTATTTGTTCTACCTGTTTGCTATCAATTTTCGCTGAACTTCCGTTAACCATTTTCATTCTTAACGATTCAGTTGCCAAATTGTGGTTGTCCGATTTACTTTAATGGCCCCACAGCCAAATTCAAGACTTGCGGTAAGCAAACGCAGTTGCGCTTTGCTCAAATAGCAAACGTGTCCTTCTTACGACTTTTTACGCCACAGCATAATCAGTGTGTTGCTTTAGCTTGTAAGATGGTTGTTAAAAAAAACGTTGCATACTTTTCAGTGGCGTAAATAATCAAGTAGACGAAATAACGTTGCAAAAATCAAAAATATCATGTGCGCTTACGAAATTTTGAAATTGTTCAACGATTATAAATATCATTATCATCATCAAAGTAATAAAATCAGATTTTCAATTAAAAGATATAACCCTTCAAAGTCGACCGACTAGGAAAACACAATTTTTAGGTAATTTGGTCAGTTTTCAGGTAGAATATCACGACAACTGGTAATAAATCGTAAATTTTTTTAGTTTCTATTGAGTGATGTACTTACTTATTAAGTGTATCATTATAAATTTTACTGCTTACTTTGTGTTTCTTCAGGTAAATCGCTTTATGCCAACTATCTTTTTTTTTCAACTTTTATGGAACATAAAAACATTTTTATTTTTGCCACATTTTTAAAATATGTTCTTTTATAATTTCTTTACCGAATATAAAAATTTCAGCTGCCGTTTTTGGCTCCTTTTTTTTGCTAGAGGTCAAAAAGGAAAAAAGACATGGTGCCAAAAATGTTATTGCATCAAGGCATACATATGGTTTTTTTTAAATATACAGGTGTGCTACAGAAATAACAAGTGAAAGCGAATTCAGAGAAAAGCAATTTCGCTTCGAAAATTTCTCCGTGCCACAGAACTTCGAGTAATTGTTTTTAGCATGTTCACCAACCTTTTCGTACTAGGCTGCTAGGGTTGGCCCCTTCTCATCACTGCGGACGGCAGTCCGCGCTAGTGACGAAAGCAGCACGAAGGGTGCGAAAGGCGACTAGCATATATACACAGGAAGAATGGAAAATTTGCTATGACTGTCCGATCAGGTCGAGTTATATACCGATCGAAAGGTATCAATTTAACTTACAAATGTGCAAACTAAGACTTTTGAAAACTCACCTGGTTCGTGAGATAAACAGGTGTAAGTGGGAGGGGCAAAATTTAAATGATTGGAGCAAATGGGGCCGTTGGAGCCTTTCTAAATTTTTTTTAATTTTTTACTATTCTAATCAAAAATACCTCGATCATCAAAATCCGACCACTGGTTCAAAAGATAATTAATTTTGAAATTTTTAGTGGCCTTCCGAAAATGTAATGAAAAGTCAGTTTGTCTGTTTGTTTGTTTGTTTGGATCAAATCGTTGATTTAGCTTAAGAGTTTGAATGAGGACTTGTTCCCGCTCACAAATCTAGAATCGTTTGTTCTACGACTTTTTCGAAAAATCCCTAGTTTAGCGGGAAATGGTTAAAAACCGCTATAATTGATAAAAAAAAACCCCTTTACGAGGTAAAAGTCTAGTGACGAAAACATTTTCATGCTCCAAAATTTCTGATATCCAATTTTGTGAAGAATAATATTAAGTTTTACTTATAAATTACTAAAAAGAATGTTTCTCACTCGGCACATTGCGCTTTTTTTTTCATTCCTAATAAATATTAATTTTTTGCGCAGTGCCGAGTGACAAAAATTTTTTTTACTAACTTATAAGTAAAATTTAATATTATTCGTCACAAAATTGGATATCAGAAATTTAGACTTTTACCTCGTAAAGAGGTTTTTTTTATAAGATATTTAATTTCTCAAGGGTTTGTTTAGCAACTTTTTAAAGTTTATCATTGCAGAATAATAGGTTTTTATTTTATTTCTTTTTAAATTAATATAATTTAGTTTATTTATATAATAATTGATGTTGTATAGCTTAAACAAATTTAAAAATTATTGGCGCGACAAACAATCACTGCGGACGGCAGTCCGCGCTAGTGACGAAAGCCGCACGAAGGGTGCGAAAGGCGACTAGCATATATACACAGGAAGAATGGAAAATTTGCTATGACAGTCCGACTTTTGAAAACTCACCTGGTTCGTGAGATAAACAGGTGTTAGTGGGAGGGACAAAATTTAAATGATTCGAGAATATTTGGCCGTTGGAGCCTTTTTAATATTTTTTAAAATTTTTTACTATTCTTATCAAAAATACGCGTCGAATGACACCTTGATCATCAAAATCCAACCACTGGTTCAGAAGATAATTAATTTCGATATTTTTGGTGCCCTTTTCAAAACGAGATGAATAGTCAGTCTGTTTGTTTGTTTGTATCAAAGCGTTGATTTAGCTTAAAAGTTTGAATGAGGACTTGTTCCCGATCAAAAATCTAGAAACGTTTGTTCTACGACTTTTTCGAAAAATCGCTAGTTTATCGGGAAATCGCTAAAACCCCCATAGTGTCCAAACCATAAAAGCTACAGATATGATCTATATGTCGTTGGAAAGGTATTTTGAAGGGCTCTTAAGCATATGTTCAAACTTTTTTTCTAAAGTACACAGGTAAAAAGCTACAGGTGAAATAAGGTATTTTTTTCCACATTTTGGCGGTTTTCGAAAAAACGCCGCTAACGATTTTTTTTTTAATTTTGAATATGTTTGAGCTTTTAAAATTTCGCGTTTTTTGATACATCATGCATAAATTTTTGTTGATTGGTTTGGAAGATATAACCTATTAACTGAATATATACGTTTTACTTTGAATTGGAAAAGGACAGCAGCAACAAAGTGTCATAGCAGCCAGAGTTTGAGAGTGCTGATAGATTTTGCTCTTGGTATGTTGGCATGTGTGTTAGTAAAGAGAAACCGTGTTGCCAGACAGTTTGTTTTTGCTTGTTAAAAACAATAAACACCGATTGACAAAGTTACACTGTAAAAAAATATTTCAATTGTCAAAATTTCCGATGTCTTATTAATAAATTTCTGATATCTTATAAAAAAACCTCTTTACGAGGTAAAAGTCTAGTGACGAAAACATTTTCATGCCCCAAAATTTCTGATATCCAATTTTGTGACGAAAAATATTAAGTTTTACACATGAATTATTAAAAAAAAATTGTTGTCACTGGCCACATTGCGCTAAATTTTTCATGCCTAATAAATAGTACTTTTTTGCGCAGTGACAACAATTTTTTTTTAATAATTCATGTGTAAAATTTAATATTTTTCGTCACAAAATTGGATATCAAAAATTTTGGAGCATGAAAATGTTTTCGTCACTAGACTTTTACCTCGTAAAGAGGTTTTTTTATAAGATAAAAGTTACTCGACAATTCTAAATTATAAAATTCGGACAACAAATTTGACACTATTCTCATGGCATCGGACGCCAGTGGATTGAGCGATGATTTCGTTTCTCTCAAAATTGTTCAGGTGATTGGACTGTGTCACGGAGAAATGAAATTGACGTGAAATTCAAGTGGAAGAGATTTCTGTGGCATACCTGAATATTTTTAAATTAAACCAAAAAACATTTTTAAGATAAATCAATGCATTACATTCAAAAACTAATGGCATCAAAATATTCGTTCACGTTTTTGCCGAAATCAGTGTTAGAACTGGTCATCGAAAAAACTACTTCTGTTTGAGTCGCGTGCGAATGCATTGGTTTTTTAAATTACCTTGAAAATGAACAATTTCCAAAAATCAACCTTAGCACCAATAATAGTGCTAATCAAGACCTATAAGTTTCCCCTTTTGTCGCAACAAAATAATGTTTTGGCATATGTGCATATGCCATTTAAATTATTCGATTATCTCATTTGGCTACCAACATATGATTTTGCAACAAAAAGACCCAATTGGCGACACTCAATCAATTGAAATCAATTGAGTTTTTACTAAATTGCACAGTTTTCTGAATTCGGAACATGTTAAATTAAACTAATGTCATTCACTAAGTGCATTGTTGTAAGTGCATTGATGAATTTGGCATGCGTCACTTGTACACCTTCAGATCATTACTTTAAAGCTGTTTTAACTGGAATGTTTATCAAAATAAGCGCGTCTCAATAAGATTTATTTTAGTCGATCTCCCTCTCGTTTTTGCTTGCTCTCCCGCTCCCTCGCTCTCATTTTCGCTGTTTCTCTCTCTCTCTCTCTCTCTCTCTGTCTCTTTGCTACCGGACGTGTATGTTGGGAATATTTAAGTTTTTGTTGTTGTCGGTGTCGATGTCGTTGTCGTTGTCGGTTGTCAACAAAGATAACGTTTTTAAACAATTGCACACAAAGAGTCCAATCAGAAGCAACAAAAACAACAAAGACTGCAATGTAAAGAAAGCGCTGCCGTCTTTGGCTTTGTCACGAAGCTGAGAGAGTAATTAACATGATCAACGCAGAGAAGACCAGACCGATTGGCGCACTCTCGAAAGTCGCTGTTCGCTCAAATAGCTTCGATTCGGCTCGCTTTCTGCTAGAGATGGGCTCGTGAAACTCCGCTTATCTTATTCTTTGGCGTTGTTTATTTTGTTTTAGAAAATTTCGTGCGATTTGGAAACTGGAAAAAGCACTGACTTGATTGTCTTTACAAATATCGAACTATATTTTTATCGCAGTTGTTACACTCTTGTGTAAAAGGTGCAATATGACAAATTGTTGCCAATTTTAATGTTTTAAAATCTTCAAATGTGGGAATTTCAATGAGTCATTATTTTCATTCATGATTCATACAAAAATATAATGTAATTTATTTTGACAAAAAGTTTGATTTGACGTAGAAAACGTTTATTTATAAGACTATTTAAGAATGGTTACGGTAAAACACATGATATCTTCTAGACGATTTTTACCTATTTTTAGACAAATTCGTAAAATTGTATTAAGAAAATATTTACATTGTGAGTACTAAAATATGTCCGCAATTCTACTATAAAGTTGTAAAATAGCTTTACGATAACTGACAATAAGGAGAATGAGATTCTAGTATCTCATATTGTGATTTTTACAATAGGCCATTCTAAAAACCTTTCGAAACCTGCCAGCTTGTGCTTACATCATCAATAATCGTTGCTATTATTTCACTTTATATTATAATACAATGCAATAAATGTTAAATATCCAAAAATGTTTAAACGGTTTTTATTAAAAGTTTTAAATATAATTTTTTTTTTTTTTTATCGAACTACTTGATGCTATAATACAATTTAATTATAATGTATTAACCAGCAGTTTTCATGAATTTTACCAAATGAAAATGGATGTAGTTTACATTGAATTTTATTATATTAAAAGTGACTTTACTTTAAAATCGATCGCTTATTGATTTTGAGGCTCGTGACGCGTCGTGACTTTAATTTGCTCATCTCTAAAGTGGATCGGAGCAAGTCTGATAGCCGATAGAAGTACTCACAGTCGCTGCCGTGTCGTGGTCGACTGTTCAGTTTGTTGCGGTGCACGGCGCGAAATGCTACCCAAAATAATAACAAATAAAGCAAAAATACAATAACAAAATCCAAAAAAAAAAAAAAACAAACACGACGCGTAATTGTCTTTGTTGTTGGAATTTATGCATGAGCTATTAAAAAAGAAACAACAACAACAACAACGAGAAATTTGTTAAACAAATAATATAAAAGTGCAGCAATAACAGCCGTTAATTTAATAAGGCTTAAAGACTTGGTTGCATGGAGTGGACATGGTTCAAGGACTGGTGGCGCCTCAAAAAGCTTCGTTCGCGTCACCAACGTCACAAAAAGAAACTGGAGGCAGCTGCCGCTGCTGCTGCCACTGCATCCGCTGTCAGCATCACGCATTCGACAGATGAGGCCAACGATGCGGAAGAAGGCCACGTGAAGCAGCACGGGGGGCAGGAGGAGCGAAGGCACAGCTTGGACACGCATACGCGGCGTAGGCGAAGAGCACGCGATCGTCTGCCCCGTAATCGGCTGAAGCAACGACGCGCTCAAAGTGTCGACGCCAAGGGAGTTGGAGAACAACATGTGCAGGGAAATGTGACTGGAATGGTGGTGGAGGTGGAGCTGGAGGAGGATGATGGCGAGTATGGGCCATTCAATGTTAGCGACTATATGGATTATGATTATCGCAATGCCAACGACGACAACAACGACGACGATGAGAACGACGATTTTTGCTATTGTGACGAGTGCCTCAACGTAAGGTGGCCCTTATCGGGTTTTTTTTTGAATGTGTGCATAATGTGTAAATATCTGGGTGTGTGTGGGAGTGGCTATATCTATATATATGTATAGTCCGTTAATCAGTTGCGTCAACTAAAACGCCGACAGCCGCTAATTGAAACGTTAAATGTGCGAAAACACAATACAACTAAGCAACCGTTGGGCTCATTTCAAAATGAGTACAGGAGCTCAATGTTTGTTCTTACAAAAAATATTACCGCTTACAACCGTTTCAAACCTGTTTAAAATTGGAATAGTTCAGTTTTGTTTTGGGTTACGTTTTAAAAGGAAACTTATTAAATTTCGATTCCGTTCACCGTTTCAACACGGTTTTATAATATAACCAATTGGTAAATACTTCAAAAAGCTGAAAAATCTATTATTTTATTTAAAGTCTCAGACTGTTTAAAACCGATTTTATTTTATAGACAATTCACACAAAAGAACATTTTTCATTGAAACTATCATAAACCTGCTTTAACATTTAAAACAATTCAAAATTATTTCAAAAATAATATTTTTAGTGAAATTCGACTTAACTTTTCAGATTACGACCACATTTAAAACAATTTATTATATTACAAATTTATATTAAAAATCGTTTTTTTTTTTTGACAAATATTCAATTAAATTTGTGGTTTACCATTAACCGTTGCAATCTGAGGGCATAATAAAGTTTTTATTTTAAGCAATTAATCAATTATTAATCTGATATAGCTGACAGATATCAATCTGAACTCTTAAATTAAATAAATTGAAACAATTCCCATTATTCATTAATGTTTATTGATGTTGACAGCTTTAAATTGATATTTGTTGTTTGTTATAAGAGAATGGAAATGGAAATTGGAAATGTTCTATCTTAACATTTAAATTATAATACTTAATTTTGCAATTTTTTCCTGACAAACATTTGAAATTCCTCCAAGAGATGTTTTTAGAGAAGCTTGACTGTGAGTCACTTATTTTTATAGGACTTTACTAGGTGGGGTGAAAAGTAAGCTCCTTGACCAGGAAAATGCGCTGCAATCGAAAAAATGTTTATGGTGTCTTCTAGTCCAATCATATTTAGGCAGACAAAAAAAGTTTCATACCGATGCAGTCATTTGTTTTTTTTTGACAGCCGATTTACGGAAGGTCTGAAAAATACCTAAATTTCTCCTACGCGGCGTTGATAATCTCCTCGCGCGAGCTGTATTTTTTTATTGATAAGCCATCTTATGAGCTTTGGGAACAGATAATAGTCTGAAGGAGCCAAATTGGGCGAATAAGGTGGATGGGGAATCCATTGGAGCCCTATAACGTTGATTTTCCGAAGTGGCCCGCGTTTGTGTTTTTGCTCCGGAGTCAGTATAATTTTTTCATATGAAAAATCTCGCCAAAAATATGGTGTGTGGGCACAGTACTCAAGCTTGTGGCATCTGCTAGCTGACACACCTTCATTTTCCGGTCGACCAATACCATTTCATGTAGTTTTTTGACATTTTCCTGTGTAAGCCCATCGGAGGGCCTGCCGCTGAGGACTCTATCGCCAGTGGAGTTTTGGCCATCATGAAGCTCTCAAAACCAATAATTTACGATGTAATCTAAAGGAGCACTGGTCCTATAATATTTATACTCAACATGATGCCAAAAACGTCAACAGAAATCGGCTCTCAAAAAAAAAAAAAACAAATGACTGTATCGCGCTGAATATTTTTTTGTCTGCCTAAATAAGATTGGACTAGAAGGCACCATAAACTTTTTTGTCAAGGAGCTTACTTTTCACCCCACCTAGTATCAGTGACGCAAGTGAAATTAATTATTTCTTTGATAAGGTTGGTTGGGAGTTTTGAAAGCTCTCAGAAATCTTCATTGACATTCTTAGAGTTTTAATCTATAGTTTGTACTATATATGATGTTTGATGATGTTTGCATTAGGATTTCAAAGGTTTATAGAGGGTGTTTTTAGGTCAGATTTGTATTGTAAATGGCTTAGGTTTTTGGAATATTTAACTTCTTACATATTACGATTAAACGATTATATTGGGAAATGTATGTTGTGTGTATTACATGTTTTCTTATAGAATGGCATAAAACCACTCCCAATTTCATGATAAACATTATTAAAACTGCCCCTAGAGAGCTCCTAATAATTTAACACTACTAAGCATTTCAAACATCAAAAGTAACTAACAAAATTGTTCTAAAATTCTCACATATCTTTTGTAATATTTTTCCGATTCGGCGATAAGCAGAGCTGATCGGATCGGGGGAGGGGGAAGAGATGAGCTGCTGAGTGTAACTGATTGATAAATATTGATGATATCACAATTTTATTAAATTCATAGGGCGACACGGACTTTGGTGATAGCAATGACGGGATGGATTCGGATACGAGCACGTCATCAAGCAACAGCAAGCAGGTGGTGGTTGGCATCTGTGCCATGGCCAAGAAGACGCAATCGAAGCCAATGAAGGAGATATTGACCCGCCTGGGCGAATTTGAGTTCATCAAACTGGTGACATTTGAGGAGAATGTTATATTGCGTGAGCCCGTACAGAATTGGCCTGTCTGTGATTGCCTCGTCTCGTTTCACTCCAAGGGCTTCCCTCTAGAGAAGGCCATCGAATATGCGCAGCTGCGCAATCCCTTCGTGCTCAACAATCTGCACATGCAGTACGATATCCAGGACAGGCGACGTGTCTATGCCATCTTGGAGAAGGAGGGGATCGAGATACCGCGTTATGCAGTTCTCGATCGTGATTCGCCCGATCCAAAGCGTGAGTAGCGTATGCAATTTTAAAGAATTCCTCCAATTTAGGTATGCCAATTTTGCTTGCAGACCATGAGCTCATCGAGTCGGAGGATCATGTGGAGGTCAATGGCATAACGTTCAATAAGCCGTTTGTAGAGAAACCCGTCTCCGCTGAGGATCACAATATCTATATCTATTATCCAACATCTGCCGGCGGTGGGAGCCAGAGATTGTTCCGTAAAATCGGTAGTCGAAGTAGCGTTTACTCGCCGGAGTCGCGGGTACGAAAAACAGGCTCGTTCATCTATGAGGACTTCATGCCCACCGATGGTATGCTAACTACTTGCTCCTTATGCTCCCACTACTATGCAATCAATGTACTGATTTAGGTACTGCTCTAGCACTGCTCTAAGCTCCAACAGCTGGACTAGATATCCATTTTGTCCTGTCCATTCTACCCAATTCCTCAACCACCAGAAATCCCACAACACTCAATCCCGGCTTTCTTCACGGTATATGTACATATGGGCATATCCCAAAAATTTTAAACTAAACCATTTTTTTTTTTTTTTTGTATCAAGTATTGAATATATTTTATAGGGGATGCTCTATATGAAAATCGAGCCGTATCTGCATCTACCCTGAATTCTCCTCTTTTTCAAGAAGAGTTTCTTATTTCTTAAGATGTCAGCATAAACGCAAGTTGTTTATTTCGGTAGTTTATATCCTTTTGGAAACTAAATTTGTTTGTAAGATCAGTATATGCTTGGAAAGTTTTCCAATACTGGACGAAAGAAGACATTTTTGGTCCCGATGAAAGCTGTAATCATAACTCCAAATTTATCTCAATATTTTTTATAATGATTTATGTTTTGCGTAACGTTCGCAATATCCTACTTGCTAGTTCTCGCAAATATGTGAATGTATAAGTGTAAGCTGTGAAATATATTTCAATCATAACGCCGACATGACGTCAGGAGCGCAGGATTAGCCCATATGTGTATATAAATAGTATAAGAGTATCATATACATACATATGCACAAATAATATATTTTGTAGATATCCAGTCGATCCACTTAAATCTGATCCCAAAAGCCATACCACTGTAAAGCATATAACATAATATAGCATATATAGCATTAAGTCATTTGCCCATTGTCTTGCGTCTCGCTCGCTCACTCTTTCGTTCGCTCGCTCGCTCGCTCGCTCGTTCGCCCGTTCGCCGATCGTTGCTCGCTGCTCGCCGCTCATTGCCGAACTTCCCACAAGAATCGAAAAGTGGCCGCCAGTCGAACGCACTGAATCCAGCATCACCTTTACAACTTAGTATACTTTTCAGGCACCGATGTCAAGGTCTATACCGTTGGACCCGATTACGCCCATGCCGAGGCCCGCAAGAGTCCCGCCCTCGATGGCAAAGTGGAGCGCGATAGCGAGGGCAAAGAGATCCGCTATCCGGTCATACTCAATCACTCGGAGAAGCTAATCTCACGGAAAGTGTGCCTCGCCTTTAAACAGACCGTCTGTGGATTCGATTTATTACGCGCCAATGGCAAAAGCTACGTTTGCGATGTCAATGGATTCAGTTTTGTTAAGAACTCCAACAAATATTACGATGATTGTGCCAAAATCTTGGGCAATATGATATTGCGCGAATTGACACCGACTCTCCATATACCGTGGTCGGTGCCATTCCAGCTAGACGATCCGCCCATTGTGCCCACAACCTTTGGCAAAATGATGGAGCTCCGTTGCGTCGTCGCTGTCATCAGGCATGGCGATCGGACGCCCAAACAGAAGATGAAGGTTGAGGTGCGGCATCCCAAGTGAGTAACTTAGAAGTTGACTTCGATGAGTCTATAAAAGCTTTTGGCTAAGATTTAATTAATTCTTATCTTACTCGGATATCAAATATTCCTTTTTAAAACAAAAATACTTTTGATAGAAAAATACAAAAACCACAATTTTTATTATTATTTTAAAATAAACTTTAAAGCATACGTTTCTTAATGATACTAATGATATTTTACAATCAAGAATTTTTTCTTATTTTAAGCTTTTGGGTTTCCTTGACGATAAGTCTAAAAAAATTTGAGATGTTTATGTAGTTTAATGATTAATTAAGCTTAAAGCTCATTAATGTTTTATGTTTAAATTCTTAAGTTCATTTTTAAAAACCGAATTTGTTTCATTTGCTGCAGATTTTTTGAAATCTTCGAGAAATACGATGGCTACAAACTGGGTCATGTGAAACTAAAGCGACCCAAGCAGCTGCAGGAGATACTGGATATAGCGCGCTTCCTGCTTAGCGAGATTCACACAAAGGCGCATGCGGAGATTGAGGAGAAGGAGAGCAAGCTGGAGCAGTTGAAGAACGTGCTGGAAATGTATGGACACTTTTCGGGCATCAATCGAAAGGTGCAAATGAAATATCAGCCAAAGGGACGACCACGTGGCTCCAGCTCGGATGATGGTAAGTTTTGATCCTTTTTTTGAACTTAGCTAACCACACGCTAAGTCCTATCCGTTTCAGCTGAAACGCCAGCGGAGCCATCGCTGGTCCTGATCTTAAAATGGGGCGGTGAATTGACGCCAGCGGGTCGCATCCAAGCCGAGGAATTGGGTCGAATCTTTCGCTGCATGTATCCAGGGGGCCAAGGTCGCTCCGACTACTCGGGCACCCAGGGATTGGGTCTATTGCGGTAAGTTAAAACGATACCTAATAGTTGTTACTGTTTACACTTGTCCCATCATTTAAATCAACAGTTTGCACTCAACCTTCCGTCATGACCTTAAGATTTATGCCTCGGACGAGGGACGCGTTCAAATGACAGCCGCCGCCTTTGCCAAAGGTCTGCTCGCATTGGAGGGCGAATTGACCCCCATTTTGGTGCAGATGGTCAAGAGCGCCAATACGAATGGGCTGCTAGACAACGATTGCGATTCGAGCAAGTATCAGAATCTGTAAGTATCCCACAAATCAATCAAATGACCCCGAAATTTATAGCTCAATCAATTGTTTAATTGATCGTTTGCTTTAATGATCGTTGAATGAGCAAATGATCAACGCGAATGTTGGAGAATTCGTCATAGATGTAAGCAGCTTTTGGATATATAATTTAAATATAAACTTTACTAGCTGAGTCTAGTTAGAGGAATATGTTTATTAAAAACTTTTAAAATTCACAACAAGTTTAATATAGTTGCCATAACATGACAGCCGAAGTGAGCTAGATTTTGGTAAAAATTTGCTGAAATAGGCTATACTTAAGAATGGTAACAAAAAGCTTAAGCTCAAATGCATCCAAAACCCAAATTTAAAGAAAATTCCAAAAACTTAAAAAAAAACAGGCTTTATCTGCTGTCCACTAAATTTGGCAGCTCTAGCTTCTATAGTCTGTTGAGGTGTGTTCTCACTGCTTTACAAAACAGTTCACAACGTCACAAGGCAATGTGAACACTAAATGCATTGTCACAAAATTGTGGAGTTACAAAAATGTGACGCTCCAATGTGAGCACCACTTTCACTTTCACATAAAAAAATTTTTGTGAAAGAGATTGACACAATTTTGATATAAATTATTTGAACAGCTGTTAAAAGCACATCGAGCAAGTTGGTTTTCCTTCACATTGTGAAAACATAAACCTCAAAGTAAAAATTTTAATTGTTGTTTTTCGGGACTTAAGCATTGTTTTTGATTTTTCTGGAAGAAATTGATTCACATGACGCGTGGAGAGCTGCGAAGTATTCCGTACAAGCTCTAAAATTATTAGCTTATGGACGGAGCAAAATTCGACATTTGACAAATAAATGCAACCTTTTCAACTGAATGAGAAATTGCAATGTGACGTTTCTTTGTTTTTATTCATTTTGTGTAATTTGTTTATTGTTCAAATCCGACATTTTCGTGAACTTTTTGATTCTTTGTGATGTTTTGCGATGCTCTGTCACATTGACTGGTGGTGTTCACATTAAACGCTCTTCACAAGGCTTTTCACAATTGTGTGAAGCACATTGGCCGTGTTCACCAGAACTAATCAATCAGTAATCATGTATCACAAATCAAAAAATTGTTGATGGGTTCTGGTGAACGCTTTGATGAAATTTTAAGGCAAAATCAAAGTTGTCATTTTTTTTTTTTTGTCAATGCCTTAAATATTTATTAAAAAAAATTCAAAACAGTTTGGCAAAAGGCCAGAGCAAAAGGCCAGATTAAAAATAATAGATGATATGTTCCATTAATAAATAATTGAGCCAATATTGTATGCGCATTTAATATTTTATATAAGAAACTTTAAAGCATTTTTCCTTGCCATTTTCCTTTAAAATACGCAGAGTTCAATGTCTTCTTTTATTTTTTTATGCAAACCAAAATAACATAAATAAAATGGTTTCCTTACTAATTTCGTTGCTTTTAATTTCAAATCTTGTGCTCTTTTGTTTACAATTTGATTTATGGATAACAAAGCATCACAATCAGAGAATTTCAGCGTACTATTTTGGTGATGAATTTTCAGTCATCATAATCACAAAATTTTGAAATCATGATTGCTAATCACTGCCGTTCACCAGAATAATCATACAAATTTCATCGATTTTCTGTTGTCGATTTGTTCTGGTGAACACGGCCAATTTTTGTGTTGCCAATGTGAACACTTTGACGTGTTTCGCAAATCATCACAAAGCTTATCAAAATATGTTTTCACATTGCGAAGCAGTCAGAACCCTGCATAAGATCTGTATATCAGCGAACAGATAGACAGACGGACACGCCTTAATCAACCCTGAATTGGTTCTGATCAAGAACATACAAATATAACTTAAGGGGTCTGTCGCGCCTTCTCCCTGTTAAGCTCGTTTTTCTTTTAACAAAACGAATTATCCGTTCCCCTCATTTTTCAAATACAGAGTCTAATAATTCTTTATAAATAAGTAACTTAATTTTTGGAAAATAATTAACGATTTTTAAGTACGAGTCGGGAAACAATAAATTCATTTTCATCTAGTTGAAAAGAAGTTGGAGATAGCTTTAATCGATTTTGAAATGGACGGAAATGAATAAATAAATGTTCAAAAAAGATTTGCAAATTGTTTGTATTAAACTAGATCAAGTTTAAAAAAATCTCTAACTTTTGCATTTGTTTTCTTTGCCCAGTGCCAAGGGTCGTCTGCACGAGCTGATGCAGAATGATCGGGAGTTTACGAAGGAAGATCGTGAGCTGATAAATCCTTGCAACAGCAAATCGATAACACAAGCATTAGATTTCGTCAAAAATCCCGTTGACTGTTGTCATCATGTGCATTTGCTGATACGCGAACTATTGCACATCATCAGCATCAAGAAGGACGATCCGAAGACCAAGGATGCGATACTGTATCATGGCGAGACATGGGATCTAATGCGCTGCCGCTGGGAGAAGATTGAAAAGGATTTCAGCACCAAGTCAAAGCTGTTTGATATTTCCAAAATTCCAGATATCTACGATTGCATCAAGTACGATCTGCAGCATAATCAGCATACACTTCAGTACGATCAGGCAGAGGAATTATATATCTATGCAAAGAATCTGGCAGATATTGTTATACCGCAGGAGTACGGATTGACGCCACAGGAGAAACTGGCAATTGGTCAGGGAATTTGCTCACCGCTTTTGCGTAAAATCAAAGGCGATCTTCAGCGCAATATCGATGAGATCGAGGATGAGTTTATGAATCGACTGAATCCGCATTATAGTCATGGTGTTGCCAGTCCGCAGCGTCATGTGCGCACTCGTCTCTATTTCACCAGCGAATCTCATGTCCATTCGCTGTTAACCGTGCTCCGTTACGGCGGAATGTTGAATGTCGTTACGGACGAGCAATGGCGCCGTGCCATGGACTACATATCGATGGTGTCGGAGCTCAACTATATGTCACAGATAGTCATAATGCTGTATGAGGATCCAACCAAGGATCCGCTTTCCGAGGAGCGCTTCCATGTCGAGCTACACTTTAGTCCGGGTGTTAATTGTTGCGTCCAAAAGAATTTACCGCCTGGTCCCGGTTTCCGACCGCACTCGCATGGCGACAATTCCTGCGGTGCGAGCTTGCAGTCCAGCGAAGATGCGAATCCATCCCGGATCGAAGAGGAGAACGATTACGCTTCAAACGATGAGCAGCAGGGCAAGAAGCGCACCGTAGGGAACTCAACATATATATTTGGATGATCTTTCTCAAACGGAGCTGAGCTGGTGTTTTCTTGGTCTCTCACTTTTTGCTATTGATAGCTCGTACGAAGAGTTATCAATAATAAAAATGTTATGACCAAGAACACTAAAGTACATTTAGGTGCCAGCTCTGTTCCGTTTAACAATGAGCGTACCATATGTGCATATATTTATAAGCTTGAAAATATGATAATATTAAAATATAAACTGTTTTCTTTCCTAGTGCAATTTGGCTGGAAATCAACGCAACGCAACGTCGTCGTTTGGATTCAATCGCTTGGAGCTGCGCAGCAAACAGCTCAAATCAAAGCCAATACCAATTGGAGCACATCACACGGTTAGCGGTCATGAGGCAATGGATCTGGCCAAGCGTTTGAATGAGGAGCTTGCCTCACAGCAGCAACAACAGCAGATGCATAATCAATACCAAAATCAACAGCAACAGCACCAACAGCATCAGCAGCATCAACAGCAGCAACAACAACAATTGCGACCCATTAGCCCCGATATTAGGGCCGTGAGTCCAGACTGTGAGCCGCGATCGCGTAGCTTTGAGCAGCGTGGATCTCCGTCAGCGAATCGTGGCAAGGAGGCTGGTATGTATGCCGAGAGGGTGTGCCAATTAACAGGGCTTGCTGCCCTTGTGGCCCAGTTAACCGCTGCTGGGCTATATATTATATTTTCTCCATTTCAATTTCAAACTTTATTGTTGATTTGATTTTCTCAACTCTTTGAAAACTTTTTTTTGCTCTAACTATATTACCACTTATTGTATTTATTATCTGAGTATAATTGTCATAATTATTATTATTATTATTATTTATTTGGCCATCTATTTTCAAATTTTCGCTAACTCAACTCAACTGACCAAACAATCAATTGGCTTATCAACTAACTTGGCTATCTGTTACGATATCATCGTGCGTTTCTCTCACACACAACTTAAATTTGTGTTTTTTGTTTTGTTTTCCTTTCATTTGATATGATTTGATTTCGATATTCTTTTGCATGCGAATTTGTTTGTGCGTTTTGGCCAACTCGAAACGCCTGTAACAAGAGAAGCCAACATTCCCACCCACCTTTCCGCAGCCAAAATATAAAAATTATTCATTTAAAAAAAAAACAAAAAAAAAAGAAAACAAAGCAAAGAGACCCTAGACTTGTGTTACTTTCATTTTTTTTTTGTTTTTTTTTATGAGTATTCCCCAAATTATTTATTTGATTTCCATATAATACTATTTAAGTTATTGTCTTGGATCTATTAAGTATTATTGCTCAGCGCTTAATTCAATGTTCTTTCATTACAAGAAATCTTAAAAACCATAAAAACAAAATCAAAACATACAAAAAAACCGAATTTTAAAACTGAGCCCAACATTTTTGATTTTCATTCTTTCCACACACGACAAGAACAGATGAAAGAATATTTTTAACAATGTTAAAATTACACTTGTGATTCTCCTGTTTGCTCCTGGAGCTCCCTCACCTGGGTGAGAGCTCATGGGGCTGGAGAAAAGTAAGCTGTTGGGAAATTAATGAAAATCGATAGGCATCTGGCCGCGGAATCCCGTGTACTTGGCAATGCAATGCAGCCCTTAGGTCAAAACCACCTCCAGTTGAAGATGGTCACCCCCCGCCCCCTTTGGCCCTCGCGTTTAATATGGCCCAAAACAGCTGGGTGCCAGCTAATGCTGCCACGCCCATCCTAATGATAAGGGCGTTATTGAAGGCGGCAAGTCTGGCTCCCAGCTGTTTTTGGGTTATGTTACTTTATGGCTCTCTCTCTCTCTCTGTCTCTCTCTCCCCCTTGTGTGTGTGTGTCTTACTCTATCTATCTGTATGCGTGTCCCGTCTCTGTCTGTTTTGCTGCGTCTCTCTCTCTCTCTCTCTCTCTGTTACTCTTTCGCTCTGCCTCTTTCTATCAATATATATTTAATGCATGAATCGAGGATAACTTCAATACAATTGATAACATAATTTTTAATTGAATTGTGAGCATTCTTAACTGTCAATGTTCAATGTTGTTTGTTGTTCGTTGTCGTTGTTGTTTGTTTTTGTTGTACTCCGAGAAGCCAGACTAACCAAAACATTAATAGGCTAACTCGACGCTAACTTAACACCAACTAACTGGACTCATAAATATGACCAATTGCCTGCTGTTTATTCCACGCTGCCGACGCTCTACAACGCTCAAAACGATCCTGCAAAGCATTACCCCTTATATTATATAGCTTATTCAAATACATATGATCTCAACTCAGGCGATCTGATCCAACAAACTAGTAAAACCAGTATTTGTGTTATTAAAGTCTAGGATGAAGTGATGATTCCATACATTCAAAGGGTTCAGAATTCTTATAAAGTCCATCGATCTAAATTTTATAAATATTAATAATGACATCTTCCAAGCAACTCATTTTTCGTTATAACAAAACAGTTTTAAGCTTAAGCTTTATCTTTCCTAGATTTGATTTTTCAATTTTGGATATAAACCAAAAGCATGAAAAAATGCTTTAAAATATTTAAGCGCATGTAAAAAGTTGCTTAATTGATTTAGCCCAAAACCCAATCCAACTAATAAGATTACAAACAGACCCATAATTTAAATAACGTGACAATGGGACTGTCACGTAACTAACTGGTGTCATACTAAGAAAAAGAAAATAAGTTCAAAGACAAAATAATAGCGAAAATATGTTTGGAATTTGGAAGAATAATTTTAAATGATATTATTCTTAATTGGATTTGTAAACTTTGCTTGACAATACCAATAATTAAAGACACATCACAATGGGAGTCCTGAAATTGAGTTCCATACATTGCATGGCTGCATTCAAAATTTCAAATGAGACATTCATGCCCAACTGAATTGAATGGATTCGGCTGCGTCTTCCAATGAATTGAATGAATAAATTGAAACCAAAAACTTCACATTCAAAAAAGGCAGACTGAATTGAATGACGAAATAACTGAAAATGCGAGTGAGGGGGAAAAATCTAGTCACGAAAAAATTTCTATGCTCCAAAATTTCTGATATCCAATTTTGTGACGAACAATATTAACTGTCACATATAAATTATTACAAATTATTCAGGCCTGTTCCGAATTCCGAAAACGAGTCGATTTGCCACAAAACAAGTTGATTGCTGTTCCGAATTCCGAAAATCGACCATAATTGTCGTTTTCAAAACGTGTGCTTTAGAGTCACCGGTTTTAAAAGTAAATGCCATGTAAAGCATTAAAATAAATACCTAAAATTATAAACTGTAAATTATAATAATGTTCAACATTTTTAGTATCATTTAACATTACTTCTTCAACTTTTAATAGTTGAAGTATATTTTAAAAGAATTTTTTTATAAGCAGTTATAAAATATTGCATGAAAAACGAAACCGAGCATCAATGACTAAACCGAGCTGTTCTGAATTCCTCTTCATTGACAGCTGATACGGTCGATGACTTACTGCTATCGAAACGTTTTCGAAACCGAGTTCGAAAAGTAAAAACAAGTTAATTTCGTTAGGAGTTCGGAACAACAAATAGTAAAACGTTCGTTTTCGTTTCGTTTTTACTTTTTGAAAACGTTCGGAATTCGGAACAAGCCTGATTACAAAAAAAAAAAAAGTTATTCTGAATACTCTGAAAATCTTTGCTTTATTCATTTCATTCGTTTCTCGTTCACTCGATGCCGTTCATATGAGTACTCAAATTAATGTCAAAAATGAGTATTCAATCGATGAGAACCGGATCTTTGAATTTATTCCACTCAGAGAACTTAATCAAACTCACGAGTACTCAGAGATGGATCAAAAAAGTCATTATAATTGTATAGTATTTAAAATTTAATTAACCAAATTAAAATCACAATTTGTATGCAAAAAAAATGGGATTTTTCCTTTATAGAATATAAGATTAATATTAAGTGAATTTCTGCAGTATTTGAATTACCCGAAAGTACAGATGAATATGTTGAATTTTGAATTATTTTTGAACGCCTTCCAGTTCATATTATCAGTAGATTTAAGGACCCACACACACAAAGGCATGCATATATAAGTATGTATGGTATGTATGTATGGATGTGAGCTTGCAGGATGCGTTCAGTTTTCGGCTAGCCGAACATTCGTTTTCCTTTCTTGTTCTACTTCAACTTTTATGAGGCTAATTAGTTTTCTGTTTGTATACTCTATGACCTTAAACACACACACACACACACACACACATGTACATACACACACCGACAAACGAACTCTCACCCAACTGCATACACACACATACATTTGATTGGCTGTTAAACTCTTACCAAAAAACAAATCCACAAATTGTTGTCCCGCTTGCGACTCTCTACTAATCTCAACCAGCGCCGGCGGCAACCTTTGTCGAGATCGCCAATGCGCGCGTGGGCGTGGCAGCTGGAGGCGGTGGCGGTGGCAGTGGCAGTGGCAGTGTTGGCAGCAACAGCAGCAGCGGCAATCGAACCGCAATTCAAATACGCGTCACCGATAGATTGTCATTCTTTAAGATTGATTCGTCAACGAATGAGTTGCCACTGTCGGACATTGATTTCTCATTGACACCGGGGACACCACAATGCCACAATGCGGGCGGTGCAACCGGATGCAGTCGATCCCACAAGCGCCACAATCTGTTGAGCATGCGCCGCATGATCAGTGGCGATGATGCTGAATTTGACGGTTTGCCGCCGCTGCATCATTTGCCACAAATCTCACCGATGGCCACCAATGAGCGTCCATTGAGCTGCAACTGCAGTGCCAGCAACTCCTTTCCCTTGGCAACGGCGCATGCGCATTCCAAGAGTCTCATGCAACTGGCAGCGTATTCTCCAGCTGTCCCAGATGTGGCCAGCAATCCACCTCAAACTTCGAGTAGCTTTGAGGATGACTTTCAGTTGTCCAGCTCGGCACCAGCGGTGCTGCTCAGTGGCGAGTTCGAGCAGCGTGGCAACAACAACAAAGACAAAAACGATGCCTCCTTGTCGCCTTTGGGTGAGCAGGGCACAAATTCCCCAACCGCCTCGACGCTGAAACTCTGCATGGACATGGATATGGAGTCTCATGAGACGCGTCATCGTCAGTTGGAGCGCGGTCAGCGCAAGGCCACAAGTCATTCGTGTGGCCAGCTATCGATATTGATGGCATCGGGGCCAGCATCGGCGCCAGTGCTGATCGAGAATCCATTTCGTTTTGCGGCAACAGCACCGACAGTTGCCCCACCTCAAGTGGGCAGCACATTTGTCAGCTGCTTTGCGCCCATTGCCGAATATGTGCCATCGTCCACGCCCACAGACACAGCCACGCCCATGGGCACTGCCATTGAGGCGCAGTTGGTATACAATATACCCACCGTGTTGATAACAGCTACAGCATCAGTCACAAGCAATGGAACAGCCAATATCGCAATGACAGAAAACACTGAATGTACTGAAACAACAACTGAGACAACAGCAACAACAACTGAGACAACAACAACAGCTAGAGCCTTGTCTTATACTACAGCAACAATGTCTTCTAATCAACCTTGTACTAACCAATTCAAACCAATTGATCCCTCCTCAATTGACGCACAAACACAAACACAACACAAAATCATCAACAACAACAACAACAACACGAATACCAAAACGAACACAAATACGTATACAACAACAACCAATACAACAACAACAACAACCACAAAAACAACTACAAACATCACAACGTCCCCGTCTTGTTGTACAAATACAATCGCCACAGATAACAACGTTTCGGTCTCGGTATCGGCATCGGTATCATCGGCCAATTCGTCAACATCGTCGCGTCGCCAAAGACACAGTATTGCCGGCCAGATGTCCTATATGAAAATGTTGGGTTTCGGTGGTTTTAGCAAAAAGATGGCAACCAGCGCGAATAGCCTTTTCAGTACGGCAGTTATAAGCGGCAGCTCATCGGCTCCGAATCTACGCGATATGATACCGGTATCATCATCCGGTGAGTACACACACCCATTTACACCCACACACACACACACCTATTTATACACACACCCAGTCACACACACACAACCAGTCTCCTTACACACACCAATCACAACAACCATTACCATCAGATTTGAATATGGAATATGGAAATATAAAACAAAATGAATATTAAATCTCAGAAATATCAAAGATTTATAGATTCTATATGACATCTTTATAAACCAGCGGTGGGCACGCATAGGCTCCGGGAGCCAGCGGCTGCTCCCTACTGTATTTCTGTCAGATTTCGTGCCCACCGCTGATATAAACCATATACAGACGATTACGAAATAATATGAATATCATATTATAATTTGTCCAATCAAATGTTTAAGGTCTATGCCCTGATCTACGGATGGGTATCAGTATTATGTAAGGGCATTTCCAGAAAAAGATCCACCACGACGAAAAACGTAAAATTGATCAAGTATTCAAGTTATTTATATAAGCAATATACCCTAGAGGAAATTCAATAGGATGAACAAATAGATTCTACATTGGAATAAATTCACTTTTTCCATATTTTTGCCCATTTTCTTAAAAATTGACTTTCAAAATGGACCGTTTGTATTTTAACGATTACACTAAGGCCCATTTTTTCAATGTCTAAATAAGGTGTTTGATAACTATTGAAAATATATTTTGACGTCAAATGTATAGAAATTACTGTCAAATTTTAAATTATGTCTTAGATACAGTTTATATGTACATTAAAAAAACGGCCCTTAGTAGGACAGTAAGATTGTACCATGAACCTTTTTAGTTCTTAGAATATATTGAAAGTTCAATTTAAAACAAGTTTTACAACTTGTTTTCGATATATTGAATAAAGTTTGATGAAAAAATTCGTGGCACAAACTAGGTGGAAATCTTGTCACGTTCGCGATGTCGCGTTACAAATTACTAATAAAACTTGTAAAGTAAAAAAAATAATAGTAACATTTCAAATTTATTTCTAAAATCGAAAACTACATTATTTTATTTTGGTTTAAGAGTATTTTCTTCCAAATTACAGACTTTCGCATTTGTCAAGAACTTCAATTTTTTGTCGCGTTCGCGATGCATTGTTTTCTGTAAATTATTTGAAAACGACAAGTCTTCAAAGCTTGTCTTTTATCATACAAATAGTGTTGATAAAATGAATTAAACACGTGAGAAAACAGCTTTGAAAATGTCAACTTTAGACATTTTTTTTTAAATTTAAAGATGTACAAATATCGCATTCACGATCCTGGAAATACCCATATCCATAATTTTGATTAAAATTTGATGTCAAAATTTTAACATTTTGGGATGCTGTTCTTATTCTTTCGCAAGGGTTTGTGTTTACAATCTTCAGATATCTGATTTGATTTTTTCCTTAAAATATCATATTAACAAAAGCTTTCAAATCAACAATCGAACGTATCTGACAGCCAAACAAAGTTATTTAGTTAACAGATCCCTTTTAAAGATAATACTTTCAGCTAGAAAAGTGTATGAAAGATATTTGATGTCGTTTTCTTAGAATAGAAACAAGGTCGAAAATAAAGATTTCATGATGACAAAAAAATATATTTTTCTTTTGCAGTTTACAAGTTGTTCACAATCGAATCGACAAAATATGTAAGACTGTACTTGTAAAGCAAGACTCTAAAAGTCTAATGAGATAAGTATAAACAAGAAATTGTTGGACGACATCATTACTTTTGAAGGATATAAAAAAGTTGGGATTTAGAAAATACGAAAAAGACAATACTAAATAATAATACCAACATTGTGATAAATAATACTAAAAAAAAATATATTTAAGCAAGTTTCGGTTCAAAAATTTAATATAAAAATGCTTTACTTTGGATTTTAAAATAAAAAAAACTAGGTATTGAATAATATTACGTAGGAGTTAGAAAATGTATGTAACACTGTCTGTCAAGCGACACAAATTCCAGTCTTTTGCACATTTGTAGATTATTTCTGTAGAATCTGTGTATAGCTCAAAAAAAGACTAATAATAAAAAGAAAATGTTGAGCATTTTGAGTGGCACTTTTTAATCACGCACACACACGCACACACACACACACACAAACACACAAAGCTATACAGTTAATAATATTTTAATTAGATTATAGAAAAAATATGGAGCACACAATTTAACTCCGTAGATTCTCCGTATTTAACTCCGAATCCAATGTTTCCACTACCATTTCCATTTCCGCCTCCATTTCCATTTCCAACCCCAAAACCCAAACCCCAAACGTTCCTTCCAAGTTAAATACCAATAAATATATTTGTGTGTTGATCTGATTGTTGTGTTAAGCAATGTTAACTGGCATATGTATTTAGGATTTGGTGATGTGCCGCCGATACGACCACTGGAGACTCTGCACAACGCGCTGTCGCTGCGCAAGCTGGACAGCTTTCTGCAGGACATGATCCTTGCGCAGATCTTTAAGACGCCGACGGGCTCACCGCCACGCGTCCATGATGTACCTGGCGCCACTACAACATTAGCCCCAGGACTGGGCTCAGCGGACACAATGGCTGTTGTCTCATCCTGTATGGTCCGACCGGAGCATCCGCCAGTTGCCTCGCGACGTCCACAGTCCACAGAGGTTGAAACTGAGACGAGCTCGACATCGGGTCAACGTTTGCCCAGTATAGCGGGAAGTGAGGATGTCGAGGATACCAACGATGAGGAGATGAACAAAATTCTGGCATCGAACAAACAGCGTAAGTTCCAAAAGCGCAATTCAGTCATCGGTTGGCGCACCTGAACATGTTACCAGTAAATCTCACACATCTATCTCATCTGAGCCCGATCTCTCATCCCATCCCATCTCAACTTAACTGATCTGATCTGTGATCTCTGATCTCTGTTTGCTCATCTGCTGTTTTGATGAGCATGCTCATTGGATTAATCAACTCAATTTTCAAAATTGCCGAATATTAACTTACTAATTTCATTAATTTTGTTGCACTTCACATTAAAAATGTTTATTTATTATTACTTTCATTTATTTTGTTGTACTTTCCATTAAAAACAAGTGGGCGCTTCTACAGTCGAGTTTGCTCGACTGTAGGATACCCTGTGCCAGTCTCCATAAAATAGAATATTGGTTATAATAAACGCCGCTCGAATTTGCTGTATGATGGAGTAGTCCGATTTTAAGCAAATTTGGTCAAACTGTATGGGACCATTTCATATGGTTGAGATATCTGTGATCGTTTCTATGGCAGCTATATGATATAGTGGTCTGACCCAAAATTAAAAACAAACTTGATCTGCGTCCGGTATCCAGGAACCTACATACCAAGCTTGATGTGTCTAGCTATTATAGTCTCTGAGATCGACAGACGGACGGAAAGACGGACGGAAAGACGGACGGGCAGACGGACATGGCTCAATCGACTCGGCTGTTGGTGTCGACGTTTCCTTCTGCATGTTACATACATCACACAAACCTAATATACCCTTTTTTGACCATTTTTAATTGGCACAGGGTATAAAAATGCATCTCGTACTCAATTATGCAGCAATTTCATATCATTTATATTGTATTTTATTTTTGTATTCCTTTTTTTCTTTTCTTTCTTTGATTTTCAGTGGATTAAACCGTCACATGATTGATATTTTGTTGAGTGTTTTTTTTAATAGTTTAATTAATATCACTGTATACATATATGTACGAGTATTTATTGAGATCCATAATAATTGCTCTTAATTTTCAAGTCACATTTTGTATAATTAGAAGTTTATGATTTTGTAAGTTCATGCGGTCCAAAGAATTGTATTTAGTTATACGAGTTACTTAAGATGCGTATGAGAATAAAGATTTACACACACTCGCACTCTCGCTCTCGTGCGCTCTCTCTCTCTCTCTCCCTCTCTGTTTACATATTATATATATGAATCTTCTGCACGGCGCTCTCTTTGCTATAACGCACAACGTTTTCTTTTTTATCGCACGCCTCTCTCTATCTCTGGCTCTGGCTCTGTCTCTATCTTTATCTCTTTATTCCTTTCTCGTTCGTTTCTTTATTGTTTGCCTTGCCTTACAAGAAGCTTCAGCTCGCTAATTCCTGAGCTGCGCTTCATACTCTCACTCTCTCTCTTTCTCCGTCTCCGTCTCTCTCCCCTCTTAACCCTTCCTTTTCACCACTTCTCAAAAATTTGTGATGTGCATCAAAAACTAACAATCTGAAAAATTGAAACATAACTAAACAAATGGCAAACAAGTTTGGCTAAAGCAACAGGATGACAATCAGGATGTGGATGTAGAGAATGAGAAACAACAACAACAAGAACAGCCGCTGCTCAGGTGAGAGGTCGTTTTCTTTCTTACTCCAACTCGCTCTTTATTTGTAATTTATTCATTTCGCAGTCTGTCGACCACTGTGGATATTGTGATGATCGAAGAACCCGATCTCGATCCGGATGATCTTCGCTCCTTTGAGCCCATGAATCAGGACACGCTGCAAGCAGCTAGCACCGTTGCCGCTGCTCTCGCTGGCAACATCCTGCTCACCGTCTGCGACGAACAGGAACCGAGTAGTGCCTGCCTAACGCCAGTCAGCGGCATGGACCTGGATCTTGATCTGAGCATGGTGGCCAACAAGGGCTCCATAACTTTATCCGTGGATGTAAGTGATTTTGGAATTCGGTCATTCGAACGTTTAAATTCAATATGCGATTGATCTATCGATTTAATTGAGCTGTTAGGGATATGCTCACATATTTGAATAGTGTGCACTAGAGGTGGAGAACTATCGATAGTCGGCGCCATCGATAGCCGACGATAGTAATTTCAAAACCATCGATAGTCGACGTTAGTGCTATCGATAGTCGACGATAGTCCCGATCACAAAAAAAATACATACAGTTTGTCAAGAAACACTTTACACACTGAAAAAAACTTAAATTTTTGACTTTAAATAAGAAAATAATAGCTTTTTACATATATTTGGAAAGGTCATTTAAATTCCGTTTGAATGATGCAAAACTTTCCTTAACCCATTAAGTACCCATTTAAAATTTCGAATTTTTGTAAACATCTACTTTTTCAACTTTTTTCCTCGGTCTCAAACAAAAAATGTTGTGATGCTTAAAAATTCTTCAAACAATTCTAAGAGTTAATGTAAAAAGACATTTTCAAAAAGCTCTTCGGTAGTATTTTTTATGATTTTTGAAAATTGCTAACAAGCCACTTTTTGTATGATAGTGAGAAAAAGGGGTTAAAATACAAATTTTTAGCCATTTTTAAACTATCGATAGTACTTCGGGAACTATCGATAATGGGTGGCTGCTATCGATGGTAGCTTGATAGCGCCCAACCATCGATAGTGTCGATAGTGCTATCGATAGTTCTCCACCTCTAGTGTACACTGCATGAACTGCTCCCAAAAGTTCCATAAATTATTATGAATTAAATTCGAATACAGCCAACACTGTCCGTCTGTCCATTACTCCGAATCTTATCGAATATTAGACTGCTATAGAATATTTTATTTGATCGACAAATAAAAGTACTTTCATTTAATATTTTTTTTTATTTTAATCGATTTAATTAAATCGATCGACAGGTATCATGATTGGGGCTCAAAGTTACTTGCTGATGCCAGAAGGCAAAACATTCTCGCACTCTCACTAAAGAGCTAGATAAATTTTGATAAAGACTTTACTGTACTCACAGTTTTCAACGTAGATTATTTTTATTTATTTTGAAATAAAACCCGTAAAAATTATAACTATTTCTTTCATGTACAAAATGTATAACATGAAATAAAAAAAAATGAGCGCGATCAAAAACTATTCGTACAGCAATTTGAACTATTTTTAGCACTCAAATTTAACGTATTTTAAATTATTTTGTTTTTTTAAATATGTAGTACAAATATTCCTTAATTAAGTGTAAAAAAATGTTTATAAATTAACTGTACTGTATATAGTACGAAGGCAAATATTTTAACATTTCGTTGGGTTAAGTGTATATTTATATCTACAATGTAGATTCTACATACTAGAGGTCTGCATGGCTGCATTCAAAACGGCAAATGAGACATTCATGCTCAAATGACTTAAATGAGTTTGGCTGCGTCTCACAATGAAATGAATGAATGAATTCAAACCGAAAACTTCACATTCAAAAAAGGCAGACTGAATTGAATGACAAAATAACCGAAAAATCGAGTGAGGGGGATAAGTGCCGTATTTTTAATTTCTTTTAATTCAACCCATTTTCTGCCGGGACAAAAAAGTATTGTAACCATCGTTGAAAACTACTTTTCTAGGGTAATTGGGACCTTCCAAAATCGAATAGGAGGTTAAAAATCATTTTTTTTAATATGGGATGACCAGAGTGAACATTTACTTTATTTTCTAATTTTCTTAATTTTCCATTTGGAATTTAATAAATTTAATTAAAAATTTTGCTGTTCGACTAGTCGAAAATGCAGAAAATGGGTTAAAGTAAAAATCTAGTCACGAAAACATTTCTATGCCCCAAAATTTCTGATATACAATTTTGTGATAAACAATATATGTACATATAAATTATTAAAAAAAAAAGAAGTTGTATTCTGAGTACTCTGAAAATCTTTGCTTCATTCATTTCATTCGTTTCTCGATAACTCGATGCAGTTCATATGAGTACTCAAAATAATGTTAAAAATGAGTATTCAATACAATAAAAAAAAAATTCATTTAACTCAGAAAACTGAATGAAACTCAAGAGTACTCAGAGACACTTAAGTTTGAATGCAGCCGTTCAGACCTCTACTACATACCCATTAAATTGTATTTAAATCGGTGAATACAGATGAATTCTTTTGAATGTACTTGATTTGTAATGCAGTTGTTTAACTTCTGCAGGGATTCGATGACGACGAGGACGCCACGCTGTCGGCAGCGACGACGCCTTCGCTGCCGCCCGACATGGAGCAGCCCAGGCTGGAGATGTGCTACTGCTGTCCTTCGCATGCCGAACAGCCGCCGGAGGTGGCCAGCGATGATCCCAGATATTGTTTTGCGCTGCCGGTGCAAATAACTCAGGCGTCGCCGGAGCACGCACGTCCGAGTGTGCGTCGTGCCCACGATCCAATCTCGCCTCGGATGCAGAAGCAGATCAGTCTGTTTGAATGCGGCCCAGAGGCGAATGCTTTGCATGCATCCATTAATTTGCCAGCGGCGGCGCAGCAATTGCGTCAGGATGCACGACTCCGCAAGTTCGAGAATCTTACACAGTCCACGTCCAATTCGAATTTCCCATTTGAGAGCAACACGCTGAAGCGTGTGCCACTTGTGAGCACCAAGGATGACTATTCGAATGTGTCGCATACGCAGAGTTGCATCAATCTAAAGAGCAGTGGGGCTGGATCCGGTTCTGGGTCCCTCAACTATGGCTCGCCGCAGCGTCAGCTGGAGAAGGAATCGGGTGAAAGGAAGCTAAAGCAATCGGTTGTTGTCCCAGTTACCAATTTTGATCGATTGCCCAATGCAGTGTCCGTCTGCTGTTCATTGGACACGGATGCTGGTTGCAGCACAACGACATCAACAGCAGCAGGAGCAGCAGAAACAACGGTAACGATGACCGCACCACATCCAGGCGCACTTATTGTCAAGGAGCGTTTCATAGAGCCACCAAAGCGCGGCATTGTCCGTGGTTACAATTGCAAGACACAATCCATGGACGCGGATTTTCTGTTCAATGAGTTTCTATTGCTGCCGGCAATTGCGCCAACACTGGACGATAATGATCTGGATGTGGATATTGAACAGGCAACATCGGATCGGGTGCCGGAACTCGACTTGCCGTTGCCCAAATGAATCAACTTATAAATATATATTAATACATATACTTACTCTTATGCTACATACTTAAAAATATATACAATATATAGATAATGGAAATATTTCTTTAGCTCTTAACTTTCATTGTCGTTGTTGTCGCATTTGTTGTTGTTGCCTCGAAACTGAATAAAGATCTATTTTTCTGTCCTAAATTCAAGATGTTTTCGTCAAAAAATTTGGAATTGCAGTTTTGTTGATTATACCCGGTACTTGTAGAGTAAAAGTGTATATTGAGTTTCTTGCAATGTGCATATGGAAAATTTTAAAACCAAGGGCGAAAACTTAAAGTTGTCAAAAACTGCATTTTTATTAACAATAATTGATTTTTATTGAAATAGAATCAAAACGGTTTTACGGTGGTTTGGTTCTTCATGGCCGAGTCTAATCAATTAATTCCTCTTTTTCCCTCTTAATTTCAATAATTCTTGTAAAAAAAGGATATTTTCAATGGCCAAAAAAGTGGGCAAAACGGTCGTCAGAGTGTTTAGCGCTTAGCTCATCTTAAACTTTGTTTCATTTTCTTTTATTTAAGATAGAAACTGTATCGAAAAGATATTTAATATATATTAATAATTTAAAAAAAAGTGTGTGTGTAAAAAGTGTAACGTCCGCAACAGACAAAAACTAAGATTTTTAATTAACGAGACTACTTATCTTTATTTTGATGCTGGATTAATACGGTCATATATTTCGCTTAATTGTTTGTATTTGGATATTTTTTGTTTATTATGCAAGATTCTCTAATATATGTGCAAATGCACGTTAACCTCAAATCGACTTCCATTCTTTGTAACGACCGCAACGGAGCTTTCAGCAAGCCTAATTTTTTTTAAAAACAGTAAGGCTTTTATCTTAAAATAGGTTTAAGAGTACTCCCAATGAAATGCATTTTCCAGCAAATTTCATTAAAATTCACCAATCTGAATGTAATCTTAAATTTTATCATTATTTGTTAGACCTTAATATTAATTTATTTATTTATTTATATTATTGTAGCCTAGAAATTAATTCTAAATTACAATTTGGTTTATAGCCAGAGCAGCGGAGGCCTTAAGGCTGTAGCCCTTTATATGTTTTTGTTAAGCATATTAAAATATAAATAAGCAGCCAGATTTTTAGCAATAGCATTTCTTCAAATTGTCTAGGCTTTCTAGTTAGAAAATAGCAAAATTTAGCTATAAAGTAGCTTAAATTGCGCAACAACCTTATTTTGCACACAGATTTCTTGTAAAAATACCGATTAACTTTTAATTTAAAGATGCAATTGATATAAAGTCGAGTCTACTACTGTGGGCAAAAAGTAAGGTGAATTTTTAATTCAAACTTCGCAGTATTAAAATTTCACGCTAGTTATTTTTTTCATGAGTTGGCATCACTGTTAATAACATCTGGGCCAAATTTCATGTGAATGTCATTATCAGTAATATATTTACGATTAGTTTTGTACGACGCCAAATGTGCATTTTTCGATTTTAGTGCCAAAAACGCTCAATTTCATGGAAAAAAGACCCGCGTGGAAGTGTGTGAAACAATGTTTTCTGACTATCAGGATAAGATAAAACGTATTATTCCGGGCGATGAGACTTGGGACTTGAGACGCTAACGATATGGAAACTACCGATCAATCGAGCGAATATCGACTAAAGGTGAGCCGAGACCGAAAAATCGCGTCAAATTCGCTCAAAAAACAAGGTCATGATGACATTTTTTTTCGGTTTTTCGTGGTGTGGTGCACTATGAATTCCTTCCACCTCACCAAACTGTCAATAAGGAATATTATTTGAGCGTTATGCGTCGTTTACGTGAAGCAATTCGTCTAAAAAGACCAGAATTATGGGCCAACAACTCTTGGTTTTTGCATCACGATAATGCACCTTCTCACACTGCACTCGTTCTTCGTGACCATTTCGCCAAAAATTCCACGCATATCGTTCCGCAACCACCGTACTCGCCTGATTTGGCTCCGTGTGACTTCTGGCTATTCCCGAAACTCAAGAGACAAGTCCGGGGAACGCGTTTCGAGTCGATTGAGGAGATAAAAGCTGATTCGAAGAAGGTTGGAAAAAACGTTGGCATAAGTGTATTTCATCGAGAGGGAATTACTTTGAGGGGGATGAAATTGATTTACAGGAATAAATAAAGATTTTTCATTTTACAAACAAATTCACCTTACTTTTTGCCCACAGATATTGAGCACTATCTTATAGATGGAGTGTTGACTTAAGCGTTCTTATTCGATCCCATTGTGTTTACTCACTGATGAGGATGATCATGATGACGACGGCGACAATGATGATGATAAGGCCAAGTGAAAGTGAGACAACATGCGCTGTCAATGACCACTTCAGCTCAGCCCAGACCCAATTGGGTGTGGAAAGAGGGAGTGGGAGACGAATTCAGAATTGTGAGACGCAGCCGGTTTTTGAGATTCGTCGCCAACGTTTTCACTTGTCGAGCTTTGAGACTATAGCATGCATTAACCTCGATCCACATTCGATTGCAAAATTAGCATTTGCATTCGTATACATATAGTATACATAGGTATGTACTTATACGTATATTCGTTTCTGTACTTGTACTTGTACTCGTATTTGTATTCTAAATTGCGTATGCAAGGCATGTCGGGCCAGTCAACATCACCCACTGATGAATGTGGCCCTCGGACTAACTCACCACATGCATGAGTGTGAGTACGACTACGAATACTTATGTAGGCGAATTTCAATGAGAGTACAAATACGAGAACGAGTTATAAACTGCAACGTGCTGATGGAGCTCCGAAGATAACTAAGCTATAGTACTTAGCAGCAATCACAGTCTTAACGTCTTTATGATTCTTGCTGGTATGCAGCTCGAGATAATCAAAAATAAATATGCACATTTTCTAAAGAAGTTTTCGGTCTCTTTGATTCTAAACAATGCATGCTCTTAGTTTTGAAACTTTATTCCTGGAATTCTTACATCATTATTATTTTAATTTTTTTTTTGTTTTACTGGTTAAAGATTTTGCGTTTCATTCTAAGTGAATTTAAAAAAACACTCAAGAGATACATTGACTGGAAAAAATATTTTCGTACATGGAATCAGCTCGTTCAAGTTATTACGAAAATATTCAATTTTATTATATTCTCTTATTTAGTTAGGATATGTATTTTTTTTTGGAAACATTTGCTTACAAAGCTTATATTTAACAGGTTGGTAACTTATAGCAATGGTACTTTAAGGGGTTATGCTGTAGAATTTTCAAAATTTCCAATTTTTTTTATTGGCTTAAAAAATAGTTCAGCTCGTCTAGAAAAGTTTCAAAACTAATTTCAATTAATTCCGAAGATATGAGCACAAACGTGAACACCGCTGTGTGGTTTTTTTTTTTGGCATAAAGTCAATTTTGTTTTTGTTAAGTGTTTTAAAATTTATTTGAATTTTAATTTTTAAACAGTTAGATACAAAATTTTTAACTTTAACATGTGGAGTAATACTGTTCTGTTTGCGCGCTGTTAAAGTCAGCTAAATATGCAACTTTGCAACTTTGATTGTTTGTTCTGGCGAAAGTTTACACAAAAGTGAAAAGGTTTAATATGGAAAACGATTGTCCAAGTATGTACAACTATAGTTTACCAATGTTTGTGTCGTTGTTATGTGTTTTTGTCCAATTGTACCGTGTTTTATTTACATCTAATTTAAGAATGAGCTTAACAAGTGTAGTTGTGTTTCGTGGATCAGAACTTTTGCATGGCAAGGCGTTGCAAAAAGTTGAAAGTGAGAAGCCGTAGCCTTTAACCGGTAAAAACCGATTGAAATTTAAAACCGTACCCGAAAGAAAAAATTTTCATTTGACCGAAACCCTAAAACCGAAACTCTGTGGGCCGAAATAACCGTTTAGTAACCGTTTCATTTATAAGGGCTACTTTCGGTTTTCAAACATAAAAAAAAAGTATTTTTCATTATTAATTTTGAGTTTTTATTTATGGTTTTATTTGTGGTATTCATGATCGAATTTTCATAGCACTGAATAAGCGCAAATAAAATAAATTTGTTAAATGAAATATTAAAGTTGTTAAAATGTAACTAAACTATTTCAAACTGAAGAATATGTGAAAGAAATGTGTGGATTAAAAATTAAAAAAGTAATGCCTTTTTAATATAGCTATATTTTTGAAAAAAAAAATTAAATTGAAATGTGATTCGGTTTACCGGTATTTCAAAACCGGTATTTCAAAACCGAAACATACAAAAACCGGTTCACCGTTACGAAACCTTTATATGGAGATTTTGCGTAACCGATAACCGCAAATCTAAATGCGAACATAACCGAAACCGTAATTGAAACCGATATTCCTTTCGGTTTTAATCCCTGCTATTAACCAAAGTGTGCAGATTAATTAGAAACTAATCCTTTTTGTCCGAATCCACACATTTTCGAAAAAATCAAATTTTTCTAGCACAATATGTGTCAAGTCTTGCTGAGCTGGTTGACATTTGGAGCAACAACAATCGCTCAGGAGACGCCGTACAACAGCACAACAAAATGGAAAGTATTGAACAAAAACATTTAAATAACGAGAACATTAAGTCAAAAAATAATTATATATAGTAAATAAACACTTGCCAAAAACCTATTTGCATGTCGGTCAGATCGGTTATATGGCAACTATAGGAAACTTGGCAAGTCATCTTGGGAACATAAAAATATCTTTAAATTTAGAGTTTATGCCAAAATAAGCGGAAATAAACCACTGTGCACCGGTTCATGCAGTGCCCAAGCGCGCGGTTCTTTTCAAATGCGTTCTTCTCGAAACACGTTTCTGGAAAGCGGCACGCACGAGAGCTCGAACAATTTTCAATATTTTTGTTTGAATTTTTGGCTACATCGTGTCGATTTTTTGGACCGAACATCGAGCTTTTTTTTTCAAATCTTCGCCAAATAGACAAAACTGAATATTTTTAAAATTCCGTACGACATTCACTAGCTATACTTATGTAGATTAACCCTCTAGTTCCCAAGTCGGCCTAGCGAGAAAAAAAAATATAAAAATATATTATTCATTAACGCAGGCGAAAAAAAAAATTTACAACACATCTTAAGTTAGCAAAAAGTAATTTCGCTGAAGAAGCAACGTGCTTTTGAGCGTGTTAGCTGAGTTCAAAGCTACCCCTATTAGGGGCTGAACTGCACTTAGCCCGCCTAGAGGCCGTTCGTTAAATATGTACTTAATCTCATACCCAACTTTCAGTCGCTTATTCACATCCCTTCTGGGGTAAAAAAATGCGCTAAAAAGCGCACGAAAATTACGAGTTTCAGTGGTGTTACTTCTAAAATTTTTGAAACTAAAAAAAAAATGAAATAAGTTTTTTTATTTAGCTAAATGATCTTAAATGATCTCATCTATTTCATTACGCTAGATATTTGTTTGCGCTTATTTTCTTTATTCAAATTTCTGAAAATTATCATATTTTGTATATTAGTCTCTCAATTGTTTAAGAAATGTTATTTACATATATTAGGTTTTTTGATGGAGTCATATTTCACAACCTACTAAATAATTTCAGTGCCTATCTGTCAGACTTTCAGTACTTTTTTATAAAATGTAATGAGTGCAAGGCTCTCTACGACTGCATTGGTGTGACGATATACTGCAAGTTTGTTGCTCAAGTCTTTTGTATTGCTCGATGCTGCAGAACGCATATTAGCTGCTACTGCTCTCGATTTTTTACTGCTGATGCTATTGTTGTTGTTGTTGGCTGTTGTTGTTTTCATTTGCATCAGCAATTTTCATTTTTGGTGCGCACCTTTAACAACTGTAATTAGCATTTTTTCTAAGTTACCCGCATATGGAAAAAGTTTCCAGTCAATTTAGTTTTTTGCTTGAGTTTGCGCGCCAAGTGAAAAGAAGAGAGAGAGAGAGAGAGACGTTTAGCAGTTCAGCTGAAACAAGAGTAGAAATGTGCCCATCACACATATACACCCCCTAACACTCACACTCACACATACACTTACCGACATACAGACATACAGACATACTTACTATATATGGATATGCATTTGCTGTGCGCTGTTTGGCATTTGGTTGGGTGCGGGTGTCGGCTGTGCCCGAAAGTTTCGCCATGGGGAAAGTTCTAGCTTTAAGCAACTTGACTTTGCCAATTTATGCAAATGCGCGATCGGCATATCAACAAAAACAACACACACACACATCTCCAAGGTATATGTGGTAATAAATAAAATAAAAGAGAGCTGAATATTTGCCTTTTAAATCATCTTATAAGTAGTATAATAGAAATGCCTAAATAAATTAGCAATCGGAATCTTAAAGAGAGTTGTTTACAAGACGATTGTGTATTCAATCCGTACAAAATAATCCATATAATTTAAATTCTACGTATAATACTTATAAATAGCTCTGGAGTATTTTTTTTATTATCAGTCTTGTTTAGTCAGTTTGTTGTTTCTGAATTTGATTCTTCCTGTATATGGCCATATCCAGAAAAAAGTCCACCACGACGAAAATCGTAACATTGATGAAAAACTCACATCTTGTGAAATTTTCTTCCAAAAATGTATTCAAGTTATTTATCTAGCAATATACGCTAGAAGAAATTCAATTGGATGAACATATAGATTCTGCATTGGAATAAAATTCACTTTTTCCATATTTTTGACCAATTTCTTAAAAATTTACTTCCAAAATGGACCGTTTGTATTTTAACGATTACACTTAGTAGGACAGTAAGATTGTAACATGAACCTTTTTAGTTCTTAGAATATATTGAAAGTTCAATTTAAAACCAGTTTTACAACTTGTTTTCGATATATTGAATAAAGTTTGATGAACAAATTCGTGGCACAAACTAGGTGGAAATCTTGTCACGTTCGCGATGTCGCGTTACAAATTACTAATAAAACTTATAAAGTAAATAAAATAATAGTAACATTTCAAAATTATTTCTAAAATCGAAAACTACATTATTTTATTATGGCCTAAGAGTATTTTCTTCCAAATCACTCGCCACATTTCGCAGACTTTCGCATTTGTCAAGATGAAGTCAAACATGACTTCCATTTTTCGTCGCGTTCGCGATGCATTGTTTTCTGTAAATTATTTGAAAACGACAAGTCTTCAAAGCTTGTCTTTTATCATACAAATAGTGTTGATAAAATGAATTAAACACGTGAGAAAACAGTTTTGAAAATGTCATTTGCCATTTTTTTTTTTTTTCACTTAAAGATGTACAAATGTCACGTTCTCGATCCTGGAAATACCCATATATTATTAGTCGCCTTTCGCACCCTTCGTGATGCTTTTGTCACACATATTATTCACTTTATCCGCTTAATAAAATCAGTTCTCATATTATATGTATCGCTTTCTGAACCTGTAAAGAGTACTGAGTTAATATAGCAGTCAAATCACATTCGAATACATTGTCAAATAGTGAAGTCAAAATCTCAATATATTCTTAAACTTCTTATAAATATGTATAAATCTTCAAATTGTTGAGCAAGTTCCGTTCAAGGGCACAACATTATTTTTAAATAAATAAAAATTTAATAAAAAGTCTACGAAATAGAAATTAGTCAAATAATTTAAGTTCTAATATATACATACATATGTACACTCACTGAACAAATTTTCTTCATATTTTTATTTGTTTATGGGCACATTTACATATGTATGTTTGTTTCTGATTTGCAATATGAATTGGAATAGTTAACAATGCATACTGTAGGTGTGTAAGACTAATCTCCTCACTCAATTCTTCTCTTCATCAAGCTATTTAATGCCTTAACTTTGTTGTCCAGTGCAGTCGCATAATATAAATAAAATGATATACCCCTGTATATATTTATATTAGTATCTTGAAATGTATGTAGTATTAGTTAGTTATCAGTTGTAGTAGATACACCATGCATATGCATTAGACAAGCGTGTTGAATTCAACTTCAACTTCAACTCCAACATCCATTTGCATAATAGAAAATCTGTTAACATCTTTTGTGTGTATGCGTGTGTGTGTGTTTTTGGCATGTTTATAGCAGAAATTACAACAAATTTCCAAAATTGAAATTGAATTTGAGCTCGAATTCGAACTTGGTCGGTTTGCTGCTGATTTTGACCAGCTGCCAGCTTCACTTTCTTTTTCACTCGAAAATTTGACTGAAAAATCGATCAGTGCTGATAGCAATGTTTGTTGTTTTTTTGTTGTTGTTGTTGTTGTTGCTGTCGTTGTCGTTGTTGCTGCTGTTGTTGCTGAGGGAAGCTATGCATATTTAATAGATTTCGTTGTTGCTGTTGGCTGAGCACCCGCGCTATGGGAAAGCAGCTCAAGTGGGCAGCCCATTCAGCTCGATGATGATGACATCTAAGGAGAGCGAGTTCAAAAGCGAAAGAGAGCGAGAGCGAGAGAGGGAGAGAGATACAGAGAGCGAGAGACTGCTGCGTGTATCCTGTTTTCCAATTTTTCGAAACAAGCGCATTATGCGGCCGCTCATAATAAATTTAGCCAGACAATTGGCAAACGTCTAAGTTCATTAATCATTTGGCTTTGCAAAACTGATCAGACGGGTTTCACATCATCATCTTTTGCTGCGGCTGCCTGCGCCTTGTCTTTGTCAATTGCACGCTAATTACGCACGTGAAGGCGCTATACGGACATGGCAAATTGCGCATACGCCTCGTGCGCTCTTACTCTCTCTCTCTCTTACTCTCTCTCTCTCTCTCTTTAGCTGTCTTTCTTTAAAGCCGCTCTCTTGCCATACACATGCTAAACAGTCGGTCTACCTGTTGTGCGCGTGCTTGTAAAAATTTATGAAAGAATCCAATGAAGAGTGAAAGCAGTCAAAGTCGAAGCCGGTAAAAAGTGTAAGTTGTTGTTACCGGTGTGTGGCTCAGCGAAAGATCATTGGCATATTTACATGCATTACCAGCTCTTTGTCTCTGACTGCGTCTGTCTGTGTCTGTGTCTCTGTGTGTGTGTGTGTGTGTGTGTGCGTCAGTCTGGTTTCTGGCATTTTTGAGGCTTGGCTTCATCGAATTGTCAAGCGATTAATCAACACCAAACTGTGCTTGAGCCAGAGATATTTGCCACTTGCCACTTGCCGTTTTTCTAGCGGATTAGCTTATGATATCATATCTGCTTGTTATCATATTAAGGGTAGCTCAACAGAATTTCATTAATTGTCAGCTTAATTCTTCACTGTTCTGTCAAGTTTTGTTATCTTAATGTTGCAACATTATTATTTATAACTATAAGAGCAACAGTCAATAGGAATTATATAACTTTCACAGAGTAAACTAGATGAGCTGGAAATAAGAGAATATGCAAATTATTCAAAATATTCTCCCAACTGTCAGGAAAATAAAAGTTGAACAAGTTCATCGATATTAATAGTATTCATTTATAACTAAAACTAGAGTAGATATTAAAGATTAGAGGAACACTATTAAATTTATAATCAACTGATTTCAGATTCTCTCAAGCTTTTACCTTAAATTAAGATCAGTCCTAATAATAGTGGAATTTATGAAAGCATACATTGAAAATTCTTTTTATGTATAACAGGAAATTTAAATCAACTTCAGAACAAATAAATAGATCAGATGTATCCAGGCATATTCTAGAAATTCATACAATTAATTTAAATTTCAGCAAGACTATTATTTATATTGAAAAATTAACAACATAACTTAAATTTTTATTCCTATCATTTTACTTAACATAAAAAACAGGGACCGTAACGATTATAATTTTTAAAATATAAATTATTAAATAAAAGTTAGTTGTTGATTTTTATCAAACAAAATTAAAAGAAAACATTTATTTTTCGATCTAAATAAAAAAATTACATAATAATAATTAAATTTCAATTTTTATTTAAAAATTATAATTTAACTTATTTTCTTATTTATCTTATTTTCAATTTTTATTTTAGCAATTGAAAATTAAAGTTATTTTTCAATTTGTACCCTAAGAATTTAAAATAAAAATTATTTTTCAATTTTTATAATATAAATTGAAAATAAAAATTATTTTTCAATTTTTATTATAAAAGTTGCGTATTTCCAATAGTGACATGTATATACAAAGGCATAGCCAAGGAGAGTCGAAGCGACGTTACCCTCCCACCCCGCACCACCCCCTTGTGAATGAAATACACCTTCCAGTTCAAAAGACATTTGCATTCAATTTTTATTTTTCAACTTTTAGAATAAAAATTGAAGAATAATTTTTATTTTCAATTTATATAATAAAAATTGAAAAATAATTTTTATTTTCAATTTATATAATAAAAATTGAAAAATAACTTTTATTTTTAATTTTTATAGTAAAAATTTAAAAATATCTTTTATTATTGATTTTTATAATAAAAATTGAAAAATAACTTTTATTCTTTAATTTTTAAATAAAAATGGAAAATAAAAGTTAATCCAGTTTCGCATAACTCTTATTTGCGGTCCCTGATTGAAAACAATTGTAAGTTTGCGTTGTTTCTAGTTTGTTAGAAATTCGTAGAAGATGCCTAAAATGATTTGACTGAGATTGAACACTCTGTTAAAAGTCGTATGTTATACCAAACTATGCCATACTCATACAGTGCCAAAGAAGGTCAAATAATTGCACTATTATTTAATGACACCAATAATGTTTATCTAAAATAACAACAATCCATTCCGTTTTTTTGTCTGTCGTTCGCTGTCGCTAAGCAAGTTGAGAAAGCTGACAAAAAAAAAGCAACTGATTGCAGCATACTTGGCACATAATTATTTTAAAGGTACCGTATTGTGAGGTTGCTTCATTTTGTAAAATATTCATTTATATGTATGAACGAGCATTTATTATTATTAATTGGTTGTGGGCTATCATGTAACTTGCCGCTCGCAGTTTGCAGCTTACAGCTTGTTGCAACTGCAAATAGTACAAGCAGAAATGTGCAATTTTAATGCATCGATTTGATTATTTATTCTGCTTATCATGCTGTGTGTTTGTCTGGCTGCCTGTTGCAATGCTGAAACAAAAAGAAAAACAATTTATGAGCGCCAAAAACGAAAGACTTAAGACACAAACTTGTCGCTTACATAAATAACCAAAGCTCGAGCGGTTAGGATAAGCAGGCAGCAACAACAACAACAACAACAACAGCAACAATAACATGAAAATGAAACCAGTCACCATTGCTTGCCACTTGTTGCCTGGCTGCAAGGAGGAGGGCTTTTTTTGCGGTATCCGGCCACTTGCTGTGCACTTGCGTAAATCGCGTTGACCACTTGTCCAGCATTCTGGTCAGTATCGTGTTGCAAAATCGAATCGCGGCATTTTGATGTACATACACATTCGACGCGTGCCACATTGTTGCAAGAGTCGGGGCTTTCACATGGCCCACACACTACTTAATGAAGTTGAACGCTCTACTTAAGGTGCCGCTGGCTGCACTCGCACTTACTCGTACATTTAATTACTCAATTTTCGTTTGGGTTCGCTTCGTCCAAATGGCCTATAATTTTTAAGTTTTAAGTTTTCGTTTTGGTTTTTATTTAAAATTTTTTATGAGGCCTGAAAATTCCGTTTATCGTTCGCGCAGTTGCAACAGTTATGATGGTAATACCAAATGTTAATTCCCCACTCATTTAATCTATTATTTGGGTATAACGAACTCAGACGAACTTAGATAATCGACTGACAAAACACACATCCAAATGTTTCGCTGGTGTCACGAAACAACAAGAACACTTATCAGATCCCCAATACTAAATACAGCCACAATTTTGATTAACATGGCGGCAAGCATTTTAAAAACAAGCTGAAGTTAAACGGGTTTCAGTTTCGCACAAAAATACTTTCATTTACTGTACTTTGTACAGCTGACGAGAAACGAGACCCACAAAAATATCATCAAATATATGCTTGAATATTATGAATAAAAATTCTTTTAATAATAAATTTTCGGAGTGCTGATATAGTTCAATATATTTCACATAACATATCCGTAGATGGCTAAGTGGAACTTTTGGAAATTTTGTCGTATAAAAACTCAATTTAGCTTAGATATATAATATAATTAAATCTAAAATGCAACCTAAAAATGGAAATTCTCACTTCATGAATAGAACAAACTCCACACATCGTTAGATTTTAAACCTAAGAAATACATTTTTTTTTAATTTTCAGCCTTGGCAAGGAAATAATAATGAATTTTGGGCTTAGTTATTATTTTCTCTATAAAATAAATAAAATTTTTAAAACAATTCAGGTGATTTCGGAAACACCCTCTAATTGCTTATTACCCACAACTTCATGATGTTGTTTACTCAATTGATGTTAGCCCAACTACAGGTAAATTAAAAAACAAAAAAAAACCAAATCTCAAACTGTATGAGAAACGCATTTTAAAAAGTCGAAAAACTTGAATTTTGTGCAAATTTTCTTGATTTAAAAAGCTCACAGGGGGAGCAGTTAAAGCTACGCTCGAAATTCAAAATCAAATATTTGGAATGACTTTATTGATAGAAATAACTGTGTGAGAGAGATAAATAGAGAGAGATAGATTTATCAGGTGTTTGGTTTAAGAGTTTCGAAAAGTGGAAGAAAACGCACTTAAGCTTTTTCAATTGGTTTCACATATCGTCTTAAGAATGCTTGCTGACGTCACAGCGACTGTTGTGGAGTGCAGCATTATGACGTTGAAAATGATAATGATGATGATGATGAAGAAGTAAAAGATGCGAGGCTAAAAAGTTCAATTCGAAAGCAGAAGTTGTTGTTGTAGCTGTGCGCATGCGCTACACGCTCATTACCGTTTGTTGTCGGCACTTCTTTAAACGCAGATTTACGCGAACAGGTTGTAAAGTTAACGTCAGCAGCAACAAGATACAGCAACAACAATGCGACAACCACATACCAAAGCCCAAGTAAAGCTCAAAGCGCAGCTTTACTCGCAGCAGCGACGTCGACAAACCGACGAAAAAAAGTTACGTTCGCGCAGTCGCAGTCACCGTCTCAGCTCAGTCAGCGACGAACGCGCCAAGCGATCGCAACGCAAAACGCAAGGCGAAAAGCTCAAGCAACAAAAACAACAACAATAAGAAATTAAATACGAAAGCGAGCGAATTGAAAAGGAAGAGCGAACCGAAGTCGAAGCAAAAAAAAAAAAAGCGAACAAGTGTCGTGTGCTTTTTAATTCAGACAGTGCAGCTCAAACTGTGCGGCTTAACGGTAGTGTGTGTGTCTATCTCTATCTCACTCTGCATCTTTCTTTCTTCTGTTATTATTGGTTTTTTTTTTGTTTTTTTTTTGCGTTTTATTGATCGAACGCAGCATCTGCAGCGTCTGATATTACTTGAATTTTTTTTGGTATTTATTTCGGTTGCTGTGCTTATTAGTGTGCGTGCGTGTGTCTGTGTGTGTGTGTTAAAGTGAAATGGAATTTGTTGAATTTTAATTGCACGCAGCAGCTTCATAGCTCAAATCAGCAGAGAAACAGAAACAGACATTTCATTCAACTTGCTAATGAAAAACAACAACAACAACATAAACAGCGACAACAACAACGACAACCAAGAGAAAATTGCTGATAAATAACTGGCAGCAATAACAACAAACAATCACCGGCGGAAAATATCATCATCTAAACAAAAGAAACGACAGCCTCTCCAATCAACGTAAGTAGAGAAAAAAAATTCGAATTAAATAAATACGGAATACGAATTACAAAAAATATAAGTTCGAATATACTCAGCCCGCTCCAGTGACTGTCAAACTGTACAGCCGGCTAAAGTCAAATGTTGTCAAAACGCTTTTAAGGGCATTAGGGAAATTTTGCGACACACTTAAAGCAAGTGTAAACAAACACATTTTAAGATTTTAAAATTCTTTATACGAAGGTCAAAGATTAAGCGTCGGCATAATTTAATCAAGTGGTGATAAACTCATGTTGAGATAAGATAAAGATAAAAAGTCAACTTATACTTTTGTTTTCTTTTGGAAGACAACTTTTTCTTCAGAAGAATCAAAGTAAATTCTTACTGAATGATCAAAAAATTAAATGGAGAGAAATTCTGAAAGTAAATGTTAGGCTTACAATAATTTCAGCATTACAGATCAGTTTCTATCAAAGCTTTCAAGGGTTTAGGAATAATTATCTCATTAAAATGTTAAAACAAATATTTTTCTATATGTATACAGATATAAGCAGAATAAATAAAGTTAATCTACATGTACCTTGGGAATTTGCACAAAAAAATAAATAATATGTTCAGGTATACTATATATGTTTATGTGAAATATTCATGTACATATATATAGTTTATTTACATATATCAATATTATTTACTTGAGCACACAAAGAGTTTACAGAGTAAACCCTTTCCAAGTCTCTTAAAATTATTAAAACAATGCAAACAAATATTCTTCTATAAAAACGTGATTTTAAACAACAAGCTTGATCATCCTAAAAGCAGTTATTGGCCTAAATACAGCATATTGCTTATGAGATTAGGTAGTTCACTTAATCACAGACTAAAGCTCTGAGTATCAACAGGGTTAAGATTGAAACGATTGTGTTTGGGCAGCCAGCCCAAAAAAGGGAATGGCAAACGATGGTACGAGTAGAAGTACGACTTCTTTTATGCTTCTTAAATCGATATCAATGTCTGCTTTTGCTAGCATAAGTGTCGATCAATGATCATCGATCATTAAGTTGTAGTACGAGTATCGAGTTAGTGTTTGAGTTTGGAGCGACTGTTTGTCTGCCACTTGTCTGCCGTTTATTGCAGTGTCTTACAGTCTTTAAGTCTTTCGAGTCTGGGGCTGGGCATACTCAAATTTAGGCCAAAACACAACAGAAAACTTCCAAGCTGGCCACAAACAAGCAAATAACAACCCAACGAGAAAAAAAATACATAAACAAAAAAAAAACCAGTGCAGTTTCTTTCAAAAGTCATGTCAATTTTTTGGCCATAAAGCAAAACAATTATTAGAGTAGTACATTGTAGTACAACAACAACAGCAACAACAACAATTTGAGCACATGCCACATAAAGTCAGTTGTATAGTCGTCGTAGATATTCGAGCTACAAAATGGAAAGTACTCGTATTTATACACAATTGCCATAATAATACTTTTCAGTTAACGCTTTTTTTTTAAAGCTTTGCGCTGATCTAAATATTATTGTCTTTCAGTTGGATAACTAATGTTTTAAGCTCAATAGATATTTCAAGTTTGTGTTCATTTCTGATTTTTTTTACATGTATGTTTCAGTTGAATGGAACTGATAAGCATTCCAGTTACTGCCTTTCAAAATTGCAATAACTGAATATACTTTGGAGTTTTTTGTATACCCAGTGAAATTTGTTAAAAAGGGGTATGTGAGTTGTGACATACTCAAATAATCGAAAAACAAATTCCATTTACGACCGTATTTTTAAAGATAAAAGTAAATATTTTTGGGTATGAATTTTTGAAAATAAGCTGTCTTTCAAGCAATGTATACGATTAGCTTTGTGAATACAGGTGGAAAGTAAGGCAACAAAAATATAATTAATTTAAATAATTAATCTCTCATCACTGCGGACGGCAGTCCAAGCTAGTGACGAAAGCAGCATGAAGGGTGCGAAATCGCTAAAACCCGCTAAAATTAAAACCCTCACAGTATCCAAACGATAGAAGCTACAGATACGATCTATATATCGTTGGAAGGGTACTTTGAAGGGCTCTCAGGCACACCTTCAAACAGGTTAACAGCTACAGGTGAAATAAGGTATTTTTTCATACATTTTGGCGGTTTTTGAGAAAACGCCCCTAACGATTGTTTTTAATTTTCAATATGTTTTAGTTTGTAAAATTACGGGTTTTTTGATATATGACACAAAAAATTAAAAAAATGTGGTATGAAAATGTTTTCGTCACTAGACTTTTACCTCATAAAGAGGTTTTTTTATAAGATTTTACATACATATATAAATAAAATACTTAACAAACATTTTTTTTGCTTGCTGGTGCGAAATAAAAGTGGATATTTTTGATTTACAGTATTTTCTTAAATAATAAATAGGTTCTGTTATTATTTATCATTTATCTCTAATCATATCTAAATCTTTTTGAATGTGTTGGACGTAGAAAGTCTATAAAATTTGAGCACTAGTAAACTGAAATCAAATTTTACATAGGAAAGACCTCCAATTTCAACACAAATTTCACATGGAATTTTTATTTTATTTAATTACACTATCTAGTTATTAATCAATCAAAATTAAATGTAAATCATCTGTTAAAATTGCGAGTTGTTATGACGTGTTGGCCATTACTAATATTATATTAACTAGCATATTAATTTGATGAGATTTCCTTCAAGTCGCCGCCTTTTGATCCCATTCAATATCAACACGCTAATAGGATTAATTATATAGTTTTTTCATTGGTTCAAAGTCAATCGTCGATTGTCAACGATCGAATGCCAATTGTTGTTATTGCCGCTGCAATTTGCACAAGCTGCAACTTTATGTTGCCCTTGTTATTGTCATTATTATTGTTTTTGATTTCGTTGAATTTGGCGCAAAAAAAAGAAATGACAAGACACAGAAATGAATAACTTTGCAGGGCACTCAGAGTATTTCCCAATTACCCAGAAATTGCATAATGCACGTGGTGGAGTATCTAATGTTGTGGGACTCGCACTTATTGCAATAATCATCTCATTTTTATTTATTAGGTCTGTGTTAATGGACAGGAAATGCTGCAGAAAATGCATGCAGCGAAAGTTTTTCCTTGAAGTGCGCAAAAATAAATAACATTGCGAAGAAGGAAAACTAGAAAAACAGAAAAAAAAACGCCACAAAATAAACGACACACGCGGAAAACGTTGAACTGCCCACTGGGCAATTGAAAGTGAAAGGGGGAAGGCGAACAGGGGGGAAGGCGGACGGGCGGACAGGCGTGGTGGAATAATAACACAGACAAGTGCAGGCCAATTTAATGATATGCAGCCAGGAGGCAACACCAGCTAAATTGGCCACAAGGTTTCCAAGTGCCTCGAATTGGCCAGACAACTTGCTGCTTGCCACAAAATTATGGAGTGTGCCCCATTGGTTACCAGTTTTCTCAGTGCGTTGCACTCGACTCGACTCGACTCGACTTGATTTTCATTTTCATCTCGCATTTTCCACTGGCAATGCGTGTGTGCCACAACCAACCAACTCCATTTTCTATGGCAATTAAATTGTATTAAGTCATTTCAAATGTTAATTTCATTCAACCAAACGACGACCTTGCCCCGCCTATAATTGTAATTGTTCACAGATCTAAAAAAAAAACATAAAATAAAAAATCGCAGATGGCAAATACGAATACGTGTATGAGTACAAATGCGTGCGATGATTGTTGTTTAACCAGATTAGGCAGCTGGCTATAAATACAAAAACAACGAATACAAAGCCGAATTCAAATGCAAACCCGAAACAGGCTAGTTTCAAATACAGTTTGAGAGTCGCTGCTACTGCTGGCGAATGTGAATAAACTGTAATTGTTACAAATTACATAACTCGCATAAATTCAAAGTCAGTGTAATAAACATTTGCCAATTATCTTAATCAAATCATACATATTTAAATAAGCCATAAAGTTCAATCGATTATTTTAGTGACATAAGTGATTAATTTTCAACCATATACCATTTTCCGATCAATCAATAAATTTATTACTCTTTTTTTTACTCATTTTATATACAGCATATTAATTGTTTGATTTATTATTATAACAACAAACAACATTTAACACCATTGAGATCAATTTTCAGCTTTTACAAAATCGGAAAATAAATTAATTTTGTGACAATTTGAGTCTAGAGATCCAAAATTAGCAAATTTTCAGATTAATATCTTTTAAATAGTTAACTGAGACCTGAACTAGTCATTATGGAAATGGGTCTCATGTAAATGTGTAGCATCAAGTAAATGAGTTTAGCCTCATTTAGAATGTAATCTAATTATCTTATATGGTAACGATACAGGCATGGAGTCAGTTCAGTACAAATAAATCTCATTGTCTCATTGTCCGTTTAAACATTTCATACATACTTATATATGCAGAATGTTCTATATTTTGTTTTTTATTTTTGACTGTTTTGATTAATTATCTCGATAATTGGCTAATCCCCATCCAGATCTATATATTTATATACGTTATCTCATCTATTCAACTGTCCATTTTTACTGGATAGCAATCAATTATAGTGACAACCACAGTAACATTCACAACAACAAGTTGTTGCTTGTTGTTTTTTATCCAAATAGTTTTTAATTGTTGAGGGTACATAACTTGATTTATAAGCCCGTTTCGTATTATTTAATGCCACAAATTAAGGCACAACACTTTGACTGTCTTATACGTTGTTGATATTCCGAGCAACAACAACGCCAGCAACAACTAACTGTCATTGGCTTTGCCTTAAAGATAACAAAATTCTCCAAATTAAACAAACCTAAACGAATGAAAAAAAAATGTGAGCAACAACTGTTTAAATGTTGACGAGATGTCGCAGTGTGTCGTTGTCATTGGCCAAAATTAGCAGCCACGTACTAAATTCCTTAAGAAAACAGAACAGCAACAACAACGGCAACAGCAACGAAAAACAAAATTGAAAAAATAATAAAAAAAAAAAAAAAAGTATGTGTCCAAAAAACAGACGCACGTTTTCAATTGAAGGCTGCTGGGACAGCTTTAACCCATTGTTGCCGCAACATGGCAAATAGCAGTCAACATTTTTGAACACCTGTGACATAATTGACAATAGCAGCAGCAACAACAACAACTGCAGCAATTACAAGAGCAATAACAAGAAGACAATGCAAATTGTCAGCGACTGCATTTTGGAACTTAAATGTTTTGACATTTTAACTTGTAGCACGGCAAACGCACGTGAGTGCTTGACTGTATGTAAGTGTGTGTGTGTGTGTGTGTGTGTGTGATAATGTGTGCTAACCCCTTGTCAGTCAGTCAACTTCATCTGCAATTCATTTGTCTGCATGAAATTAACATTCAAGCGGAGCAACTTAACGGCGACCAGTTCAACTCATCAGATTCCACAGACAGTGGGGGTGCAGCAACAACAACCACAACAACAACTGTAACATGAAAACTGTTAGAACTTGCCATGTAAATAGTAAATCAAATAAAGCATTACATTAAATTAATTGTTAGAGCAAAACGAAACGAAAGACTTAGACAACGAACTTGACAACGTCGATTGCCAACTGGAATCTAATGTTCTGATTGGCAAACAGGGCGCATGCCAATTGGAGTGCAGTTAGTGGACAATTTGTGCACTCAGTTAACTGACAGTTAACTGTTTGCCACGCCCAGCTGGCCGCCTATCTCCTCCCACTCCTTCGGCTCATGCACACGCATACCAAAGATTGTGTCGAATGAAGTTGTTGCTGTTGTTGCTGTTGATGATGCAACCAATGCAACGCAGCAACTCAAGTGTTGCTCTATTGTTGTTGTAGTGTCACATTTCACAGTTATTTGTTTATTATTATTGTTGTTGTTCGTAATGTTGATGCTACACGTGCTTTTGATATTTTAATTTAACTCGCTGGCTGTCACGGCAGGCGACGTTTTAATTACCCTAACGTGGCTCTGCAACTGCCACAACTACATAATATACTATCATCACACACACACACACACACACACACACATGTGACTGCCACAATTATAATGGCAAGTCTGTGAGTTGTGGGTGAACATGCAGGAAATCAACAGGCGGGCAGAAATACTCGTAGTCGTTCACTCCCTCACTCGTTCAGTCAGTCAGTCAGTCAGTCAGTCAGTCAGCGCCTGGGAATTTTCACAAGCCTATTGACAAATTCTATGCTGTAAACAATATGCGCTATGGGCTCTCAGTATAGCTGCCACATTATGCAACAATATGAGGATCCAGTTTACAAGTCAAACTAATTAACTTTTATCATATTGCTAATATAATTAGTGATTATATGCACATAAGTCGAAATTATTCAATTATTTATCAGCAAACAGCAAAAACTACTAGAATTTGCTTTTTTATTGTGTTATTTAATTGATTAATTTTAATAATATTGGTATAAATATTAGATTGATAAATAGATAGTAAACATTCTATTGTATCAAGTTTTCACTTTAGTATCTAGATTTTAAATAGCTTTTCACAATGACTGATTGATTTAATTGTGAGAAGATTTTTCAAAGCTTCTTAATAAGGTTAACATAGAGTCATTAGCCAAGTTGGAAAAGTCAGTCTAATAATTAATACAGCTTTAGTCAACTTTAAGCTCTTTAATTCTTTTAAAATCTATTTCTGCTTTTGTATTAAACTGAAAGTTGGCAAATTCACTTAATACTTATAATTGCTGTATTAATCTCTTGATGACAATCTTATCTCAATAAAATAACAATTTATATGATTCGAATCGTCAGGTCTAATGCCTGGTAGTCGGATCTGGGAATCTGTCTAGCCAGATGCAGTTGTGCAATTTGGCAACCAAAACCAACAACAACAACAACAGCAACAAACCGTGCATTTAATTGCCAAGTCTTAGCGTGCAGCTGGCCAAACAGATTGTGGATAGATTATGGCTGTAGTGAAGGGATGGTGGGAGGGAAGCAGAGAGGGGACGGGGAGGTGGTAAGCTGATGACTGTTGCGTGGGCAGACGTCTTCAAAATTTGCGACACTTGCATTTGGCTCTGCCCATTGATTCAATGCATAATTTAAGCCAACACACGAGCTGTCAAAATTTGGGCAGGCAATTTACAATTTCAATTTTCATGCCCATTTATGTATTTATGGGCGTGGCAGTTGCTAAATTCAAGCACAACACCAGCACACACACACACACACACTCACATACACATAAGAGTACAATTAAACATACCACAATTAGGCAGTCGCGTTGAGTTCGTTGCCTAAGTCTTTCGTTGCAAGTTGATCCAAAAATTATTCGAATCTTTCGAAAGTGTTTGCGGTTATTGCCGTTGCCGTAGTTTTTGCAGTTGCTATTTTTTTTTTTTGGCTTGGTTCCGCTGCAAAAGGCAGGCCAATCGATATGAGGAAATCCTACGACAGTCCCCGTTCAATTTTACAATAGTTTTGTAAATTAATTGCAGCAAATTACGCGCAGCAATTTTTTTCTTATTTTACAAGTATGTTGTACAAAATTTGTTTTTATTTTTTCGATTTTTTTTTGTGGCGTCCAACGACAAGTGAAAGTGACGTCGGCTCAGCAACTTGCGTCCAATTTTGCGGATGAAGCCGTTGATGCTGTTGACTTTGTTGACTCTTGTTGTAGTTGTTGTTGTTGTTGTTGCGGCAAAGCCGGCGTAATTTTACTTTCAGGAAAAACTCATCGACAACTGCATTCAACATCGCCGAGCAGCCTTAACACCCCGCTCCTTACCCCTTAACAATTTTCTATGCTGCATTTTCATTTGTTGCTGTGGTTTCCGTTTTGTTATCTCTCTGCCCTTTTGTTGCTGCCGAAAAAAAAAAGTGAAGCCGCAGCAGCCACAACAACAATAACTAGAAAACTTTGTTAAACCTGTTGCTTGGCATTTTGTTGTTGGCGTTCACTATGCAGAGATATTTTCATTTATATACCCTGCACAAGAAAGCTTTCTTGGCTACTGTAAGACGGCATCAAAGTTGCTTTACGACATTATTCAACTACATAAATTGTTTTTGAAATTCGTTATATTTAAATATAAATTGATAGTTATAGTTGTATTTATATTTATTATAAAGAAACATATTAATCTATAGTAAGGGCATATTTTAGTCCATCGTTTGCACAGTTTCATTTTCTCGCTGATTTATCGACATTTTGAATGCTGCATTTTTTCAGTGGTTTTTGTGGCTTTAGCGCTTGGGCGGCTTTTAAGAGCAATCGCTGCAACAGCAACAGCAGCTGCCCAAAAAGGCGGCGAGTGTGGGAAATGTGGGAAAATGGGCGAAGCATAGAGACATGTCCCAAAATCAAAGCGACGGCAACTGTTTTGTGCATGCTAATTGACGATTTACACACAAGTCTCTCTGTGCCTGTATGTGTGTCTAGTCAATTACGCCTAATTGCTGTCAAGGCGACAATAACAACGCCGACAACAACAACTTAAGAAATAAGAGAGCGGACATGGGAAAGAGTTTTTGTTGTTGTCATTGGATATTGATTGTTACCATGTGTCAGTCAAATGTCAGCAAAAAAATTATAGAAAAATACGTTATTACTACCATAAAAATACCAACAAAGTACCAGCAACAACAGTCAATAAAATGACATGCATTTTATTTATTAGTCGAAGTTATAGAAGAAAAATTCAAGTTTTAGTGGAAAGCCTTGAGGAAGGCTCTTGACACTTGTGTTTCAGCTCCTAATCCCGCACATAGAACATCAATAAATGCAATAAACGTGCAGAAAAATACATAAATTATGATTACTGATTACATTAAAAATGATTTTGTTAAAATTGATACCCATTTATATTGTTTTCAAAAGTCAACGTATTAAGAAAAACCCAATATTGTCCAATAAGATACTAAAAGTATAATACACTCTACAAGAGTATAAGATATTAATTGATTGAATTAAAAATGATGTAACGACTTAAAACGAATCCTAATTATTCACCAGTTGTCCAAAAATGTTCAAAGCAATATTCAATATTGGTTTTTAATCATAATAAATTTGGAATGAAAAATCATAATGTTTTCCAGCTGCAAATTAATGAAATAGAATGAAAACAGTTACGGTTTCGGTTAGGGCTTTAATCCCTGAATGAAAATGAATAAAAATAAAAGCAGAATTTAATAATAAAAGAATAGCGAAGTTGCTATTTTAATAGGTAAACAACAGGTGGCATATTAAACGGCACATGGCTTATGGTATGCAGCTTACTGGGGCAGGGGCAACTCATGTGACCTCCCATGCTGCATGCCACCCCCACCCCCACCCCCACCACATATGAGTGTTAACTGTCGCGCATTTTATTCAGTTTCAGCTAGCACATTTTTTTTGTGTTTGTTTAATTGCCAACAATGTGCGAACCGGTTCGTTGCTCAGAAAAAAAACTGCAAATCTGGGAGGCTGGCAAATGTCAAGGCAGCAGCAACAACGACAACAATAACATTGCGAACAACGATCCATAAACTATCGCAATGTGAACGAGTTGACAAATGGTATTGGTTTTATTTAATATTTCGCTTCTTTTCCTTACATTTCATTCTATTTTGCTTCAATGAAAATCAGAACGATTTTTATTCAGCGGAAACTCAAGTTGATTCTTCAGCTGCTAAATGGTCTGATTGATGGCTTATCTGTACAATTGGCCAACACATCAATAAATCAAGTGGCGTTTAAAGCATTTCAGTTTTATTCAAGAGAACAGAATACTATATACTCTATAACTGTCTTGCTTCCTTTTGATGTTAAATTTTATTTACTCATGGTTTCTTTTTCTTCTGTGATTATTATTATTGATTGATCATTTTTGACTTGATGAAAACAGCTTTGCTAATAATATACGTTGTGTTTATTACTCTTACTCCTTATATTTAGTTTTTTTTTTTGTAGTTTAATCCGACTACTTTTGACCGTACAAATCCCCAATTTTTAAGATATTTAGATTCTATATTAGTACTACATTTTTTATGGACTATTTTTTTAAATTTATTTTTATTTGGATCTGTTTCGATAGACTTTCTTGGTAGAAATATAGGCAGCCCTTTAGGGCTTTAGCGATTCTACAGGGTATATTTATATTTAGAGACACTAGCCACAAAGTCTTGATTTGTCTCGCTAATCTTTTGTTTTAGTTAAATCATTTTCGGCATTAGCATTAACCTCCACTTGCCTTTTCTTTCTACTCCTCCTCCTTCTCAACAGCAATCTGCCAATGAGCGACCAGTGACAGCAGCAGCAGCAACATGATAGAGACAAGCAGTAATCCGCACCAGGCGATAATCAACGCCAGCAACGGCAATGAATTCAATGGCAGGCACTCGGCCTCGCCGGCACGCACCATAGATTCACATGACTCCACCACGGGCAGCATGGACACAATTGTGGACCGCAGCCTGAACCGAGAGGAGTTGCTGCAGGTGACCAACACCATTGAGCAGAGCACAAATACCACAAATGTGGGAGGCAGTTTGACTAACTCACAGATCGCCATGCTTCAACAGGATCAGCAGCAACAGGAGCAGCAGCAACGGAGCCCGGATCAGCAGCAGGAGCAGGAGCAGGATGCACGCCAGCAATTGGATGCACAGAGTCATATATATTCGAGTCCTGTTTACGATGAGAAGCCGACGCCACCATTAAAACTAACAGCGGCCACATTGCTGGCCAATGTCAGCGATGATACCGCAAAGAAACCCAAGCTGATTAGCCACGAACAGTTCAAGCAACAGCTGGAGGAGGCCATGGCCACGCGCAGTCCACCTGGACTTGGATTGCAATCGAAGAGCGTCAGCAACACGATCGATTCGCGGATCAGCAAGAAGCAGCGTTGCCCGCCGGAGTACATCAAATACAAAGGGGGTAGCGGTAGCGACGGCGGTGGTTCCACCATGTCATCAAAGGTGCGGCGCAAGCGTCGCGCCAGCAATGAATGCTGCTCCGCATTCCCCCTGCAGATTGTGTTGGGCACATTGCAACTGGTTTTGGCCATTTCATTGGTGGCGCTTGGCTCGCTGCTGATTGTCCGAGACGCGGCCTTGTCAATGGCCGGCTGTGGCATTTGGACGGGCCTTATTGCCGCCGTCACGGGCTCACTGGGCGTGGTCAGCATGCGCAAAACGCAAACGGCATTTTTGGCTCTCAGTTTGGTCTGCATTGCCAGCAGTACGCTGGCGTTGGCCATTTCTGGTGTGGGCCTGACGCGTGACCTCAATCGCATCGCTGAGCAAAAGGGTGAACAGGTAAGAGTAAAACAACAGCAACAGCAACAACAACAATATAAATACCAATACATTTTCACTTTGCAGTTTGACCTGATGAATGCCAATAGCGAAGTTTCAGCTGCTTGCGGTTTAATATTTGCCCTATTTTTGCACTTTGTGGTTAGCATTGTTTCGGTTTACCGCTGCGCCCTCCAGATTTGCACAAAGTGAGTACATTTCTTTACGTTTCTTTTGTATTTTAAATTTAAATATTCAATTCAAAAATGCGGGCAAATATTTATTTTCGATAAATTATATAGTTGACAACGATAGTTGCACATTTGTCCGCTAGTAGCGCTGTCGACTGTTAATTAACATAGGAGCTAGTTTAGGTTAAACGTGCAATCGATGTAAAAGTGATAAGTATCGCATGCAAATTTAGCTCGCCCAATTGGCGGAAACTGAACCTGTTAAAGTATTTCTTTTTTATTGTTTATATTAAATAGTCCCAAATTATATAAAAGATTTTCTTTAGAAATGAAGGCAAATAATTCTGAGTTGTTGCAATTTTGTTTGAGGTTGGAGGCATTTCAACTCAACTAACAGCAAATGTTAAATGACCGCTTAATAACAGTTGGTAACAGTCGATTGATTGACATCGATACATCGCGATAGTAAAGTCATCGATTCGAATTAGATATAACAAGCGATATATTTGCTTCGATGTTGTTTCACATCACTATCACGCACTAAAACCCAAAAAAAAAGAAAAAAACAAAAAAAAAAAAGAAAAAATACTACGAAAGAGAAACAAAGTGAAAAGCAAAAAGGCGAAAGCAGCAGCAGTGAGCAGTGCATAGCTCACACCTACACTGTTCCGCAGACGCGACAGTAACAGTGAGAGTAACAGTAATAGAACAAGTTCAAGGCAAGGAAAGAATTTCAAACGCCCACGAACAATTGAACAAGGCCAACAGGGCAGCAGCAACAGTCATGCCACTGGCTGACTCCAACAGGGATCTACGACAGCAGCAGCAACAGTCGCAGCAGCAACTCGACGCCAACAACAGCAGCAGCAGCGCCAGCAGCAGCAACAACAACAATGCGGAGCACGCGCAGCTGGATAATGCCAAAGCGGCGACGACGACAGCAGCAGCCACAACAACAACAGGAGCAGCAACAACAACAACAATGGGTCTGCAGCTACGTCAACGCATGCAGATTACCTCCTCCGGTTGCAGCAGCTTGGCGGTGACCCCCATGGAGCACACGCCTACCGATGAGGAAAGTGCTGCTGTGACAACAGTGACGTCATCGCAACGTCGCCAACAACAACAGCAACAACAACAACAACAGCAGCAGCAGCAACAACAGCAACAATTACAAGCAGCCCTCGAACAACATCATATAACGCCAAACAAAACGCCCGAGCAAATGGAACTAAGTGACTCGGAATCATATGGAGCTGCCAGTTACGATGAATTTGAGCTGCGCGAGGTGGTCAAAGAGGGTCACGACAAGGCAGATCCCTCGCAGTTTGAGTTGTTGCGTGTGCTCGGGGAGGGCAGCTTTGGCAAGGTGTTTCTGGTACGCAAGATTCTTGGCAAAGATGCGGGCACTCTCTACGCCATGAAGGTCCTCAAGAAGGCTACACTCAAAGTCAAGGATCGCGTAAGGAGCACCAATGAGCGCAAGATTCTGGCCGATGTTGGACACGCGTTTATTGTGCGACTTCACTACGCCTTCCAGACGCCAGGCAAATTATATTTGATTTTGGACTTTTTGCGCGGCGGCGATTTGTTTACGCGTCTATCCAAGGAGGTCATGTTCACCGAGGAGGATGTCAAGTTCTATTTGGCTGAGCTCGCTTTGGCCCTGAATCATTTGCACACACTGGGCATCATCTATCGGGATCTGAAGCCCGAAAACATTTTGTTAGATGAGCATGGTCACATTGCACTCACCGATTTCGGCCTGTCCAAGCAGCCCCTGGATGGCTCCAAGACGTACAGCTTTTGCGGCACCGTCGAGTACATGGCACCCGAGATTGTCAATCGCAAGGGACACGATTTTGCCGCCGATTGGTGGTCATTTGGCGTTCTCATGTATGAGATGTTGACGGGAAATCTGCCTTTTCATGGCCAGACGCGCCAGGAGACCATGAACCAGATATTGCGCTCCAAATTGGGCATGCCGGAGAATCTATCGCCGGAGGCACAATCCCTGCTGCGGGCGCTCTTCAAGCGCAATCCATTAAATCGTCTAGGAGCGGGAGCCCAGGGCATTTTGGATATAAAGGCGCATTGTTTCTTTGCCACCATCGATTGGGTGAGGCTGGAGCGGAAGCTGGTGCGTCCACCATTCATACCGGCGGTTAGTCGGGACGATGCCTTCTACTTTGATGTGGAGTACACGTCCAAGTCACCGCGTGATTCACCCGGCGGTCCCATATCGGCATCCGCTCACGAAATCTTTCGAGGCTTCAGTTTTGTGGCACCGGTGCTGCTGGAAAACAGCATCATAAACAGCAGCTCGAACAACGTCAGTCCGATGCACGCGTTGAGTGGACTTGCCGCCTCCTCCTCAGTGGCAGTGGCGGCAGCGCCCGGGCCACGCAGTTTACCTGGCGTGCTTCCTGGCAATTTTCTGGCCGAATACAATCTGCTGCAGGAGCTGGGACGCGGCACGTTCTCGGTGTGTCGCCTGTGCGAGCATCGATCCACCAAGAAGCACTACGCTGTGAAGATCATCGAAAAGGCGGCTGTAGCAGCCGCCTCTTCCGCAACGGCCGACTGCTGGGAGGAAGTCGAGATAATGCTGCGCTATGGCAATCATCCCAACATTGTGACACTCTATTCTGTTTACGAGGACACCAGCTCCGCGTATCTCGTCATGGAGCTGCTCAAAGGCGGCGAACTGCTCGACCGCATCCTGGCCGTGGGCCAAATGTGCGAGAGCGAAGCCAGCGCCGTTCTCCGGACGATTGCCGCTGCCGTCGCTTACCTGCACGAGCACGGCGTCGTCCATCGCGATCTAAAGCCCTCGAATATGATCTACGCGAGCATGCGACAAACTCCTGAGACGCTAAAACTCTGCGATTTAGGTGAGTCAACGCGAATAATTCGACATGTACTCGGATTTCTCTTGCTTAGCCTAAAATTTGACAACGGATGCATTGAAAAGTTATGAAACAGCACTCTTTTACGAATCTCAAATAGATATGACTAAGAATTGCTTTCCATTTCCCAATTTCGGTTTACTCGTAAATAGTAGATTATTTTTATCAAAATTATCATTATTTTTCAAAAAGTACACCTCAAAATGCTGTCAATTTTATCATTCCAATCAGACTATATTACAAGCCTTCATTCTCTCTCTCTCTCTCTCTCTCTCTCTCTTGTTCATAAGTCATTCTTCTATCAGTTGTCTCCTTAAATGTTTCTACAAATTAATATACTATTGAAATTACTTTCTCTGAAGAAGAGCTTGTTTGATTTTCAAACGGTAGCTTTTTCTTTGATCTTTTCTCTGTCTTCTTTTAGCATTCAATGCTCTGCAATTCTTCTATGTGTCATCTCCATAACTGTTTTTATATGTCGATGAAATTCAAATTTGTATTCTCTGTGTAAGAGTTTATTTTATTCAAAAAAGCAAAGACATCGCTCTTCTGTCTCTCGCCATTTTTTTTTATGAGCATTTTATGCTCTCCAATTCGTCTATGAGTCGACTCCGTAAAAGTTTTCACTCTTCTATATTTATAAAAATTATAAAATATAATAATACAAGCATTAAAATTCGCTATTCTATAACTCGCTCTCTCTTTATCTGCCTCTAAGCATTACATTTGTTCGAATTCTTCTTTGGCTTGCATTCGTAAACGTGTCAATAAATATATAAATCACATTTTCTGTATAAGAGTCCGTTGTTCATTTAGCTCTATTCCCTCTACATTTCTGTCTTTCACTCTCTTTCTTATGAACATTAAATTCCCTTTATTGTTACCTGTTATAGTTTTTCACTTTTGCCCCCCTTCTCTCTTAGTGTCGTATTCGTCAACGTTTTACTGACTGCACTTTTATTGTTATGAAGCTTTAGGTTGATCTGTTTCACTGTTTCAAGTACTTTGTCAAATTTTGTGCTCTTTGGCTAAAAGAGAAATGTGCATAGATGTCCAGGTGGTGCAGTTGTGTGCTAATATCGATCTGATTGCAGGCTTTGCTAAGCAACTGCGCGCTGATAACGGCCTGCTGATGACGCCCTGTTATACGGCCAACTTTGTGGCCCCGGAGGTGCTGAAGCGTCAGGGCTACGATCTGGCCTGTGACATTTGGTCGCTGGGCGTGCTGTTGTACATCATGTTGTCGGGTCGAACGCCGTTTGCCAGCACACCGAACGATTCGCCGGATGTTATACTGAAGAGGATTGGATCCGGACACATTGATTTTAGCAGCAGTCGCTGGTCGCTGATAAGCGCACCGGTTAAGGAGCTCCTGCGTCAAATGCTGCACATTGTGCCCGAGAATCGGCCGACAGTGGCACAGATATTGGAGCACAGTTGGGTGCGGGATCAGTTTGCTGGCAATGTCCAGTTGACCGAATATGCGATGCATTCAACCGTCGTTGGAGGTGGCGTTGGAAACGGTGGCAACGGCACAGGAGGTGGCGGTGGCAACAGTGCCCAACAATTGTCACTTGGAGCACAGCAGCAGCAACAGAATCACATCTCGATGGCGCTACGCGGTGCTGTGGATGCAACGTTTCGGGCAATTGCCATACCGCAGGCGGCAAATGTGGGCCCGGTGGAGCTATCGATGCTAGCCAAGCGGCGTGCCAAAGATCGCGCCAATCTGCATTCCTAATTGTGGGCAGGGCTGTGCCCGAGACGCCAGGCCAAACGGCAGCTAATTCAATTAATTTATAGACTTTATAGTATTCTGATGCATTGTTTTGCATTTCGCCAAAGCCTTTGGGAGTGGCTTGCCGCCGTCAATCCACGCCAGCAACACCACCATCAGCACCAGCACCACGACATCAATTGTCTCTTAAAGCGATGTCGCAGCGCAAAGTTGCGTTTGGTTTAAGCCAATGTGGAAATGGATATGGATATGGATACGCCGAGTATCTTCCGGGCAGCGCGGTAACTTTCTAGTATTTGACGTGTATTTGAAGTGTTAGTTATTTATTTTATAATAATACCCAAAAAGGAAAAAAAACCGATGCGATAATGCAATGATACGATATATACAATATATAATATATACATACAACTAAAAACAGATAGAAAACAGAAAAGGCAAAGCGACAGCTTCTAGCATATGCTTATTTACATACATAATTATGCCTAAAACTATACATAAATATGTTTATATAATGAAATGTATATAAATATATATTTAATGCCTATGTAAATGTGTCCGATCTTCCTGAAGCCTTTAAACCCAGGGCCAGACGAGATTCGAAACTAAAAAAAAAACAACTTGATAGCTACTTTTAATGTTGGCCAAAAACCGTGCTAAAATATTAAAAAAAAATAAAATAAAATAAAAATAATATATACCACATATGTAAGTATATATGTATATTTAAAAATCAAAAAAAGAAAAGTTATCATGAAGCGTGAATATTTTAATTATCCTAGCTAAATTTTGTGACATCACGTGTTATTGTTGTTAAATTAATTAATAATTAAATTAAATTAATAATTAATGAAACATACCAAAATAACCAAATCCGAAAATTATATAAAACAAAACAAGCGAAAAAACTGAAATACCTTTTAAATATTTGCAAATTGTCAATAATTTTTTTTTTTATGATTTCAGTTTCCTGTTATAAAATTTTGCTCTGGTCAAATCCAACAATTCTATATGTCAATTTGTAGAAACATTACCCTAATGATGTTGTATTTGGTAAAAAATTGCATTTACGTTTCTTACCATCTGTAAATATCTATATAAATATTTATAAACGTATAACTATGTGTGATAACGCATTGCTACTCATGTGTATTTCTACAATAGCAAAACAAAAGAAAGTTAGAAAAGAAAAAGAAATCATACTTCCAAATACTTAAGTTCGAAAACTGAAAATTGAAAACGATTATTGCACAATAGATTGAAAATGCAATTTTATTTTGTTGTTGAAGATAAATGTTGTTGTTGCCTTAGCAAAAACTGGCATTGCCCCCGCCCTACCCAGCGTCCACACCCCTGGCCGTAAAATATGCATGTGTTTCTACTTCTATTTCTATTTTTTTTTTTTTTTTTGTATTTGTATTTTTGGAAAGCGGAAAGCATTTGGTACTCCCTCCCAATTAATGTAGCTTAGATAGATATGTATGTATATCTTTATCTTTGAGCACAATTTAGTTGGTATGTCAACAATTATGAGAAGGAAAAATGTGATTTTCAATGCGAGTACCGCTAAGAACAAATAAACAAATAACTGATCTTTCTATCTGCATGCATACAGTGTGTATACCTAGTAAATACTTCAATGAGACAGTCCAGTCACGATCGGGAACTGGGAATAAATGTTAAAAGGAAAAACCAAGCAAATCAATTAAACAATACTAAATATTGACTAATGCGAAAGACAACTGCAAATTACAATTCCTTTAATGTTGTGAGGGTGTGTGTGTTTGTGTGTAAAATTATTTGTTGTATCCGAAATTTGTAACCTTATGGATATGACTTGAATATTTATTATATACTATATTATATTAGTGTTTTATATATGTGTCCTGTGCTGTTTTTCTCACTTTTTTCCCGTTTCAATTATTATAACTTGATCCATATACATATGTAATGTTAATTATGAATTTTTTATGATCGTTGATTGATGAATGCGTGTTGTGTGTAAAACATTTTGCGCTGTGCTATTGAACTTATGCTAACAACAATAATAAATGTTAGTTAAAGAATTCCAAATTTAATGACAGGATGCGATTCTGTCTCCTTATATACCATTAAAAAAATATACATATGTATAAAAATAAATTAGTTAGCTGATTCTGAAAAAATAAACGAAACGGTTTGTTATAAATGCTGTGCACATACACCAAACACACACACAAACACACACTCACGCGAAACTGTCAAAGATATTAATTAAGTAATAAATTCATTCCGCACAAATACACATAAACATACACATATGGATGCTACATATATTTTCTTAGTAGATTTTTACAGCTTCCAAAGAAAGAACAACAACAAAATATAAAGAAACCAACTGAAAATTGCAAAAGAAAAACTCACTTTTAATGTAATCAATTGATTCGAAATTCTTGTACAATTCATTGAATAAAATATGAAAAGAAAGTGAAACTAGTTATAAATATATATAATATGCAAGCAAAACAAACCCTTAATAAAATTTTAAAGTTATACTGCTATTTTATGGCTTTATCAACAACAAAATGCTACAAGTATTTTCGGGCCGCTGAATATCAAATCAATTTAATTTCCAACTAACTGCACACAAAATTCACGTTATTTTGTTCCTTAATAATAACACGGTGCTACCAAAAAAATTTAAAACAAAACTTTTGGGATGGGACATAGCGTAGGTTGTAAGTATAGATAAATACATTTTTTTGGCATACTAAAATTTTTTGGTGCACATCGACATTTTAAATTACAGCTTAAATCATAGCTTCGTCAAATATTCACTGATTTTCATTTTTTTTTTAACGGTTTTGGAAAGGAGGAACTTAGACTTTTAAACGTGCCATACTTGACTAAACAGATTTCAATTCCCTTATTAGAGTATTTCCTATGTAAACCAATTTTTTTTTGTGTTCTTTTTAATTTTTTGACTTTGGTGATGTTTTTGAACTCTACGTTATTAAACCCTTAAACTTTTATTATTATTTAAAAAGATCTCATTTTCACGAGTAAAACGTGTGTCTATTATCTAAAATCCGACAAAAATTACCAATGCTATAATAGATTTTCCGAAACAAAAAACAGTTGATAACTGCATACTAAACGTAAGTTGCTTTCTACAAATTTTACTTATGTATTTTCGTTCAAAGTGCGGTGGAGTCGCAAAAAACTGTAAAAATCCATATATTTTTACATGTAATTCCCTCAATATTTGTCCGAGATTTCAGTGTAATACACCGTTAGTCATCTTTCCAACGACGTATTACAGATATTAGATATTTTGAGGCTGTTTGCTGTTTCTATTATTGATATACTGCAATCACAAAAACACTAAAATATTATCTCTTCTTTGCCGTCTGACAAAAGACAGTTACGACATTCGTTAAATTTGTTATTTAAATTGTGCGCCATAACTGTTTTTAGCTCCGAGAGGTCGACAAATTGTGGCGGTCGGTCGATAAGCAGATACATTGACGAAATATAGCGATAAACATGCGGATGGCGCCATTAATGCCGTCCAGAAATCAATTTTAAATGTGCTGCTAACCGTTTGTTTCCGTTTGTTTTGCAGATCACAACACAGTGAACTGCGCGATGTCATTATCAAGTCAAATGCCTCGGGCATGGCATTGGATCAACAAAAGGTGGATCAGTATATAAAGGCAATGTCACTAAATGGCAGTGAAACGGTAAATCAGTCAAAACACAAAGTTTAAGATTCAAACCTAAAGTCATTGTTTCAGGCGAATAACGAGAAACTGGCTGCAATGTGGATGTATGCCACGCACATGGGCAGTCTGCCACCGCCATCTGTGCGCAAACTTACGCCACCTTCCCGTTCCATCATGCTAATACCGGCGACAGCCACCGGCAATGGGGTAAGTAACGGTTTATACTTGAAATCCACGAAAAACTTACATTTCAAATGTATATTAATTAAATGCTTATTTAATTTTAATTTAAGTATTGCAAAAAATAAAACTTTTTTAATTTTGTTTATACAAATAACAGAATAACACTATTTAATTTAATTTAAAAAAAACCGTTTGTTTATAAAAAAATATATAACTTTTTATCTATTTGTTATTCAAATGTTGACACTAAATTTGGGTTTTTTTGTTTTAAAATGAATTTTCGCTATATTGTTTTTTAAATAACTTGACTTTTTACCCTATGTATAGTATAACTCAATATTAAGGGTTAAATAAACAAGTGGGAAAGGATATAGTCGAGCTCCCGACTATAGGATACCCGTTACTTACTTAAATAAATTTTAAATATTTTTTTGCATGCTTTTGGGCACTTATATTGCTTAAAAGCTTTAATCAGCCATTACCACCTTTATATTTGTCCGATCTTGTTCCGATTGAATAGAATGATAGGAAATAATAGTAGGTAACGGTAATTCGTAAAAAATCCTAATATCTTGAAAACTGTTCGTGTGTTGGCTTTTCGCGATTACGAAGGCGGAAAGGGGCGTGGCAAAATTTTGAAACAAACTTGACCTGCGTGGAGTTTATAGAAATCTGTACGCCAAATTTGGTTGCTCCAGCTCTTATAGTCTCTGAGATCTAGGCGCTCACACGGACGGACGGACAGACGGACATGGCTATATCGACTCGGCTGTTGATGCTGATCAAGAATTTATATACTTTATAGGGTCGGAGATGCTTCCTTCCCCCTGTTACATACATTGCAGCGAATACAATATCCCCTTTTAATTATTTTTTAAGTAACGGGTATAAAAATGTGTGTTTACTTCTACACAAAAAAGATGAAATTTTTATTATTTTGAAATATTTTTGTTAGCAATAATATGCAATAATTAAAATGGAAAATAGTAATTGTTAATGCTTTAATGCAATGTTTTTTTTTTTAAATTTTCCTAAGAGATCGAATATTAAAATATATTTGTTCTACACTTTAGATGCCACCACCGCCACCCACACGTCTGCCGCCACCACCACCGCCAGGAATGGGCGTTGGAATGATGCTGCCAGTGCCACCGCCGCAGTATCGCGGCATGACGTTACCGTACATGCGACCGGGATCAGTGCTCTATGCGCATCCGGCCAGTCTAACGGGCACTTATCGTACACACAAGAGCACCAAGTCGGCAGAGATGAATGGTCAACGTCGGCGTCGTCGTGCCGGTAAATCGGATGCCAATCGACGTCAGCGCCGTAAATCCGAGGCAGATGTGCTAGATGGTGCACCGAATTTTCAATATACGGGCCTGGATCGCGCCATAGCAGACAGTTTCCTGGCGCGTCAGGAGCAATCTCAGGCGGGCAGCCACATTGACTACTCCTCGTCGACATCCTCCGCTAACAGCGATGCCTTTCGGCATCAGGGAGCTTCCTCCAAGTCCAAAATTGTGTGTCGCGATGTGGTGATGTGAGCCAATTGCATCCCACACCATTTCCATCGATTCCATTTGCCATCCACTTTGGCATGATGTTCAACGACTTTTGTAAATAGTTTCTCAAAGGACCCGACAGCCCATCCAAGCGATTGTCCAGTTTCCGTTTCTTTGTTTTAAAATATATATATATGTATATATGCATATCTTATACATACACACATATGTATGTTTGGATGTACATTTCTTATGCATCAAACATATGTATGTATGTACATACAAACATATCACTCGAATAAAAAACAAATAAAGATACTCGAATGAAATTTGAAATTTAAAGGATGTCTTTGTTCCTATTCTTTTTTTTTTTTAAATTTTCTGCTTTTTTTAACAAAAAAATTGGACATGCATTTTTTGAATTTTTCAAGTTTTGAAATCCCTCGACATATACGGGGGTGCCACAGAAATCGCTTTCGCTTGAATTTCACTTAAATTTCATACAAATTGAAGTGAAATTCAAGCGAAAGCGATTTCTGTGGCACCCTTGATAAACTTAATTGTTTATAATCGATGGTCAGACGGAGACGATCGTGGATATATGTATGTAAAATACAAAATAAATTATGGGAATGCGAAAGTTCTTTAATTATACCCAGTGCCAGGTATGCAAGGTGTGCAAGTAAGAAGCGTGCAAGAGTATATTTTATTGATATCATTTTTTATTCAAATAATTGACTTTTTAGCTACTATAAACATCAAAACAATCAATAAACAAAATATTATTGTTCGATGCATTTGTTTTTTTAAAACAATCTAATCAATATGAGCACATATATACATACATATACACCATTTAATAAAATAGTTGTGTTTTTAATTAATTGCAAAGTTTTTTTTTGTCAAAAAGTAAGCTTTTTTATTGATCTATTGGGGCTGTCGTGCAAGTAACCTAACCTAATAGAAACACTTTCTGGAATTCTTGTCGCTAGCTTAAACGCAATAACACAAATTTGGGAAAGCCCACTACATATTATTCTACTCATATACATTCATATGTATGTATGTATGTGCCTACCCCACTGAACACTAGCCGGCTTCTATTATCTTCTCGCGAGATACGGTCACATTTATGTATTGCTGATGTTATTCTTTAAATATATACACCAAATATAATTCTGTGCATATGTTGATTTCTTCGGGGTTTGGTCTTAAGTAGCTGAGAACAACGAGAGATACAGAGAGAATAAAAACCTTTTTAATTAAAATCATTTTTGACTTTTTCACGTACTCACTATCATCGTTCCCGGTGCCTGCATTGCCGCCAAGTCCACTCAGGACCTTAATCGATATGGGTGAATCCAAGTCTCAAGTCAATTGACGCTTCATTAAATACTCATGGTGCATATATTCGGGAATCCAAAACAAAAGTGCCTGAGCATAAAACTTGACAGGATTGAATAAATACACAGTCGATTATTATTGTACAATGCATGTTCTTTGATTCTTTAAAGTTTCATCGTCGTTTCGCCTCTTCGATCTGAGCGCATCAGCAATACAAAAAAAAATAAATTTATATTTATATTATATTTATAATAATTTTTGTATGTGTTCTATGTAGCATGTAGTAAGGAAACGCCGCTTCTTTAATCCATTCCATAATTGTAGTGTTTGCCTTTGTCCTTGCGATTGCTCCTCCTTATGTGGTTTTTGTTGTGGTTTTTGTGTTAGCTTTTGCTGTGGATTTTGTAGCCTTTGCCTTTGTTGATTTCTCGGCTGTTGCTAGAATCGATTGAAATGATAAGTTTTGAAATTGTCAACTGGCTTAGCTTTGAGTTACTCACTTCCAGTTTGGGACTCACTCGAATCCAGCTGAACTTGCTGGATTGCCTCGTTGACGGTTTCCAGGCGCGCCTGAAGCGGCGTTTCATCATTTGTCGTGCTCACTGAATTACCTTTCCCGTCATCTTGATTTCTCAGCTTTTGCGCCGGCCGCTGCTCCACTTGCACCTCCACCTGCTGCTGTTGCGGCTGCTCCTCCACAACATTTGCCTCTTCGGCAATGATGCCATTGAGCACGTTGACTGCCTCCTGGGCAACGTTGGTCTCGGCTCTCTTAGGCGGTTGATTTTTCTTTTGCTGTGTGTACGTCTGCGTCCATTCGACGTGCTCCTTGTAATACTGATACACTGGAATCACAATCACCGAGATATCATCAACTGTGGCCGCCCCTTTGCTCTCTGACAGTCGCCAGTGGCCTGAAAAGTTCGCTTTGCCCCGGGCGCGCGCCACAAGCTCCTGGGCGGCCATTGTGTAGCGATGCCTCTCGGTTGGGTAACGCGACAAGATTTGGAAGACGGTGCGTGCAACGGCGTCGTTCTCGGACACATCCCATAGGCCATCGGTGGCCATAACGAGCATGCCGTAGTCGCCATCCTCATTGTGTTCATCGGGAATGCTCACCACTTGACTGAGATCACGCTGTCGGACATCGGGATGCGGTGTTAAGAAAGGCTTGATCGGTGTCCGTGTATTTATTGCAAACAGCTGGTGATCACCGAAGCCACGAGTCACGCCCAGCGTGCCCAACAAGCGACTACGCTTGCCCTCGCCATAGACAACGGGAAGTGCAAGATCCCGGCTTGTCACTGTCTTATATGTCCAGCCCTTCATGTTGCCTTTGCGGCAGAGTATCCGCTGGCCCATATCTTTGATCTGTGGTCGTTTCGCATACTCCATGGCCACATAGTAATCTTCTATTAGATCTGGCTGCAATAGTGCCATATTCTCCAATCGCTCTCGTTCTGTTTCCGGCGTATGATCGGCCGAAAAGGGCGTAGCATAACTGAGAGTATCATCTTCTGATGAGTCCGACTCAATGACCGCTTCATTAGAATCTGTTGCTGTTGTTGGTTTTCTTGCTGTTGTGGTTATTGTCGTTGGTGACGATCTTCGCTGGCAAAGCACAGCTCGACTGTCTCCAGCATTCGCCACATACATTTTGCCATCGATAAAGAGAACAACGCAGGCAGTGCATCCGCCTGCATTGCGATACCGGGGATTGTCTTGCCTCAACAGCTCGTCCATATCAAAGAAGGCAGCCTCCAGTGCTCCAATAATCAGCTCGTCCTTTGACACACTCCGGTGAAAGTATGCCGGATGCGGAAATGCCGGATTCACCTCAGCAGTTTCATCGCCGTTGTGTGTTTCGCGTGGCAACAATAGTTCAATGCAATCCACCAGCTTCTCGTGCAGAATGTGCGACAATTGATACGAGGCTGCCAATGCGGCACCAAATCCAGCGTGTCCATCGAAAATGCCAAAATACGTGTACGGCAGATCGGGATGGATGTGATCTGGATCCGATAGCACTTGCCTGCAAAGAATGTGGCAATCTGTTAGTCTGGACAATTTTTTCAAGTAATTAAAAACAGTAAATCATTGTGAGAGATGGGTTATTGATCGAAGAATTTGTCAATCTTTAGGTCTTTTTCATATGACCATGATTCTTTTTCCCCCCCTAGATTGACAAAATTGTTAAATTTATTAAAAAGCCCAAAAAATGTATAATTTCCTAAAAAATACTTTATCCGATTATTGTATGTTTGATTACAGTCAGTTATGAAATTCGACTTCTTACCGACTAAAGGCCGCCTGATCCTCGTTCCACTTGGATTTGCCGGAATTGATGCACTCTGCGTAGCCAGTGTCCCAGGGCAGGATGCTAATATTGCGCGGAACTATTATCGGCCGAATGCTGTGATCACTCGACGCGCGCAATTCATCTCTGGTGAGCAGCTCTAGGAATAGAGGGCGCGAGTATCGAAATTTGTCTTGGAGATAGTTCTGGGCTGGCGGCGTGTACGGCGTTATAGCCGACATTATGCTGGCTTTGAAGTTATTCAGCATGGTTGGTTGGGCGATGGAGGCTCCTATACGAGTAATAGCAGTTTTCCTTATTTAAATTATAATTACTCTTGCAGTCTCACGTCTCACTCACTCCCACTGACGTGGCGAGCGACTGTCGTTATTGTTTTTTTTTTTCTTTTTCTCTTCAGCTATTGCGATTTATCGTCCCAGTTTTGCTGTTATCTCAGCACTGCGGCGAACAATTTGTCATATTAATATACAATGTAAAAGCAAATAAACGCAAGCAGCAGTGACTAGCCGCTGGATTTGCTTTATCTGTCTAGTTTTATTTCTTTGTGTGCTGTGAATAGGAATCGATTGTAACGATTTTCATAATATCGATTGGTGTTTGGCCACTATCGGCTGGTATTCTCATATATTTTTTAATTATTACTCTGTAGAAGAAATGCGTTCTGTTGCTTTAATTAATGCAATTTCAAGCGCATTGTAGTTGTATCGCTTTCATGGACCAGCACGTCAACGATCAATTTGTTAGCTTTTTTCTATCATCCACTGCGAAACATAAACAACAATAAACACATCCCATGTATTTGCATTCAGCGTTGCAAAATCAATACTTCGTCCTACAATTAAACTCTGATTTGGACCGACACGCACCCACTCTTTTCTTATTAATTTAATTTAAAAGGTACATAATACGTGCCTCGTTAAATTAGATATTTAATATTTTCCTATTAATATTTTCACTTGCTGACAAATTGGAATGAAAAAACAACAGAAAAAGATGATATTTAGTAGAGCTGTGTCGTTTCGTTCTGAAAAAGTTCAAAAGAACTGGTCATAAAGATGAACGAATGAACTTATTCAGTCAATCATGAACTAATTCGATCATTTCGCAGCTGTTCAGTTATTTTTAAAAATTTTTTTTCAATTTTTTAAAGAAATACAATTAGATTTATATACATGGAGTTCCTTATTTACATGTAACAATGCTTCAATTTCATATATTTTTAAGTTTTGAACTATGTGAAAATAATAGTAGTAGGGGCCGCTCCATTATTGCCCAGCATTTAAACTTAAACTTTTAACTCTGGAAATAATATAAAATTTTAAAAAATTATGGAAATTTACAAAGTTTGTGTACTTCTTACTGTATTTATGTATTGACGTATTCATTCTCATTATTCCTCCCATTCCACCACCTCCTCATTACGTTCTGTTCGACGATTGCTTTTCTGCTCGTCTTTTTTTTTCTTTTATTTTGTTTAGAATTTCGGGATGAAAATTCTGGAAAAAAATTTAAAATAACAATTTATGGACGCAGCCTGCAGCCTCCCCCCTTCTTACCCTCACATCCTGTGCAAATTTCATGTGTTTCTAATGCTCCCTCGAAGCATACGCTTCGGGGAGCAGAACAAGCATTTCACAATCACCCTGTCGCCGCCATCCAACCGTGCTGTTACTTCAAAAATTCCACAATATAGGATTGCAGGAGGCATCATAAAAATTAAATTTCAAATTCAAATCGGTGCGGCGAAATGGAATGGCGTTTTGCGTTAAGAGAGAGTGAGAGAGCGCGCTTTGCAGTACACTGCAGCGCGCTCGCTTCTCCCAAAGCAAAATGCTTTCTGCTCTACTCTAACTTGCAACTTTCTACTGAGAGCTATTTTTGGGTACAAAAAGTTGAGCTTTTTAAAAGAGCGCGCGATCTAAAAGTGGGTCATGATTAATTTTGAAGCTAGAATTTTGAAAATTTTACCACAATTTTTTTTTAATTTTTCTCAAATTTTTGAGATTATTTTCAGAACTTTTACCCAACTTCGCCACGCATAAAGCAAATTGCACCAAACCAATTTTAAAACAAAGTTAATTATTTTACCTAATTTTGGATTTCGTTGCTTTTTTGAATTTTGTTTTTAAAATATTTTAAATTGATTTTTGAAACTATAAGACAAATTACATGGGACCAAATTTCTATCGATATTTTGAGAGAGCGAGAAACAAAGAAACAAAAGAGCGAGAGAGCGGACTAACATACATTTAACATAACATACGGAGGTGATTGCGATAGCTTTTTGTGCATATTCTTGAGCACAGATGGCGCCAGTAGTACTATCCACCGACTATTTCGAAATGAATAAACTAACAGTATAGTTTTGCTTAAGCATCATGCTCTTTTCTCGTCTCGATATACCAAATATACCAGGCTACTTACCTTTACCTACCGTATGAGAATGACGAACTACCAGCGAAAAAGGTGGACATTTTCGACATGTTGTAAGCCGAAGGCTATAAACATAACCCTAAAGATGGAGCTGTGGGAAAAACCTACTTTCACGAACTCAAAAAGAATGGACTGGCTGAACGAATAACGTATATTCGTAAAAAACATAGAAAATTGGGTCATGTAATAAGTTCATCAGTTCATGGTTGATCAGTTCATCGCCTTAAAAGTCCTCGTCGCTGTGGTGCTCTGCCTTGCTGGCCGTTTTGGGTCGCAACGGCAACTCTCCCGTCAGCTTTGATATGCTGATGTCATCGATGGAGTTGAGATCGACTGATTGTTAAAGTGAGAGAAAAGTTAGAGAGAGCATGAAAAGATTTTCTGTTACCCAGTGGCGCACTAGTGATTGAGGCTCCACATTAAAAATGAGATTTCCAAGTGATTATTCAAAGTAGTGACTACTCTTGCTGAATTGCATGCAAAGATGTAATGTTGGGTTTCAAGTTTCGTGCATTGAAAGCTTCTTAACAGCTAACTGGTAATAACCGCTTGAGATTGGAAACTGTAACTAAAATCGTAACCGAAACAAACAGTTTACAGAAACTATTCAAACCGAAATAACCGTTTAGAAATAGATTCATGCATAACGGTTAGTTTCGGTACAATGAACCTTCAAATGTAATTATGTTGTTAAGTCTCATCGAATAATTTTGAATACACTGTGAAAAAAAAAGACATGACCGGACTCAACGGCATCCGGCTATTTCGGATCCTGGGAGTCCAAATTGATAATTACTTGTTTCAGTTACAATGATGATTTCATACAAAATCTTTGTTACTTTTTTATGAAGCTTCTTCCCCTTACTTTGCTTAATTGTAAGAGAGTTTTTTTGTGAGTTTTCTTCAGCACAGTTTCTAAGAATATTTTAGGCACAAGTTTTGGGAACACACCAAGTACCGACAACTAAAGTTTGTAGGCCCGAAACTTGAAAGAGACTTGGACACCACGCAGTCTGTTCTCGATTTTCCCCGGCATACTTATAGCAGTGTGCTGGAGACTGTACTTTGAATTTGCGCCACTGGGCAAGAGCCGTTAAGTTTCAGTTTCTAGTCGTACTCACAATCATCGTCACCGGTGCCGGCGGCATTGCCGCTGAGACCACTCAGGCCCATAATGTCGCCCACATCCAGTTCGCTATCGGAGCTGCCGAAGCTGCTGTCGTCGGCGTCGCGTCTATTGAGCATGCTGCTCCCAGGCCCGTCGCGTCCATTGCGTGTCGCCGGGGCGCCGCTCGAGGCAGCCGCTGTGGCGCGTCGACTGCGTCCGGTGGTGGGACGCATGCGTGAGGTGGCGGTTCCGGGTCGCTTGCCAGTCGCGGCTGCATTGGCTGCCGCCTTGCTGCGTCGCAGCATAAGATCCTCGTCGCGTATGTCGGGAATCTCCGAGTCGAGGCCAAAGGTGCCTTGGCCTTGGAGTGCATTCACATTATTAACATCATCATCATCATTATCATCATCGTCGTCGTCGTCGTCCTCGATGAGGCCCTCGGGTATAAAGGGCATTGAGTTCTCGGCGGGCTTCTGCAGCAATGGCGACGAAATGGGCGTGGCACGTCGCTTGGTGCGCGCCTCCAGCTGAGTTCGCAGTGCATCTCGGACGTGGAGGCGCAGAAAATAGCGCTGAAACAACTGCTGCAGCTCCTTTTCGCACTCCTCGAACTCGGCCATGTGCGCCGGACGAATCTTCTGAAGAGCCTCCAGCCGCTGCTTGGTCCGCTCCAGCTCTGCCCTCTTGCGCTGCAGCTTCGAGTTGAGGGCATTGAGTTCCACGCGAGCATTCTCCAGTTGGGCACGGCTCGACTGCAGCTTGAGCTGGCTGGCCTGGATGGCATTCTTCATGGTGCGCTCCACGCTGAGCAGTTCCATGGGTCGCTGGGCCTGGGCAAGACGCGCCTCCTTGTTCAACAGCTCCTTGGACAGCAGATCGAATAGCGAGGCACCGCGTTGTGTCAGATCCGACGAGAGTTCCCGGGCACGACGCAGCTCATCCATTTTATCGCCAATATCCACCTGATTGAGGCTACGATACTGCTCTCGCTCCTCATCCCGCTCCTCGGCCTCCGTCTGGGCGGGCGCAATGAGCAGACGTGTTATTTTCTGTAGCTCCATGGCGCTGACGGCAGACGCGGCGTAAAGCTTGCGCGGATTGAGCCGTATGGCCGATTTGGTAACAAAGAACTCGGTGGCCGAGCGTATGAGCAGCACACGCTGGTCCTCCGTCTCGACGCCGCCGGCGAGCACAGCGCCCGGCTCGAGGAGACCGGCAAGCCACTGCAGCAGCTCGGCGACAATATGAAAGCTTGCCAGGCTGCCATGATGCGTGGCCAGCGATTGTAGCGGAAAGACGCGAGGAAAACCCAATAGCTTCAGATGCTCACCCAGATCTGGAAGGGCAATTAATCGGATAAGTCCGTTTAATCCATCTCCAACTCGAATCACTTACCTCGCACATCCTTAAAGGACATCCTACACACACAATGCGAGTGGCGTACTCAATGCCTCGTCTAATATTATGTGCATTTTTCTTTTCAAAGCTCATTTGTTGTGGTTCTCCGCTTGGTTTCGCTTTTGTTTACGCCAGCGACGTGCCCAAAGCGTTGCCAGGCAACCACTCGACCAAACCAGCCAAATCAACCACCCAACCACCCTTTCAACCAATCCACCCACATACCACCTGCCACTGCCAACTGCCTGGTCAGCAATTAGACTGCACGACATCCCTATAACAATGCAATATTTAAATACAAATAATGAACTAAAGTGAACGTTTGCATCAAATGGAAATATGTTTTCAAAACATTTTCCAGTTCCTTTGTGACAACTGGCTGGAAAAATTGACGTATGTGAAAAACTGGGACTCTTGTTAGCTCGTAGATACTGTGGCACCTGCCTAAGTTAGTCAGCTCTAATTAATTTTATATTTTCTGTAATATTCGTATTATTTGTATTGTATAAACCTTATTTTTTTTATTAATTTAAAAATCGTTGTGAATAGCGAAAAAGTCTTCAATAATTATGCGAATATTTTTTAAACATTCCATTTAACTTCTATTGAATGCATTTTTAATGTTATGTTTTACTAAATGTTAATTAACTTTTTAAGCACTATACGACACTTTTTTTTAAAATTTTTTTTTAACTTTTTGTGGAATAGAAAATTAACTTTCCAAAAATTATCACAAAACTACATAAATTTACAAAAAGTTAATAAAATTAAATTTATTTAATAACTATATTGAAAAGTTTAAAATATATGATTTGAGGATTCAAACTAAAAATGAAATAATTTTCAACCAATGTATATAAGAAATCAGTGCGCTAGTAAAATTCAGACCTACTTGGGCGTTCTTTTGAACGGATGTGCTCCGTAGAATTCTCTCGCTCCTTTAAAGTTAAAGTGCAATCAACTGTTTTTTTTTTTCAGGTGAGCATTAAAAATATCCAGACATGTAAATGCAATTTTGTGGGGCTACTTGTCGAAGGGGAGTTTCCAGTCCCAACTTATTCGTATATTTGTTCGTGTGTTTCAGAATTAATTAAAATTGTTAACAGCACGCTAAGCATGCTGCCGGGGAAAACAGTCACAGTTACAATTCCCCAGCGACCGCAGAGTACAAACAATACAAATGTATATGACTTTACAAGTGGCCTCCGTTTAAGCCAATATTTACTTTACCAGAATGCTGCATTTACCCAGTTACAAGGCTAGGCAACAATTCTTGGAAACTTGGGAAACGGTGTTGTATTGTGGCTTGCCATCAATGTCATTTTTGCACATTGCAACTATAAATAACAAATAGACGACGTCGACAGTTTTTTATGTAAATTAAATCAATCCAAAACCAAACTTGAATATTTCAGAAAAATTTATAACAATATCATTTCCTAAAAGAGACGAAAATTGGGCACATTTTTGCTCAAATCAAATTTTGTGTTGTTTAATCGTCGAAAACTAAAAATGTCCATGTTACTGAATCTCTTGTAAATTTTAGCTATTTTTCTTTACTTCACACCAATTTTAAAAATATTTCAGTTATAATGAAGATATGTCATAAGCCTACAGATAATGTACTAATACGAATAGTTGGAGCTTTTTTATCAGAAGATTTCCACATGCTCTTGGTACTCGATATTTGGCTGTAACTAAAGTAATTGATTTTCCCGCCCGTTGCCGAATTTCAATGGGAAAAGACAGTGAATCAGTTACCGCTGGCATCATCAGAAGTCGGATGGATGATTCGTCAGAATACACGATTAATTGATTTACTCAGCAATTGTACCGACTGTGAACAGCAGCAGCGAAAGCAATAATAGCAACAAGGACAATAGGAGCAACAATGAGAATGAACCTTTTTGGCCACCAATAAAAACGACGCCAATGTCATGACCACAAATGAACGCACAATAATTGTGTTCCATGTCCCATGATGACACAAAACAAATGTCAACATACATATGTATGTGTGTGTGTGTGTGTGTAGTACTAAATAATTATGACCTTGATAAGTCAGCGTAGTGGACAAATCGAAAGAATAATCATGTAGTTGGCCATCTATGCACAAGTTTGCTCCTGACACGTCAAAGTTCAATGCCCAAAAGCCACAGCAGGGAGTTCTTCAACCACTTTGCACCACCATCGCCAGCACCACCCAAGTGACTCCAACAATGATGATGAGCAATTAAAGCGAACGCTTCATCAAATACTTTGGATATACTACCAGAGCTGGCATACAAAAATTATTGAGTGCACACTGCTCACTGCTGTCCATTGTGAAACACACATAATGAACTAGTTACTAGTAATCATATAGCAATTGGTAACTAGATTAAATAGTAACTATACTAGTAATTATAACCCAAAAAGAGCTGTATGAAAGTTGTTATCAATTCGATGGCAATCACATACATAATTTATGTAAAGATTTCAAAATTTAAATTAAAAATGTGAACATTTATTACGATTGTTAGCAATTTTACTTTTTCATGGTTCAGGATTGAAATCATATTCGGACAATATCATGCAATCATAATTGATTTCAATCATAATTTCTGATATCCAATTTTGTGATGAATAATATTGAGTACATATAAATTAATAAAAAAAATTATTTTTCACTTGGAACATTGCGCTTAAAGGTCCCTAATCTTCTAATAAAAATTGTTTGTTCTCCAAGTATTTCCTAGTTTTAAATCGAAAAATATCTCAAGACTTTTTTTTATGAAACTACTTGTTTCAGTAATCGTTTTTCTTCTTCAGTTTATTTTAGCAAATTAATATATAAATCAAAATGTCACAAGTTGTTAACAAGGCAAGTGGCGTCGCCCTTTCATGACCCTTTAGGGACTTGAACTCTTTACAAAATGTTAACAAAAATTCCAGCAAATTCCAGAGAGTTCGGGGCGTGTGATATCATATCTTTATAGCAATTTAATTGAGCATGAAATTTGCCGCACTTTCAGTTGGCTCCCTTGTTGCTTTATCCTTAAAGCCAAAGCTTATATAAAACGCCCACCACACACGCACACACAATTGCCTGGAGCTGCCCAAGAGAATTGTATCTAAATTTAGCTGCCAGTATCTTGTTTGGTTTGGCCAGTGAAATCAATTCCTTTTCAATGCGAGGTTTCTATTCTGTTTTTCGATAACGCATTCCCATAAGTGCATTGTCCATAAAAAACCACTTCATTTATTCGTTATATATTTGGTTCCTAAGAGCTATTTCTACAAATAAGTGAAAAGGAATGCGGGATATGGAATCATTCCATACTTTAACGTTCCTAATGTTTTATATACGTTTTTCAAATATTTATCGTATGAAATTTGTTTAATCTAATGAACAAATCATTTGTTGCTTAAGTGTTATTTTGCATTTAAGACTTATTTAATTTGTCAAACAAATCGCAAACTTTTGTGTATGTAAATTATATTATATTATTTTTATACTTAAAATTTAAAGTAATAGTCAATATTTAATACAGTCTTTAATTTAATCTTTTAGCTGTGAATTTCAGTTTTATGAGCATATGTATGTCATATGTACGATAAGTAAAAAAATAAACGATTTTTGAGTTTATGATGATTATGATTTAAATATTTTTTATGTCCAGTAAAGATTTCTCAGTCCTAAATAGTATTAATATGATAATCAGCTTAAAAGTATTTTGAAACTGATTCGTTAACTACTCGAAGTATAAGAGATATAGTAGAAATGAGAGACCTATAGTGCCTTTAGAATGTTGGATGACGATGTATGCTACAATTGACATTGGTGCTGGTGATTGCAGCACAGTCGAAAGTCCAATATTCAACGTAGAGGTGGAGAACTATCGATAGTAGGCGCCATCGATAGCAGACGATAGTAATTTCCAAACCATCGATAGTCGACGATAAGAAAATAATAGCTTTTTATATATTGTTGGAAAGGTTATTTAAATTCCATTTGAATGATGCGAAACTTTCCTTAACCCATTAAGTTCTCTTTGAAAATTTCGAATGTTTGTAAACATCTACTTTATCAAGTTTTTTTAATCGGTCTCAAACAAAAAAAATGTTTTGCTGCAAAAAAATTCTACAAATGATTCTAAGAGTGACTCTAAAAAGAAAATTTCAAAAATCTCTTCGCTAGTATTTTTGATGATTTTGGAAAATTACAAACAAGCGATATTTTGTATGAAAATGAGGAAAAAAGGGTTAAAAAAGTAATTTGTAGCAATTTTTAGACTAACGATAGTACTTCGGGAACTATCGAAAGTGGGTGGCTGCTATCGATGTGTCGAAAGTGCTATCGATAGCTCTCCACCTCTAATTCAAAGTCAAGGAAAACTCGTTGTCGCAACAAAGGGAAATAGCAAGAATGGTGACAGCTTCAGTTGCTTTTGCTATGGCTTAGGCATGTCACTCAGTGGAGCTGACTGACTACTCTTTCTCTCTCTCTCTCTCTCTCTTTCTCTCTCTGAGTCTCTTTCTCTTCCACAAACCACACCATATTCCAGTGGCAGTCAACTTATTGATGCCACACAGCGTTGCACTTAAACGGCAACCGGATAATTTGCTGTCAGGATGGTGCTTTTGATGGTGTTGTTTTGGTTGTTGTTGTTGCTGCTGCTGCTGGAATTCGTATCCTTGTCGCATTCGTCAAGCGTACACACGTCAAGTCCTTGTGGCCTCCTCCTTCTGCCAACTGATTTATCCACATCCTGTGACGTGCAATGGCCAAAGTGTCCTCGCTGCGTAATTTGCGTTTGCTTTCATGTCATTTCGCGTCTCGAATAAAGTGTACATTTTCTAATTAAACAGCCAATGGGCGAGCTAATGAGTACATCCCGACCCATTCACCATTCACTCGTTGAGTGCTTCACATTCGTTTTACTGGGATTAATCTTTTCTTTTCAAGTAGTTCAGTAAATTAGTAAAAATCGTAGTAAGAATGAATTCAAATACTTTTGAATACTTGATTGTTAAACTAAATACATTTTATATTTTAAAATTTTTAACAAATATTATAGCGATGTTTTATTATTATTTTTAAGGATAATTTCTAAAATTAGCTAAACTTCTACAGAAGCTTCTTAATTTCTTGAATTTACTAAAATTGCAAATTTAAAAATATAATATAAATATAGTTTTTCGTGTATTCTTACAGACACAAATGTGATTGCTTTTAAAGCATATTCCTGGGAATCATCCCTTTTCCTTGGTTTTTCTGAGTTTTTTCCAATTCTTGCAATAAATGTTGGATAATTTAAAATTTTTTTTGAATACCCCCAGAGTTTTAATTTATTAATTTTTATCATTTCAGTTAAATTTAAATTTTATCTTAATTAATTAAATTTTTCTTAATTTTTTATATTACTTAACTTTTGCTTGAATTCTTACATTAATTTTGGTCAACTGTACTGTACTTAGTTGACATTAAATAATTAAATAAATTATTTTGTATTATTTTATTTGCAATTATAAATAATATCTATGTAAGGATAAGGAATAATTTGGAAATTTATTAAGAGCGCACATTTGATGTGAATCCAAAAAGAGCCTCGCCTGGGTCGACATACAATAAATACAATAATATAACAAATTAATTTAGGAATTTTAAAAATAAATGTGTGATTCTTGTTCTTGTCCAAGGAACCCAAATAAAAACTTTTTTGAAACAAATCTAAAAGTTCATATTAATAATTAAAAAAAAAAATAAAGAGGATTTAGAATTAAACTTAATTTAAATCAATTGTTACTTCATGTGGCAAATATTAAATCGTAAAAGGAATATGCATTTAAATTATATTTTAAAAACGAATCTTAATTCAACGCCTCATCTGCAGCCGTTTTCAATCATCTGTTGGAGTCCCAAGGAAACCCAAAGGAAACTTTCGCACTGATGAGACGCTGTATCCCCCAACTAACTAACTATTTCTATCGATTGCTTGGACTGGTCATTGCTCTCTATCTCTCTGAAGCACAAGCACTTAAAGACTCTCTTGTCCAGTGTTGAGACTATAAAAGTCTTTATTTTCTCTCCCTCAAAATTGAATTGCCAAGTGCTAGTTGCCTGCCATCATTATGGGCAACTTTTGGCGCTTAGCTTTGATTTAAGCTGATTTTGTTTGGGTTTTGTTCTTGGTAGCGCAGTCACTTGAAAATTAATTTAGATCTAAACCGCAGGCAATTGACGCAAGTGCGATAAATGAACCGCTGACCACAGATCTGTCCGTGGAATATGAGGGGAAGTGTACTCGGATCCTGTCTAACTACTCGTACTGTGGTCATCGTCCAATCGCAGATAATTGAATTTATTACCATCGTCATTATGAGCAACATTGTGGTCATCATTATCAACATTCATCCCTCGTCCCGTACACTCAGGAAAATACTTATGACATCCTAAAATTAAGTATGTCCGTACTTGAATTTATATGTTTTGTGTAATCACCAAAAGACACTATTATTATTTAACTTTGTTACTTTAATGAAGTTCAAGATTTTTTTAAGATTGAAACGAAATTAAATATGAGAATGTTTTATACTTCTGTTCTTTAACTAGCATGATCCGGTCTAGTACAGACTTCAATTAATCCCAAAACGTACTTAAAGTATCACAGAAAAATCTTTTTCTTTTTTCTGAGTGTACTCTGTTCTCTTTTCCCTCAATTTCTTTCGTCCATTCGTTCCGTTTCGTTTTCTTTGCTTGTTTTTACTTTTGCCCAAATTGTGCGTTATAATTTAATTTTAACACCTCCAACAAGTTCACGCCTCCTTCATGCTTGCCACTCAAAATGTGGGCGTACCTGGGCGTGGCAAGCAGCAGGCAGCAAGCACTGCTCGTATTTGAATGCTGCAGCATTCATCTACAACAAGAACAACAAATTTTTGAACAACTTCGCCGTGCAACGGAGAGGCAGCAACTTTTTCAATTGTTGTTTCGTTGTTGTTGTTGTTTGCACAATGCTCCAGCATCCAACACCAAGAATTACAACATCAACGACAACGGCAACAACAACGATGGGGCGACAACGACAACTTTCACAAACCGCTTCATTTTGACATGATGAAGTAAATTGCAATTAACACATACACACACACACACATACACAAGGACACATTTACACACACACGCACACACATAGCGTTAAACTTTTGTCCTTGTTGGGCAACTTTTTGGGGCCCACTAGAGTCCATTGTTATTTGCCTGGCAGATCCTTTGGCCAGTTGAGTAATAGCCTCTTTTGACTACGCATATGTTTTTCTAAATTTTTGTTATATGTCCATTCACTTTTTGTTTTTGATTTTCATCTATCCAAAATAAAATACAAAATTTGGACTTTATTTTTGTCAATCAAGCTGTAAACAATTTTGTTTTTTATATAACACATAAGGGGTCTAGTCCTACTATGATTATTCATGATTATTTTTTTTTATTATTAAAATTTTTGAAATTAATTAATTCAACTCTATTTAAAAATCAAGTAAGAACGCTAGGATTAATTCACAGAACAATAAATTAATCTCATTCGATCTCCAATCTAATCTTTAGAATTTATTCATTTAATTTAATTTAATTATTTAAGGTTTACTTTGCCTACTTTAAAGTTAACAAATAGTTGTAATTTAACATTTTCATTTGGAATTCACACACACATAAACGTTACGTGCTTAAATCAAGAATATTAAATTGAAATTTTAGATTGATTTTTTCCCAGTAAACTAGAATGATTTTTTTCCTGTAAACTACTATAACATTTAATATTTATGAATTTTATTTGAATTTTTAACTCCAATGTTATACATTAGTTTTTTTTATTATTTATTATATCTGAATTAAGCAGTGACAACAAAATAGTAAATTATGTAGTGGGTCAAATAAGCTGTGAGCCACTGTTTATGGATATTTATGTGGTGGAAAGATGTTAAAACCCGACAACCTGCAACTCGTCTCGGAGCATGAGCATTGTTCTCATTTACGGTCTCCTCCATATGCTGAGCTAAACTTTTTGCTGCCATTTGCCTAATTCAATTTTAATCTACTTGGTTGGGTTAACACTCGCATCCTGCCCGGAAGCAGACACATCCCCATTCCCATTTTACCGAGTCCGACAGAACATGCCACAAATCGCAGCACGCACGCAGCTGGCAGTCAAAATGTCGTTTGAGACCTCTGCAATTTGTCTCCTTTGTAAAGCATTCGCCTATGCTTTAAGTGCTGTGCGTGTGACACACTAATACACACGAATATACACATACACGCATACACACATACACAAATACGTGGCATCACGTGATACCTTCAATGTGACTGATGAAAACGCATCAATTTCATTACTAATTGGTTTCGTTTTTAGCGTTTGCTGCAATCGAAAACCGCAACGATCGATTGAATGCAACATCAACTGTGTGCAACCGCAGAAAGATTTGCACATAAACACACGCAAACACACACAAACACGTTTTTTAGTGTCCGTTTCACAAAGTAAATTGGTTTAATTTTTTTTTTTTGCCTTTTAAATTTTAGAATCAAAGTCAAAATCAATCAAAGTCAACTTTAACATTTGCTTAGCAATACAGTTAAATTTAAAATATTATATTACTATAAAAATATTATGTTTGCATTTTAAAAATTTTCAATTGTGGGATTGTTTTTTTTTGTACACGATAATTTTAAGCCCTGTCCTCAAACAGTTATGACTTTCATAAAAGTTCGTGATATATATTTATTCCTCGTCCGTATCAGTAATCACAATATTTGTTCGATTCAAAGATTTTTGATACCGATACCAAAATTTTACTTATTTAATTCTTGAAAATTTCCCGCTAAATTATTATGATTAAGTATCGTGATTGGTGATCAAAATTACCCAATTTTTTAAATGCCATCAAAAATATATTTTGCATGCATTTAATCTAATGATTGGATCTAGGATATCCGAGTTTAATTTCAGGAACTTATTGTACATATTATTATTTTTTTTTAAATTTATTTTTGATGATAAAGTCGAAGATGTGCCAAGGTTAAGACACTTGGCATCTCTTGATTGGATGAAAATTATAATTTTATATGCAGCATTTTCATTTAGTGCCCCTGTAAATGGAAAGTATCTAATAAATTATCCAAATTATACTTATATTAAACACTATAGCTCAATATAGCCCATTTTTAGGTCATCGCATTAAATAATAATTTTATGGCTTTGTTCTTGAGATTCATTGATTATTTTTTAATGATTCTTTCAGATGATAAATAACCAAGTGCTGCTTAATTAATCTTTGTCAACTTAATATTTTGGTGCTACTTATTCTTTTGTGCTGCCAACTTATGTTAGTAAATAATCTAAATGATTCACAGATAATAAATTAACAAATGCTGCTAGATCAATTTGCAAATTGCCTTATCTTTTTATACCCGTTATCTTTTTATGTATGTAAAGTTTACATTGTAAACTTAAACATAGTGCTGTCAACTTCACTTTGTTAAAATCCAGAGCTATTCACTTAATATTTTGAGATGCCTGTTTTCATGTGCAGTGAGACAGACATTTTTCTTAATTTTCACAATTACTTCGGCTACATTTTACTAGTTTATTAGCTTGATCTATGTATGCCGCAAAACCCCAAGAGAGCTGTGAAAATCACCATATGAAAAGCTGAAACGCCAACGAACCAAAAAAAAAATACGAGTACACAAATTTTCTGACCGTAATTTACGTGAAGAGCACGTGAAATTCATTTGGGCGCCTTTGGCATCTGTGGCTTGTACCGTTAGACTGTCCAGTGTTGGGCAGAGTAATGAAGAAATATTATGCTACAAATGTGAGACGACAACACGGGCAAACGAACTCTGGCACAGAGGACAAGTGCTTATACATATACATACATAAGTATAACAAGCTCTTAGGGCTTGACCTAGGAATGAGCAAGATGTGGATACACTGTTGATACCCTTGCCGAGGGTGTTATCATTATATCACGAATAAGTGTAACGCCCTAAAGGAGGAAACCCCATTCAAAGTATATACTCCTGATCACGACGACGAGTTGAGTCGATATATGTACATATATTTAAACTCTAACAGTCTTGATTGAAACATTTGTTTTTCATTTAGTTGTACTATTGTGGTCAAAAAGTAAGGTTAATTTTCAATTCAAACTTCGCGAGTTGGTAGCACTGTTAATAACATTTGGGCCATATTTCATGTGAATGTCATTATCATTAATATATTTATGATTAGTTTTGTACGACGCCAAATGTGCATTTTTCGATTTTGGTGCCAAAAACGCTCAATTTCATGGAAAAAAGCCGCGCGTGGAAGTGTGTGAAACAATGTTTTCTGACTATCAGGATAAGATAAAACGCAATATTCCGGGCGATGAGACTTGGATCTACGCTAACGATATGGAAACTACCGATCAATCGAGCGAATATCGACTAAAAATCGCGTCAAATTCGCTCAAAAATCAAGGTCATGATGACAGTTTTTTTCGATTTTCGTGCTGTGGTGCACTATGAATTCCTTCCACCTCGCCAAACTGTCATTAAGGAATATTATTTGAGCGTTATGCGTCGTTTACGTGAAGCAATTTGTCTAAAAAGACCAGAATTATGGGCCAACAACTCTTGGTTTTTGCATCACGATAAGGCACCGTCTCACACTACTAGTTCGTCGTGACCATTTCGCCAAGAATTCCACGCATATCGTTCCGCAACCACCGTACTCGCCTGGTTTGGCTCCGTGTGACTTCTGGCTATTCCCGAAACTCAAGAGACAAGTCCGGGGAACGCGTTTCGAGTCGATTGAGGAGATAAAAGCTGAATCGAAGAAGGTGCTGATGGCTATACCGGAAAGGAACTATTTGGCATGTTTCGAGGATTGTAAAAAAGTTGGCATAAGTGTATTTCATCGAGAGGGAATTACTTTGACGGGGATGAAATTAATTTACATGAATAAATAAAGACTGGATCGTTTTGATTAATCATATAATTGCCATACGATTAAAAATCTACAGTTACCAAAAAAAATTGTATGTTTCTTGTTATACTATATGTATCTTAACGAAACTTACAGATTGTGTATGTGTGGTATTGTCATAGACAGCCTGACCAAATTTGTTTTAAATCGGACTACTATATCAATAAGTTGCGATTGGAACTTTCTTGTTCCTTGAGATATATTAACCAATCTCGCAGATTGTGTATTTAGTATTATTACATGCGTCCTGATCCAAATTGGTTAAAGTCGGGCTACAATATCATTTAGATTCAAGCCAATGCACATTGGGCGGAATTGCCCGTTTTTTTGGCGAAAACCTCTTATCTTAAAGCTAGGAACTTGATATTTGGCATGAACCTTAGTTAGACAAATTTGGAATTTTTTTTTTTTTGCTAGATTTGGACCACGCCTTCACCTCCACCTCGCCATCCAACTATGAAACAAAAGTGCAATATACATATTAAAAAAAAATCGAAATGTACAGCTAGAGAGAAATGAGAGCTAGAGACTGAAAAATATATTTATTTGTTTTAATACTTCAATATAAAGGATAATACTTCAAACTTAGCAATAATGCTAATCAGTTTAAAGTAGAATTTATAATTTTTTTTTTTGTTTTTTCATTTGACCATGTTCCTACCCCCCTCCCCATCTAACTCCTGGGAAAAGTCCGATTTTCTAGTAAGTATAAAAGCGCACCCACTTCTACTGAAATACTTCGAAAAACCGCAAAATTCCGCTTATGATTTAAGCTCTATATAATTAAATATACTACCACATAAGCACTTTTTGGAATCCACGTGTAGCTTGCTAGATATGCTTCACGAAACCCAACAATATTGAGTTTAGACTTCTCAAAATTATGGTTTATTAATAACATTAAAAACATAACGAAACAAAAGCACATATAATTAAACACATATATAACTCTCTTCTAAACACCTTGATGTTTATTTTCCATTTTAAATTATTTAAATTCGTCAAACCGTTTGAAAATGAGAGACTGTCAAATATTTAGAAATTTTGATTTTGCAGACACCGCGTGGCACAAACAGCTGACTTTTAAAGGCTGGTGTTAAACGAGGGTTGCATAATAAAATTTAAATGAAATGTTTTCGATGAGGAGGGACAATTACTTACTGGAAAAAATATTATAACCATAAGAATAATAAAAAAAAACATTTAGGGATTTTTGTTAAATAAAAAAGGGGCAATTCCGCCCAATGTGCAATGTCAGAGAATGTGCATTTAGTATTAACTGATCTGATCTGTTTGAACTCGAGTCACTATATAATATAGCTGTCATAGGAAAGGTCAGTCGAAAACTGAATACAGGACTCTGTAAGGGTATCAAATTTTCGGTGTGCCGAAGATAATCTTTCTTTCTTGAGTTTTTTTTTTTCGGTTAACTTTGGGCACGTCTGTTGTCGCATCCCTCACCTCATGCTCATACTCTATGTGCCTTAACTTAACCGCACATCGTAGTCATCCATTTCTAGAGGGGGAGTCAACAGACAAACAACTGCAAACGACGACATCAAACACTTTTCTCCATAAATGTATTTTGTTATTGTTTGGACTTTTCGATTGCCTGTCTGCCTGCCTGCCTGCCTGCCTGGCCAGCGTCCATTATCTAGTGTCCACTGTCCACTGCCCATTGTATGTGCTCCATTTTGTCTGCCCTGGCGAATTGTAAATATTAATGAGGGTTGTTCCTCCCATCAAATAACATGACAAGCAATCTCCAAACTCTCAACTCTAAAGTGTCTAACATATCTACGTCCAAAAAATGTTGCAACAACTCTCAATAGCAGCTCAAATACAATTGCACAAATTCTTTGACGAAAACGAATTGCAGAACATCTTTTTCAGTAATACCTCATTTCCATAAAGCTTAAACTTCAATTCTGAAATTCTAAAAGGAAAAAAATGCATTAGAATCTTAAATATTAAAAGCCTCAAAGAGAACCTGTTATATAAAAAAAATTAATATATTGATGCAGATGTTTGAAAATATTTTAAGATTTTTAAAATACTAAGAAGTTAATTTTGTATCTTTAAATTTACCTTCGCTTTCAAACGAAATTGGGAACATAATATAAAATTAATAATTAGAATAAATTACAAAATAATTCAAGTAATATTAAAGTGAAATTAATAATAATTAAGAGATATTAAATATAAGTTCCAGAAAAAAAAACCCAATCAGATTAATAAATATTAGTGCTAGTTGCTACATTCGCCTGGTTGTTGACATGGCCTCTATTCAGAGGTGTCACTGTACTACACTTAAATATGGACATTTTCGTTGTATTTGTTGGTCAGCTTCAAGTTAAATTGTTTTTTTTTGTTATCGTTGTAATTGTTGCTGTTATTTTTCTTATTTGTTGTGCACAGTTTTCTTTTGCGGCTGTAGCCATCACAAACTTTTATGCTCGTGTGTCAGTTGCCCCCGCGGCGCTGACCTTGAACTTGGCTCCAGCACAGTCTGCCTGCTGAGAGGGGCATGCATCCATTATCCGTTCTCGTTGCGGCTCTGCTGCTTCCACTGCTTCATGCAACTCCGCTCGTTTTGAGATGTTCTGTTTGGGTCTCCGAATTAAAATCCTTTTAAGCCCATCACATGCATGAAGAGACTCTATAGATTCGGCTACGATATGTACAATAACCAATGTACCACATAATTGGATTCATAATTAAACAGTAATGAGCTTACTTCCATGCTCACTTGAGACAGTTATTCTTATTTACTTATTTCTATATTCATTTCGAATCGTTGTGCTACAAGCTAACGCTGGTTGTTTAAGGCACTATTATAGACAGAGATATCAAAATATTATAAAATCTTACCAATTTTTAATTTAAAAAATAATTTGTTATGAATTTTAATTTAATTAAAATAAATTAACCTCCTCTAGTCCTAAATTCCTTAAGTTATAGCTGACGAGCTTTAGTTTGTCGCGCAGTGTTGGTATTTGATGTTAGTAAATGGGCCACGTTAATTGTTTAGGGTAGTGAGAAGTTGGTAGAGTTCGAAGTATAATTACAGAGGCATGTCAAAGACCAGCAAAGAATAGAAATAAGTCAAAAAGTCACGAGCACGCACACAAATCATTGGCATCAATTTATTACAATTTCGCAGAAACGACCGGGGAAGGAAGGTAAGCAAACTGAAGGGGGCATTTGGGGCCACGTTGGGGTAGGTCAAATAGCAGGAAATTAAAAACCATTTGGAGACAGCGGGTCAGCTAAGGCTAGGGCTTTTAGCTTGGGCCTTGACCCTAATGCGGTTGCGTTTAATTTCGACTTGAAGTAATTTTGCATTTTGCTTTTAGAATTTCCTGTTGCTTGCTATACAAAGGACACACTCACACACACACTCACATGCGAAATATGCGCTCACATTTCATGTGCTTAAAGGCAGCACAAAATGGCGTCACAAAGAGACACTAAGTGAGAGAAATATTTGTGCTCGAACGAAATTAAATGGAATTTACGCATTCTGTCAAATGTCGCCTCATCGCATATACAGTATGGCAAGTAATTGTTTTGACAAGAAAAAGTAGTATTTATTTATTTAAAAATCCAATAAATCAAATTAATCTTAAATTCTTTGAATTACTCTATTATTGAGTATGCAAACTTATTACGAAACCCAGATAAGGTATTTTTTTGGGAATAATTAAATATGTGACCTTTTTACTTTGGGAAAACAATTACTCAGCATACTGTATATAAATGTCAATCGTATTGCATTTCCATAACTTATTTTCTTTTTGGGATTTTTGCATTTCAGTTTCATTGTACAATATTGAATGGTCGATTGAGGGTTGAAAAAAAATAAATAAATAAATAAATATTCTCTTATTCATAACAACGGTTAAACTCAATATTTCTTTCGGCTTTTAATAAATGAAAATAATATTGCTGAAGTCCGCACTTAATCAGCTCTTTAATACATTTCACATTTATATGTAATTTAATTGTAAATGGCATTCGGTTTGTTGGTAATGTAGATAACTAGTAAAAATTGTTTAATAAAAAAAAGTGGAGATTCCGACTTACTTACTAATTAAGCATTTCAATATTGTTAAATATTAACCCTTCTTATTATTTTGGCTATGAATTACGTATAAAATCGGTTAATATATGTGAATCAGACTATGGTTCAGATTGTTTTTCAAATTTTTTGAGCTGTGATAGCATGTATACACTGAAAAAAACGACCACTTTCTAAAATCAAGAACATTCATCTGAAATATTTTGTTCTTGAAACAAGAATATTTTAAGACCAAATTACTAAAATATTAATCTTGAAAATCGTAAGTTCTTAATATAAGAATAAAATTCTCAAATTTAAATATTTTGTTCTTAATATAAGACCATTTTAGACCAAATTACTAAAACTAAGAATATTATTCTAAAAAATCATAAGTTCTTAAAACAAGAACAAAAATCTTAAAATTTTTACACTTTTTGGGACTTAAAATTCACAACTTGTTTTGGCGTCTCACAGATGACATTAGGCTTGGATCGCTGGTCAAGTCAGTACAACGGTACTGATGATAGAGACAGCCATCTCTTGAAACAGCTGTATACCGAGCCATGCTCCTTGCGTTCTGCAAGTTTGTTGTTTAGTGTAATATCTATATTACTAGACCTCAAGTTAACTAAAACATGCTTCAATGTTCTTAAAATGTTAAGAAGCTTAATATTTATTTGAGATTTTTTGTCTTGAGTATTCAAAACTTTTTGGTCTATAAATAAGAACATATAATCTTAAAAAAATAATAAGTTCTATTCTTATACTAAGATTTGTGGTCTTGAAAATATAAGAATTTAAGTCTTAAAATTAAGAACGTGGTCTTAATTGAAATGTTCGTAGAATCAAGATTTTTATGTTCTCGACGCATTTTTTAGACCAAAATTCTTAGTTCTGAGACCAAAATCTTGATTTTAGATCTTTTTTTTTATCAGTGTAGAATTATTAATTTTGTGGTAATCTTAGAGAGTCTGTGTGCTTAAGCGTTTACACATATTTGTCAATAAAACTGTATTATAGATGTGGCAAGATGTCATTTGGTGTGGCACTTGAAAATTTCACAAAATTTTATAGCATACTTTTATGCGAGCTGCATAATAAATACGCATACGGCGCGTGTGCCCGTCAGCTATAAATGTAATTGCAGCATGCAAGTTGCTGTGTGTGTGTGTGTGTGTGTATGTGTATGGAACAGCTTGGAGGTTTATTATAAAATTTATGTATGACTTAAATATTTCAATGCGCTTAATGTGGCCAGGAATGATGATGACAAACCAATCAACGGAAAAAGACACAGACAGAAAGGGAGGGAGAGAATGGAAGAAAGTTATAAAACGCAACGTGTATTGAGAGCACGTGTGCATAGCAGTTGCTGTGTCCTTGTCATCACCATCAAGCATCAATTTTATGCCCTGGGCGCCCTTATCTTTGTCTATTTCTGTAACTGCACCAAGCTCAAGTTGTGGTCCACGTGAAGAGCTGATGACGTTGATGTTGCATGTGTTTCTTTTTCTGTTTTGCTGGCTGTGAAGGGAGCGTGTCATCATCACCAGGTGAGCGGTAAAGTAAAGTAAATGTGATGGGTCGTAAATAAATAATCTGGCAATGATAACAATTGATATGCGACATTTAATTGGGATCTGTCTGTGTGTCATTAAGTGACCAAAGTGGTTGGTGTTGCTTGTGGAGAGGAGGCAGCAGCATTTTAAAGCAATTACGAATATGCAACAAGAGAACAATGCAGTGTGCATTATTAAAGAGTAATTCGAGTACTCGTTTCCTAATTAAGTCTCCACTCATTTTCTCTCTCTTTATCTTTAGCCGTGTTGCCCATAATTTGATTTCGTTTTGCGTTCATTGTGCACTGAAAGCTATAATCGACACAATGTCCAAACTCTTGCCGTTGCACTTGCAGTGCTGCAACATTCAGTTTTCAGATTTTACTCTCATCAATTTTCAAAGCACAACCTTTCAACAAAGAAATATGAACGTGCAACGGCCATTATGCAACGTCCAACGGATCTTAGCAGTGCCAATTATCGAGTGCAATGCGATGCGAGGCATGCAACATGTGTCCCCAACTCCCCAGCATTGAAATCTGATGTCGAACCTGTTGCACAGTCATCGAAACTTTCTCTTCGGCTTTCGCATTTGTCAAAAGGACAGACATAATTAAGGTCTCGCCTGACATTGTCCAGGTAGACTCCGAGTAAAACTCTACAGCTTCAAATTGTCATATTTACTTCGGCAACGGGAAACTTTATATTTCAGTCATCAGTATAGTCAATATATAGTCAATTTCCATTTCTTAAAGAGTACCAAATAAATTAATTTAAATAAATAAAGTAATAAACAAAATAAATAAGTAAAATAATTTAATTATTTAAGCAAGTTTAAATATATACATACATAGAAAGGATTTTTTTGGATATTTTAACAAATAAAAGTTGAAATTAGCAATGAAATAATATACGCCAAATTACTTGAATTTAGAAGAAATCTATTAAAATTTTTTATAAAATATTGATTTACATAAATTACCTTAAAATGATCCCCAAGCTCTTCATTTTAAAAACAACGATTGATTAAAGTTTGTTGCAGTGTATGTTCCGAATTGTTCAGATTCTCCATCTACAATACAAATAAAAACACTTGTCAGTTTATTCTTGAAAGTGACCCAGTTGCAATGTAGTGCGAAAGGCAAAACAGCAACAGCCATAATAACAAGAACAAAACTAACAAAATGCCACTTTTTAATTTGGTGTAAAATTAATTTACTGCCTCAGGCAAAGGGACTTGGACTTGGAGTCGAGCTCGAGGCGCGTGGCAAGCTCTAATTGACAGCGGGATGTACCAAGAATTATTGCCCCCAATATGTCGGTAGTCCTCAGAGGCGCATTGAACTAGGACCCTGAGGGAGAAGTGGGGACAGTGCTGCCATTTTGGCTGTTTTATAGCTAGCTTGCCTTTTTTTTACATTTCATAAGATAACTTCGAAACAATTTTGAAAGGTGGCTTGTGAGGACAAAGGTGCCATTAAACCCAATTCACGCAGTTGGCAGGAAAAATATTTTGTGTACAGAGATCAATTCAAAGGCATAAAAAAGTGCTTAATATTTTTAAGATTGTATATTAATATGTATTTTTATACCCTGTGCCCCTTGAAAATGATCAAAAAGGGTATATTAGATTTGTGTGAAGTATGTAACAGGCAGAAGGAAGCATCTCCGACCCCATAAATTATATACATATGTACATATATTCTTGATCAGCACCAACAGCCGAGTCGATTGAGCCATGTCCGTCTGTCCGTCCGACTGACTGAATAGCTAGACACATGAAGCTTGGTACGTAGGTTCCTGGATACCGGACGCAGATCAAGTATGTTTTTAAATTTGGATCGGAACACTATATCATATAGCTGCATAGGAACGACCAGTCGAGTATTTAGTTTTAGTACGACAATTGTTTTTGTTGTTTGAGATATTTGAACCAAACTGACAATATTATATTTTACGGTCGAGTCGATGGCCAAGTAGATAGTACTCTAGTCTTTAGTTATTATATTATAAGGAACTTATGTATAATAATTAAATTAAATAAATAATAATAATAATAATAATAATATATTTTACGGAGACTGGCACAGGGTATCCTACTTGTTTTCACTTGTTTGTTTTAAATTTGTTCAGAATTTGACAAATTTCAAGATCCTATCAATAATGTAAATATTGAGCCGAGTTTTTATTAAAAGATTATATTAACGTTTTTTATTAATTTATTGTTATTATTTATGTTAATGTTACAAGAGCATACATAAGTATATGATATACTTAAAATTTACTGCGCCTGTTACACAACAAATTATTTTCCACATTTTCGTGATTTGAAGTACAAAAAAATATCATATTTTCTAAATTTTTTTTTTAACTTTTGTTCTTCTAAATTTTTTTTTTTAACTTTTTAGCTTGTTTTAGCTAGCAACACTAGGGGTGTAAAAGGCTTGTGGCCATGAGGAGGGGGGGGGGGGGGGTGGTGTTGTTGGGTAGACGATGGACGCCGACAAGCTAAACTTAATTCGACAGCTTCGAAGATTTATAAACTTTTGCCAGCCTGGCAAACGCTGATGGATGGATCAATGCGTCAATCTGTGGGTGCGGACTGGTCATGTGAGCAAGAACAAGTCCTGTCTATTGCTGTTTATCGTTTGGATTTTAAATCCAGTCGGAAAATGGGCAGTTGAATTAATCACATTGTCAGATCTAATCAAAAATCAAAACAAAAAGGAAGTTTTGATCATAATCCTCATAATTACATTCCAAATTAGCAGCATCCGCTGCAACGGTCACGTCCTTTACCTCCCCATCCGCCTCGTCCCGAACCTGGAGAGCCGTGATGTCCGCTAATGAGTTTTATTTTGAGGCTCGCCAAAGGAAATGAACTTGGGTCCGATAATAATTGACAGCATTTTGTGATTAGATAAGCTATACCCTTTGGTAAGGTCTAATTAAAATATTTATATTCGACAATTATTTGAATAAACAGCGTGAGCCCTAATAAGTGTCGCACCTTTTTGAAGCGATACTTCGCCTAAACAAACCCGCACAGATAAGCACCCGTTATTATTTCTTTCACTTACGTATATTTTGAAACCAATTTACTTAGAAGTCAGTTCATATATTGTCTTTTAAAAGTTTGTCAACAATAAAAGTAAAAGGAGAGCTAATGCAAAAATTGAATTTAGAGGGGGAAAAAAATAAAAACATTTTTAAATCGTTAAAAAATATAGAAGTAAATCGCAGATTTTGGCAACTCACTGTTACTCGCTTCAAGGCAACTAAGAAGTATAAAATAGCAAAAAACGAAGGTCGAAAAAGTACCGTAAATGCTTCTGATTTGGTTAAGACTGTACGTGAACAGAAATGAAGAAATTAAGCATATTCAGGACGAGAAATGGCCAAGGAGCTTAATCTGAGCAGTAAGATAAAAATAAATAAATAAAATAAAGTTAAGATGAAAGCTTGAAAAAAAAATTGATTCACGGCCGTAAGGACCGTCAAAACAAAAAATGCGGCAGGAGATTCAGATTCAGATGGGGAAGAAGGTGGAAAGTGCTCAAATTAAAAAAAATTTTAAATTCTACTTTAGACTAATTAGCAAACATGCAAAGTTTAAAATAAATTGCTTTATATTTAAGCTTAAAAAAAAATTTTTATTTTTTTTTCTTAGTCGGGGAGGGAGAAGGGAAGAAGGCAAGGTCCAATTTAAAAAACAACAAAAATTATATATTTTTGAATATATTACCTAAACTTCATGTCAAATTTTAAATCTCTAGCTATATATTTAGATTTTATATAAATTTTTTTTTTACTTTTTCGAATAGTCGTATAGGGAGGGGGAGGTGAAATCAGCGAGGTCAAAATAAAAAAAAATAAAAAATTCAAAATTCTTAATCAGTCTAACTAAAGTTCATGCCAAATTTCAAGTCTCTATCTTTATATTTAGAGTTTATGCCAAAATATAGGATTTATTTACCATAGTGGGATGATGCAAAAACAACGTAACATGCTTTATTTCGATGGCCTCCATCGTTTTCGGATCTGCATCCATTGAACTTCTGCATATGAGATTACATGATGGACAAATTGAAGACTTCAAAAAACACTTGCAACGGACTTCAAAAGCGTTTAAAGCTGGTAAAGAAAGCTAAGGAAAAAAAGTAAAATCTAAATAATTATGTAAAAACATAAGAAAATACTTCATCAATTAATAAATAAAATGATTTCAATATAAATTTCCCACTAGATTTTTTTGTTTTATTAAATAAGTCAGGTGCGACACTTAACGTATGCGGAATGAAATAGGAACAACTATTGTAATACAAATAAAAAATGTATTCCAAGTCCGACGAGCTTCAATTTTTCAATTTTTTTTATTAGACTATAAGCTATTTTTACAAAAATTATTCATGACCGTAGCGATCAGCCTTCCTTTCTTTTCGGGTACCTTGCGCATAGCCTCCTGAATTCCTCTGTTTTGATTTTTAATATCAAACAGTCGATGTTTTTTGGCTTATATTCCATACTCTAGACATTTTTTTTCAAATTTGACCAAAACTTTTCCATTGGCCTTAACTGAGGCACATTTGGAGGGTTTTGCAGCTTAGGCACAAATTCAGTGCTCATATGGTCAAGATCCTTCAGAGTTGTTCTGGCATAATAAGCAGACGCTAAGTCGGGCAAAACACCGTATTATCATTCGCATTATACTAATTAATAAATTTTTTTTTGTTTGTTTTTGTTATTTGAGTGACATTTTCAGGGGGTTAAGTATTATGAAGCCTAAAGAAATATTACGGAGTCCACTCATAACCCTCCACTGGGAATTACGTCTCATCATTCATTATGCACGCCTTTGAACAGCTAGCAGAAAACAAATTTCTAGAAAGCGCACGCAGCCGAAGTTTATTTGTCTCTCTCTGTACTTCTTTGACTTTAGGAACGGTTTTTTTTAGAACATATTACTCCCATGTCTTTCAAATACTTTTCCACAATTTTGTAGCTCACATTGTATTTTTTTGGCAAACGCACTATTCGATATAGCGGTGCGACCCACAATTTTAGATTTTTATTTGGCTCTACCTTAAGATTGCTCTAATGGACATTTTTTTCCATTCTGAACATTCGAAATTACTTTACAAGTAAATGTTTTCTTGAGGTCCATAGCAGAAAAGTGATGAAAAATTTAATTTTTCGGCTGAGATGGGCTGTTTGCGCAATATGTGCAAATCAATTTTCGACGGTCTGTTGTGCTCATAGACATGGTTGCCACTTAAAAAAATCATATTAAGCCAAAATAAAAAAATAAATGAGCCAAATTCACTAAAAAAGAGTTTAAACTTTTTTTCAGTTCATGTTATTTTTGCATTTATTTAAACAAAAAGTATTTTTTTCCCAAACACAATAATTCCAAAGTATTTCACATCTTAATATTGGGGCCGTTTTTTCAATTAAAACTTGACAGTAATTTCTATACATTTTACTTCAAAATATATTTTCAATAGTTAGCAAACACCTTATTTAGACATTGATAAAACGGGCCTTAATCTAGTGATTATGTAATTAAATAAAAATAAATATGTACTTCAACCTAAAACTATACAAAAACACTGATTCTGAACTGATGAAAAGAAATTCCCATTTCGCCAACAGGAAAAAAGAGCCAGTTTTGACGCAAAACGCCAATTGTGGCAACCGTGCTCAGACACATTACAGTGACTTTGCATTATCTAGAAAGCTAATTTTTGTTGCTATGCATGCTAAAATAGTACCATTCATTATAGTGTGTTTTGTTTTGCGCTGTCGATTATTGAAACTTATTGTTCAATTTTCTTTGTATTTCATTTCGCATACGTTATTAAGGCCCACCCTGTAAATAATAAATAGAGGATAAAATTAAAATATTCTCTTAATACTCGTACAAGCAATAAACAACCTGTTTAACAGCATGTAAACATTGCTTCTGTTTTTTAGCGCACTGTTTGACTCAAAATGGCACTGCTAAGTAGACAGACTGCGTTAACAGCTGTAAGCGGAGAGCAATGTTATCGATAATATAGCGCCATTTCAAACATTTGTGTATCATCGATAAGTTAGAAGCAATAACGCAGCCGAATGAGGCGGACGTGTGACGCTCGCGCGCGCATGATTTTGCATAAGTGCCGCAAAATGCGCGCGTGTTTCAGTTTCTGTTTGTGTTGTCATTTGTTGCTGGTGGCCAAGTGAATTTGCATATTTATTTTTGCTAGTTTTATTCTCGATCATGTGGTACTCAATAAGTACATACTTAATAATTATTATAATACAAAAGTAAACAATTTTTTCAATCAAACAAACTAAACAAACTCAAAAACTAATAAAACTGAACGTGGTCGCTGAGGGACGTGCGATAAGAAGAACCAAAAGCAACAACAATAATACTGCTCTCGACTGCAGCGACAAAAACAACAACAAGCAAGTGTGTGTTTTTTTTAGTTAGCTGCATTCTTCTTGAGAACGTCGCTGCATCTGCATCGTCAACAGCAGCGCAGCGACTGCGACAGCGGCGTCAGCGTTGCAAGTTTGGAGTCCATCGGCTTCCAAAACGTGGCTCAAAAGTAATTAATCTATACTCGTGTAATTAATACATAATAATAATAATTGCACTTATTACTGCATTTGTTCGTGTTGTTTGCCCATTCTTTTTTTTTTACTGTGTTTGTGCTGTGCTGTGTTTACCTGTTAATTAGTTTAAACGCGAAACGCTTTGTTTTTGTTTTGTGCTATTGGTGAGTTGATCTGTTTTCCTTTTGTTTTTGTTTGTGAAGCGAATTAAAATAGTGAGAGTCAAACAAACTGAGAAATCTACAAATATTTCTCTTTTCGCATTTGCATTCACATTCGCATTTTTAGTGTTTGTTTTGTTTTGTTTTGTTGCATTCATTCTACGCAGCATGAAGCTGACTGCAACGACAACAACAGAAAACGTAAACCGCCTGCGGAGATCGTCCAGTGCTGCCTGCTCTCTCAACTCTCAGCTCTCTATCTCTCATTTTTTATACTCCACACTCCATAGTGTTGCCAACTTTTGACAAGCAAAAATGCTGTTTTTAGTGGAAAGATGGTGGCAAATCGCAAAATATTCAGTTACGTTCTTTACTTCTCTGACAACCCAAAACCATTAAAAAACTAATTAAAAAAAATATTAAATAAATATCAATTTTATTAAAATTTAATATAAATTTGTCAAGGCACATTTTTGTAGCTCTGGAAAAATATCCGAAATATTAAATCTCTGACGCCTGATTGTATTCAAAAGCAACTGTCATTAAAATCTCTAAAGATTTGCGGAAAACATTTTTTTAAAGAGTTTTTTGAAAACTTTAATATTGTTCAATATCACCGTAATACATTTTATTAAAAGATATTTAAACAAATCACTTTAATAGAATGTAATACAATTCCCAGAAAAGTCTTTAATCCTGTGAGCGCTATTATACAAATATGAAACTCAATTTAACAAGATTTCAACTTCGAACGTCCATATCTCTTATTTTTTCTAACTCAAACTAAACTGAGTATCAATAGCGTATACAAAACTTAACAAAAAGACTTTTATAAGTCGAAGTCTCCATAACTCGAACTTTTTTCTTGAAAAATGGTGACTCGAGTTAGGGAAGTTCGACTGTATGTACTAATTTGCAAATATTTTTGTTTTGTTGGTTTATAATAGAAGTAAGTTTTAGTTAACTTGAGGTCTAGTAATGTGAATATGACACTAACAACAAACAACTACACACAAAACACTTAAAGAACGCAAGGAGCATGGCTCGGTATACAGCTGTTTCTCTTGAAACTTACTTCTAGAAATTAGAAAGGTCATAAAAAAACAAAAATTTTAACGTTGGCTTATAATTTTAATTGCAATTGAGCTTTAAAAAAAGGCTGATTTTACAGAAAAATAGCTGTTCTGGCAACACTGATACTTCACACACTCTATCTCTCTCTGTCTCTCCAACTTACTGTCACTCTCTTTGGCTGTTTGGTCACTTTTCGCTTTTGCGGTTTGCAAGTTTTATTAGCTCATCTGAAGCTTTCAGATCTTTCGATAACTGTATCTCTCAATCATTCCAAAGCATTTTGTGCCTTTTTTTATTTTTTTTTTTGACAAAATAAACTGCAATGGAGGCAATCGCTCCCTTTCTTCCTAACCAAGGATTGGGCAGGTCTGCAGGCAACTAGCCATAAACATTTCCTTTTTGGCCAAATCCATTAAATGCAGTTTTATAGTTGCCTCGTGCGTTGCAGTCGTTAACAATGCCATGCCTCGCCTTGCCGCCCAAAATTTTTAGTGGCGCCCGCGACACTTGACCATAAAACATGCATCTAGCAACAACAGTTAAAGCCAACAAGCCACAATGCGACGACACCACATGCAGCAAGTGGCAACCTCTTCGATACATATACATATCGAAATTGTATCTGGCAGATGCGCGTAAGCTGCCAAAACTGTATCTGTGCGAGTCTAAAAGTCTGTGGCTCCATGTGGAATTTCCTTTTCCATTTCCATTTCAATTTCCTTTTTGCCCCGTTTGGGCCCCGTTCCCAGCAAATATGAAGCATTCTCTTCAAAGGTATTAAGTGTTTAATTGCCCAAATCTTCCTTGACAACCTTGAGATACTATAATTAAAAAAAAAAATTATTATGCGTTTAAATAATGGCAGTGTTGCCAGATTAGCTTATTCCAGGCTATATCTAGCATATTTGAAAGTGGAAAAGCTTATAAAATTTGCAATAGCTTATAGCCTGAAATCTAGCATATTTTAAAGTTTATACCTCAGTAAAAGAATTATATGTGACACATATTTTTGTTGAATTAGAAATGCATATGCTTGCAATAAATGTTTATGTGACATCAACGATTTTTTCATTAGTTTCAAATGTTTCACGGCAGAAAAATATCGGATCTTGTTCGTTGTGACGTGAACTTTATTCTTATGATCGTGAATTTGTTTTCTAATCGATGGTGTCATTGAGATGTTGGCTGATGCATGTACGCCGATATCATCAATTTGGAGTTGTGAAATCAAAAGAAAGTGAATCTTGCAAAAATGCCAAAAAAAAAATAGAAACAATTATTCCGAGATGTTTGGCTGGAAAGCAGCACTAGAATATCTACAATAGCAGCACAATTTTTTGATATGAGGCAGCATGCGGAATACAAAAAACTTTTATCATCAATAGGCTCAATATTTGAATCACAAAAATATGTTAGTCTTATTCAAAAAAACGACAAATATTTGAATGAGGAAGAAAATAATTATGTGATATCGATGATATGATATGTTAATTAATTTAACTTTAACAAAAATCTAATAATTTTGTATGTTTTTTTGCATTTTCTTTGCAATTTTATTTAGTTTATTTTTACTCAGAATCTAGCTTATACAAGCGCTGAGCACCTGGCAACACTGGATAGTGGAACAATCTTAAAAATTCATGAGTTAAGATATAGCGAATTTAATGTGTGAAGTCTCATATTAATATCAATTATTAACATTTTCAGTACAATATTAATGCTTTACATTTTACTGCTTGGAAGATGAATGCAATTAAAGCACTCACATACTTAAAATGAAATTCACTTTCAAATTTACCCGCGAGTGTTGATATGTTTTTTTATTCCCTCTCTTTCTATACTTATTTTCATGTTGACATTGATTCCTTTGCTTACCTTAGAAGTTGAAGTTTTGAGGAAGTTTTGATAGCCCTCTTTAATATTTTTATCTTTTAAATCTTTTTTATCTTTTAAATATTTGAGGATCATATAGTACAAATGTTAAAACGTAGCATTTGAATCATTTGCATGAAATAAAAATAATTCAAATAAATAATAAACTTTCTTAATAAACTTTCTTCACTTACCTTTTTTCTAATCTTAATTGCATCTGTAACATAGAAGTTGATTGCATTTGAAATGTATTCGTAAGTGTTGATATTTTTCTTTCCTTCTTTTTTTTTAAGGCATGTGTCTATGTGTGTGAGTGAATGTTGAGCTATGTGCAATCTTGTCTAGAATTTCAATACCACACAAAACGCTTGACGTTTTACAACCCAACCGTAAAGGCGTACAAAGTGGGCGGGCTTGTGGCGTGAGGTTGAACTAGAGTGATGATGGGACTAGTCACTGGGAGGGTGCGCACAACACTTTGCACGTACTTCAAGCACAGGCGACCAGAAGGGCAACAGTTGTTAACTTGCCTAAGCATCTCAATATCAGGCTATGATGCTTGAGTTTTTTCTTTTTATGGCAATGCAACTCGATGCTATTTTGAGTGGATCTTTATTATCTGTAAGTAATACGCCAAACGATTGTCACAATTACAATAGAAAGTATTCGTATTCAGTTCCATTATACAGAATAGTTCAAGTTGAGACCATCTTATTGTTGTAAGGCCAAAGGTATCAAAATTCAGTATCTTTTCTCACCTGTCGAAAGTAACGGTGGAGCTTAACATATAACTGTTAATACACATAGCTTTAAACATGGCATACAACTGTTAAAAAGCCCGCTAAATGATATAATAATAACATAACCGAATTTATCGCGTAGCGGGAATTCGGAATATTTTTTTTCAATTTTTGATTTGCTTTTTTCGCTTTATTTACGATTGGAAAAATGGGTTGAATATAAATTTGCAGAATTAACAATGATAAGGCTTGACGAATATATCATGATAAACATCTTTACGTGGTAAAAGTCTAGTGACGAAAACATTTTTATGTCCCAAAATTTCTGATGTCCAATTTGGTGACGAATAATATTAAGTACATACATATGTACATATAAATTGCACTCGTCACATTCGTCACCCCCGCCCTCGCACCCGTCAGTTTTAGCGGGTTTTAGCGATTTCCTGCTAAACTAGCGATTTTTCGTAGAGCAAACCTGTCTAGTTTTTTGATAGGGAATAGATCCACACTCACCAATTTAAGTTATTTCAACGCTTTGATACAAACCCACAAACACTTTGACTTTTCATCTCATTTTCGGAAGGCGACTAAAATTTTAATTTAATTCTTTTTTAATTATCTATCTTTTACCCCTCCCACTTACACCTGTTTATCTCACGAGCCTTTAGAGTTTTCAAATGTCTTAGTATGCCCTTTTGTAAGTTAAAACTATACCTTTCGATATACATATATATATTCGTTATATAACTCGACCTGATCGGACAGTCATAGCAAATTTTCCATTCTTCCTGTGTATATTGCTAGTCGCCTTTCGCACCCTTCGTGCTGCTTTCGTCACTAGCGCGAACTGCCGTCCGCAGTGATATTGTATGTTAGAGCTTTGAAAGTTGTACAACATTCAACTAGATGTTTTTGTTAAAACATATTTAAAAATGTTTTTACTCAAAATTTTTATGATGAACTTTGAGGGAATTATAGATTTATTGAACAATTTTACAAATAAACATCTTAATTAATTTTAAAATTTATTTATTCTCTCAAAAAATGTTTTGACATGTTTGGAAACCTTAGCTTTTTTTTCCATCTTTTTTTTTTTACTAAAATTAGAATTATTTTCTTGAAACTGACTAAAATTCAACGATTCTAATAAACACAATACGGTGTAAAACAAGTTAGATTGTCGTTATTCCGACTGTAATTTAACTTCGATTTATACACATGTAGATACAAATGTATCTACATAGTATCTAATGTCATGCTGAATGTAGCATGTACAATTCTTGGAATAGAATACGCGAGATTAGCTAAGACGAGTTACGTTGAGTGGTTATTATTATTATTGTAGTTATTATTGATATTTGTTGTCACGGGAATTCCCTCGGCTAACAATCGGCGCCAATGGTCAATTAGAGCTTAGCTCCTTGGGGGAATACCCTGGGAAGGACCAAAAGTGCACGTTTTGCACTTAATTCTTTTTATCCAATAAATGTGTCAGCAACTGTCCCAAATGAACACCAAAAAGGCAATCATGTGTCAGTTAAAGTCAGGGTATTTTCCCGGGCAGGGTGCGATTGCATTGTGGAATGCACTTCTGAGAAATGAATTCACTTTCTGCCTGTTCAGAGCTTGCCAAAGTTTCTAGCAATCCAAATGGTCAAGTGACAACCCCAAACATCTGAAAAATGTGGTAACAACTTTTTGTTTGGAGCCTTTAGGGGTCATTTCTCGTGTTGACTTGGTTCAACCACAGGCAAATGTTTTGGCTTTTATGTATTTTGGGTAGGGAAATTTGAGTAAAAACTTATTAATTAAAACATTCAACAAATACAAGTACGAGTATGAGTACGAGTATACGAGTATCATTTGGCTAATGAACAGTTTGCTCCAATTTGTTGGGGCAACGCTTGTTGTTGTTGCGTTGTTGTTTCTGCTGCTGCGTCTGCTGTTGTTGAACTTTTGTATGAATTTTTTTATTATATTACTCGTATAAAAATTTATGATTTATACACACACACACACACTCGCACACATTAACTGAGCGACGCACGCGTTTAAGACCAGTTTCAGATTCCGAGTTTGTCGCTGAAAATCTCTCGAAAAGTTTCCGAAGCGTGAAGCCTGAAGCAGCAGCGACGTTGACGGTGACTGCGATGGTGACGGCGGCTGAGGCTGAGGCAGAGACAGTGACTGCAAAAACAGCTGTTCCGTTTCGTTTCGAACTTGAGGCAAAGTCAAGCTGGTTTTGTTGTTGTTGTTGCTGTCGGTTTTTGTTTGCCTGTTCTCGATCAGCGTTGAGTTGTCCAGTCGCTTAGATCGATTTGGTGTGATTCAGTTTGCGATTTAGTTTTTTAGCATACTCTAAGCTAGCATCAGAGACTATGCAACTGTAACAAGTGTCTTGTAACAACAGATCTTTACTACAACTTCTCTGTTCTGTGAGCTTTGAAAGCTTAAACAAGTGTTTTAAAGCGCAGTTCAGATGAGTATATATACATACATTAGTATTAGTAAGTTTTGATCTGCAGAGCTTTGCTTGATCTGCTCTGTTCTGTGTGCTTTTAAGCTTTCTCATTTGAGCCGCTCAATTGAGAGATTTGTAAGAATAGATAAATTAGTAAATATGCATAAGTATTGGTGTGCTTATATCAGAAGGGCTTTGATTTGATCTGCTCTACAGATTGAGCTTCAAAGCTTTACAATCTGTGTACAGTTGTAATGACAAATATGAAAGTAAAATATAAATACATTTTATAATCTTCGTTCATTGTAATTCAAACTAATCTAATTAGATATTTCACATATATATACAGTTGAACTTCCATAACTCGAATTTCCCTCTAACTCGAGCTAAATGAGTGGCAGTTAAATTAATAATCTTAAGAAAAGTCGAATATCTCCATAACTCGAACCTTTTCTTTGGATAATGGTGATTCGAGTTAGGGAAGTTCGACTGTATGTGTAATAGAAAATGTCTGGTTTAAAATTATAGCAAAAAAATATTTTATTTAAAATTGTTCGTTTACAAAGCTCAAAGTTCGGCGCTGTTTTAATTCTAAAATAAAAACAAATTACTGTGATAAATTTACCATAAGCACTTGAACAGTGCAACCCACTGAGTTAATTCTTTGACAAGAATATAACAACTAAACAACAAGTTAATTGCATTCATGAAGTTTGCAGTAACTGAGAAAAAATGTTAACATAACTCAAGCTGTGCCAATCCAGATGAACAAGTAAGTGGAAAAACTGTAAATGTTGGACCAAAAAATTAAAGGAAATAACTCATGTAACATGTAATTGAAGTGACGAACATGTAATTTTCTATTTTTAAATTCGAATATGAATAATTGAAATCCAATTCCAAATTCGAAATATCAAGTTTAAAAGATCATTGAACTCTAGAATTGTGGCGTTACTTTAATTGAATTCGAAATAATTGCGACTTCAGTGCAATAAGATCAAAGTTGATAAGATCTCTCAAGAACTGTTAGAATCGAGTAATTAGTACAATATAAATATTTATGGGCTGTATTAAGAGACAGAGCATTCAATATTTGTGGTTCTAACTATTTATTTGACTGGGCAGACATGATAAGTATTATTTTTTGTTTTGTTTTGCTTCTGTTTTTTTTTTTCTTTTTCGTTTTTTGGCTTGTTGATAGTTTTGTTGTTCTAACCCAATTGCCCGGAGCCGGGCCACCTCACAAACTGAATCTGAATCTGACTGCGACTGCGACTTTGAATCAAGGTGACGTAATGCCAACGCCTAAAGTGGCTTTTATACGCTTCAACAGATCAAGTATCAATTACAATCATTCAGAAAAAAAGCCGATGGCAAACAATTTTGTGGGTCATGGATTTGATTTGGCTGAACTTTTTGGGGCATCCACATTTCATACTCCTGCCAAGGAATTGAACCCAAAATGTTTTACTAAGAACATGAGTTGACAAAATTAAAAACAAACAAAAGCGAAAGTCAAAGCCAAAGCCACATAATTACATTAAACTTTAACTCTGACACAACCAAACATACAGTATACATATATGTTTTATATTTATATACTTATGTATACATATGTATCTGCACCTGTGTGTAACTGCAAAAGTTCTTCTCGCCTATTTCAAGTTGTTTGAAAATAAATTATAATTAACTATAAATAGCTGAAATGAACATTTCAAGAACTGCCCCAACGCATTGGCCACTTGACGACGACTTTTCTCAGCGCCAAAGATACTTAATCAACTTGTTGTTGTTGTTGTTGTTGTTGTCAGCTGCTTTCCGATAATGATAATATCGGATTACCAACAGTTTTCTGTTTCATGTCGCTGATTGCGCTTCTGTTTCACACACTTCGTGCAACATTTTGCGGACACCTTTTGCGCTCAGGTGTTTGATTAAAAGCAACCAAAAAAAGAAAAAAACAGTGTAAGAAAAATCAACAGCTGTCAGTTTGGCATATTTAGGAATAATGGCTCGCCAGATGGGCTTAAAGATTAGCCAAAACGGTAGCATTAGTGATTGTTGGTATGCCAATTGTAAATAAACAAATTTCGTACATCACAAGGAGAACGATTTGTTAATAGCAAACAGCATCATCATCATCAACAACAACAACAACCTCAACAATCACAATTAGATTGTTATCGTCACGGGCATCGCGCAATATCAGCAAAAAAGATCAACATCAAATCAATTTGTCCAACTTTGCAGCTCTCTCCTCCAATAGCGTCAATTCTGATAAATACGCTTTAGCTTCTGTATCTGTTTCTGATTACTGGAATTGAATTTTTCATACGTTAACACATCAATAACAGATTTATAGCAACAACAAAAAATAAAAACAAGTAAGAATGCTCTTGTCGGGTGACTACGAGATACTCTAAAAGTTTAAGTTTAGTTTAAAGTTTAAGGTTCTATCTTGAAAATTCTTTTTTGAAATAGATTGCATTTCATTTACTTGCAAAGACGGGAGAAAATCAAAAATAAAATATTTATACCGATTAGTTTTGCTCATATATGTGTATGTCCATTATTTACAATTAATTACCATCCTCTATTTTGTGGACGCATTCTGAAAATGCCTTTTATCAGATATAGAAAAAAACGTGTGCTACGAATAATTCTAATACTAAATGCATACTGAAACTATAATTCATATTTAAAAATACTTTTAAAATCTTTTCCAAATTATTATAAAGTCAGATTTGGATTTATTCGTAAAATTAAATGTAAAAAAAGATTGGATCTATAATTTTATATTATTAAATTGATTTTAGTGTTAATTAGGTTGTAGTTATACAAAATTTTACAGAGAAATTATTTGCTAATATTTATTATACCCTGAGGGTATATTAAGTTTGTTCAAAAGTATGTAACAGGGAGAAGGAAGCATCTCCGACCCCATAAAGTATATATATTCTTGATCAGCATCAACAGTCGAGTCGATATAGCCATGTCCGTCTGTCTGACGGTCCGTGTAAACGAAAGAATCTCAGCGATGGTAATGAAGTCTCCCTATAATGTCAGGCAGAACAAGTTTATGTTAAAATTGTGTCACGCCCACTGTGGGGGGCGTAATTCATCAAAAACTGACATCACCTTTAATTTAGGGTTTTGAGTTAAATTTTTATTTTTTTTTTATTTCAACGGGTGTAGGATCATGCCCATAGACTAATCACCAACTTTCAACACGATTGGGCCATAAATAGTGAAGATATTAAGCTACAAAGATTGGCAGCTTCTTATGTATATAAATTGAATTAATGTTCAATTAATTCACTTTGCATGGACTCTGCCAGAATGTACATCGAGAATGTAAACCGAATTTGCCAGAGATCGGGGATCGGGGTTCGAATCCCGGTCTGGTCGATGCAAATGATTTTTAATTATTTATTATTTTTCGTTTGTTTGAATTGCGCGAGAGGCGTGGGTTCAAATCCTGAATAGGTCAACGAATTTTTTTTGTTTTTAATAATATTTTTACTTTTAATAAATTTTTAAAATTTATAGATAATGTATAAATTGGTTAAAATCACTCACTTATATTTTTATATTATTATATTGAATTGCCGAGGCCTAGACTCAGGGTATATTACTGTTGAGTGCACTCGACTGATCCGCTTGTCTTACATCATTTTGTTTCGTTTCTATAGTTTTATAAAATAATTAAAGTATCATTAACACAATCGTTTTTAAACGCTACTTAATTAATATGACTAATAATGATATTTTAAAGACATTCCACAAAAACATGGAATCACTATTGAACTTTTATATTAAAAAAAGTTTCTTGGCACTACACATTTTACCGATTGAATAAATGTCAACAAGATATTTCTAATGCAAAATTCTGCTAAATATTACACATAAATTACACAATAATATTTGTTAAGTCTATTGTCATATACTAGAGCCCATAAATTACTACAGACATGAAGTAGTTGCAAATAGTCTTTGGAATTGCCGAGCTATAGCTTAAATTGTAGTACACAGAAATTTTAATATTGCCCTAGATTATTAGAATAAGTATGATAAATCTATAAATATTAAAATAAATATTTACTAAAAATACAATGTGATAGATTAACTTTGTTTCTTGTGTTGTTCACTTTCAACACACGTTCATAAGGTTCATAAGGTTTTAATCCTCGAATTAAAGTCGCAATACTCGTATATTAATGAAGCACTTAATCACGTGACCTTAAGATTGAATAAAGAACTTGAGGTGCTAATTGTAGGTGTTGGAGTCGTCTAGGGTATCTGGATTTCGGCTTGTTGCTAATTGCATTTGCTCTTGCTTGTGTTTTGCGTTTATATTTGTTATTGTTGTTGTCGTTGTTTTGCGTCTTTTATTGCTGCTGCTGTTTTTTGCCTATTTGCACTTTGGCGCGTATTTATCTTTCAACTTTTCGACTTTGTGCCTAAAGTTCATGAGCACGCGAGCCGCCAATGCTGTGCCCAGCCAACCCGTAACCCGTAACCACCCCACCGCCCCTGTTGGCGGTGTAAACAAATGGTTAAAAATGAATTTTTCAATTTTCATTCAACGGTATCCACATAAACAACAATAGCCAAGCGCCATGGCAATGACAGTGCTCGCTCTGAGCAGATTCAAGTTCGAGTTTCGGGTCTATGGCCGAACTTAACTAATATATATATATATCTTTATCTTTATATATATCTTTACGACAGATTGTCAAGGTCAAGAAGTAGCAAGGGTCATTGTTACATAGCACTTTCTTATTAGCATAGACCAAAAAAAAAAAGCGACTTTTGTCTGCTGCTTAAGACTTAAGAATCATTTAAATTCAATGGCTTTCTTTATAGATAATCCCCTTTCGATATACCATATTCGTTAATGTTCGTTTATGGGAACATCTGCTACTGAGTAATGAATTAGCACTAATAAAACTTTTTATTGCTCCATTTATCATAATAAACGGCATCGGTTTTTTCCTTTCTTCAGCTCTTTATAATCTTTATCATGATAATCATGATACAAGGTGTTGAAAAAGTTTTCCATTTGTATATGATCATAATCTCACTGCTTAATTCCCTTAATTCTCTGTCTATCACAGCATCTGGCGTGATCACAGAGGTCATAAAAATCCATTGGATTTCTTAAAAAATATACAAAAAATAAAAACATTTATTATTAATAAGATCATTTGCAGAATTTGAAAAAATCATAGGAAACTCATCAAAGTACCTGATCTTTGTTTATGCTATAAAATCGACTATATCGTCGATTTCTTTTGTATCCGGTTTAACGATACCCATATAACGGTTGGATTACGGTTTTCAATGATCCTCAAAACTAATGAATCATGATGAGCTCATTTAAATAATTTTGATACACTTACAGAACAATGAGTCATCGATCACGATACAAAATCATGTACTCGTTTCGAAATTTCAACTGAGTTTCGCCTCTTATTTGTCCAATCGAAACAGATACCACAAGAGCAAACTGAATTATTAAGAATACCTAGCTAATTTGATAGTCATCAATTGAAATTAACTATCCGAGCCAAAGCTCTTAAATATCGATAGAACCTTACATTCAATGAATTTTATAGTATTGTAGCAAGCCAAATTTTTAGAAAAGAAAAGAAAATTTTGTGTTAATCTTTATAAACTAAAGTATCGACAGGTTTTACCTAACGTATTTTAAGATAATGCAATTACAGAGAGTATTACAGAGATGAAAATATAATTGGCTCGCGATTGGGTCGTTTTTATAGCTATTTACATAGTTAAATATCCAATTAAATATAGAGCTCAGGGTAATATCTCCTACAGCCTTCGAAAGGTAAACGTGCTTTGCAGTTGTTATTGCATGGATTAAAAATTTGCGGTCTTGGTTCGTTCTTAATGCATATCTTGCATTGTTCTGTTCGCTTTTGATATGAGTTGGCATTTGCTTAAGCCTTAAGCATCAAGCATCAAGGGCTTAATTTAAGCATAATTATGAGCCGATGCTGAAGAGGCTGGTAATGATAATGTTGTGCTTGGTCCAAACCAAAGCTTTTTAAAACGGCTTAAGTCCGAAGAAGCGAGAGCAATATAAATAACGATGGAAATACTATACATGGAAATGAAAATGGATGTGGAAATGGAAACGAATGTGTTGTGGAAATGGAAATGAAGACGTTGCTGTTGTCGTATCTCTCGCCAGCAGCTGCGTCGTTTATTGTTCTAAGGCTGTTGTACTTGGCTTTGCCAAGCTTAGCGTGTGATTAGTAAATACAAACACACACGCACACACATCTCACACACATAGTTAATCACACAACTGACAAAAAGACAATGAAAGAAATTTCTGCCGCTGCAGCTGCTGCGCCTGCGTCGCCGTTGTCGTCGACGTTGACATCGTTGTTGAAAATTGTTTGAAATATTTATTAATTTGATTGTATTATTATTTTTTTTATTATTGTGGCTGTTGCTGTTTCTGCAGCGACTTTGACTGTTTGCTGTGCGATAATAATAAAATCAGTTCAGTGGCAAAGTCGACAATTCATTGTGCATACACACATACATACATGCATATGCAGGCAGATACGTATACACGTACATATTTATATACATATGTAGTATATGTATCTGCGTGCATTTTGATTTCTATTCCTCATTCTGTCTGCCTCTAAATGTCATCATAATAATGCCCAAACTAATGCCGCATATCAAATATTAATAACAAATTTATGCATAATCACAACAGAAGCCACAGCACATTGCAAAATGTCTGTTCAAAGTGCGACAAAAGCCACAATAACAACAACAACAATTGCAACAATGACAATTAAATGCACTCAACCGAAGAGATACCCTGTGCACTATTACTATATACTAACGGACTTCACTTGCATACAACTTTGCAAACTTAAAAGCATTTGTTTAGTTTCCTGTGAGCATTTGAAAATGTATCCTTGATTGCAAGGCTTTAGCTCATTCCTTGTGTTAAGCTGAGGGTTTGAGGGGTGGGGAAAAAAAAGCTCTGTCATTGAGTTCGATTAGCTTTGAATAAATTATTGTTCTTCATCTGGCAACAGTCGGGAACTTTAAAACAATTAAACTTTTCAACTTTCGCCTTTGAGATTAATTTTATTCAATTTCGTTGTGGTAGAAATAAATGTGATAAGATTACTGTAATAATCGCAATTGATAATAACCAAACTAAAGTTGAATCAATAATTTATTTTGTGATAAACGATCTTAAATTGAACACATAAAAAATTTTTAAAAAAAAAGTTTGGAATTCGACACTGCGCTATATATCTCTATATATGAAGAATCGCAACCTTTAAGCGCAACTTATCCAATATCAAACTTTTTTTTTAAGAATTAGTTATATGTTTAATTTAAGATCGTTAGTCACAAAGTTGGAAATCAGAAATTAAGGGCATGGAAATATTTTCGTCAGCAGATTATTTACTCGTAAAAAAGGATTTTTTCAGATAAACTAATTCACTTGTACACGATGATTGCTTGAATAGGTAGAAGTGTTCAACTGGTGTTGTTGGTCTTTCAACCGACCGATAAATCGTATCGATCAAACTTTGGGGGATTCCTCTTAGCATATGAAATGTCGTGTTATTCGTTCGTATTTGCGAATGAATTCCAAACGGGTGTCGATAATCGAACTCGTACTCGTACTCGAACTCGTACTCGAGGCGCCAGCGAATCAGCAAATAAATGCATTTTGTCAAATGACATAATCCCTATAAATATTGTTCAAACAATATGGGTTCAATTTCTGCTGCTGCTGTTGCTTACAAAATAAGACAAGACAGCGGAAACAAGTGAGTAAGAACGAGATAGACAGTACGAGTAGGACAAAGAGGGGGAGAGTGGGGACTGGATGGAAGGCATTAAGTGTGTCTGTGTGTAAAAAGCGGCCTGTAGGCGTGACAAGCGCGACCGATACAAATTAATTACAGCGTAGACGCAGCGCAGACAATGACGGCGAAGTCGACGTCGACATCGACGTTTGCGTCAGCGCCGACTGCAACTGCGACGCGTGGGGAGCTTCAGCTTCAGTTGACATTGGCCAATGCAACAGCGACAGAATAATCAGAAGCAGCAGACGAAGCTCCTCAAGTGCCAGTGTAATTCGAGATGCTGCATTCAGAGTCTACGATCTTGAGAGCACAGCTGCCATGCAACACCAAAAGCAAAAACAACATCAGCAGCAAGAGCAACAATATTAAGTGCATATTAAGTGCAGGAAGTAAAATAAAAAATGTTTTGTTATTTTTATTCTCTCATTTTTTTTAAAGCCTCTGCTTGGACTCAAACAAGTTGTAATAAATAATTATGATAATATTATATTCATGTGACGTCGGAAGCGATACGAAATTCTAAGGAATGAAGTGAAAATACCCTCTCAGATTGTTCCTATATGGATTTATTTTGATGAACCGAAATATTATTTGTAGTGATATTGAAATTCTTTCATATAACATTGGATAATTCCGATCTCATGTGCAACCGATTACTTCTATGGTGATCAACACACAGCGAAAACGGTTAGAGCTAGGCGACTGACATTTTTAACAAATGAAAAGTGCAAGTGGGCTAAAATCAGGGTTCAATTTGGTAAGGTAATAAATTTTGCTTTGGTAAGATAAAAAATTTGAAGTAAAGGAAATTAGATATAAAAGCAAGTGGTACAAATTTCAATCCTATAGCTTCAACATATATCGGTTTAATAAAACGCTTATAAAACGCCTCTTTTTAGCATGAGTTACATATTGGATAACAAAACTATAATACTCAGAGCAATACTCAAGAGACATTGGTAAATGGGACTGAAACGCAGGCTGAGACTGTGAATATACAATATGCATTAAGCTGAGATGAGAGTTGGGAGATGCCAGCTATGCTATGTGAGATGTGAGCAGTGAATTTAGAGCTGCGACTGCGACTGCAACAGGAAGGAAATGCTTGCTGTTAATACCCCATCCCGAAAAGCCCCGGGCTCGGGCAATTGCAAGTCGGAGGCGATGAAGGCAACACCTACAACAAATCCAACTGGAAATGATGCCGCCGCAGTTGTTGCATCCGCTGTTGTTGTTGTTGCTGTTGTTATTGTGAGATTTATAGCCAAGAGAGCGCACAATTGAAGTATTAAACTACTTTAATTATTTGCTCAAGTTTATCCCTTTCATTTGTTGTTTTTTTTTTCTTTCTTTGGCGCAATTATTTTAAAAGTCTTTGCAACAGGGCTTACACAGCGATACTTAAGTCTTTAACAGTTCCAGGAGAATCTCAATACTCATTACGTGCATCAATTTAATCAAGATGAATATAAACGCAACTGCATGCAATTTTCCAGAAATATTAATACATACTACTCGTATCATTTTTTCCTGATAACTGAATAATATAATTCTCGGATCTTTGCAAGTATCAATTCAAGGAATTCACTTTTGCTCTTTGGCTTTTATGTTATCTGTAAGTTCAAACTACTGGGAAGGTGTGCGTGCTTATAATTCGCAGTAATTTTCATTTATGATGTTTTTTTATTTCAAACGGTATTGAAAACAATATTGCATACATTTAGGCGCTCGTGTTGCTTTAAACTTAAAACAGTCATAACTGCCTTTGTTTTTCATCGATATAAATGGGTTACAGTGGGATGATTGGAATTAATAAAAGTTAAAGCTCACCCTTATTTAGACGTTATATCGCAAAATATGTGGGTGTGGCAGAGCTTTTTATTTTATTTGCAGTGCCAAAAGTTCGGTTATCTCAGAATTGCTTAAATCGAGTAAAAAATTTCGGTTTTAAGTAGTGGCAAAATGAAGAATTTTGAACTGGCATTTTAGAATGATTTTACCAATTAGATCTTCTATTTATTTATATTTTGTATTTTCGAATAAAGATCGTTTCCACAGCTAATTGAACTCTAATTTATGTGGAAAATTATGTTGAAATGCATAAATATCGTGGAATCTCTATTTGTGATAAAAATTCTTAAAGCTTCTTGAAGTCTGCAATGATGCGATACGACGTATTGCAAATTTTGGGTTAGTTGCACTTGTCGGATTCTTGGCATGACATTTTTTCAACTTTAATGACCTCAAGTTTCAATTTCATAATATAAGCTTGTTTATTGTTCGTGTGTGTTTGTTGTGTTATGTTAAGTTAAAACTTTGGGCAAATGCAATAGATGTAATAGATTTGTTGTCTGAACATTTCATTGTGTCAAGTTTGTCGTTTGCCTTTATTATTATTGCGTGGCATTTTGTTACTTGCTTCGCGGCAGTTACTTTGTAGTTTTAGTTGTGGTTGTAGTAGTTGTAGTTGTAGTTGTATTTGTTGAGTGAGGAATGTACATACAATTTTTCTCTTATTTCTTTCATTGCTCCGTTGATTTCTTAACTTTTGTCTCGCGGCGAATTTTTCGTTGTTCACTCGCTCAAATTTCGTTGCTTTTGGCGTAAAATGACATGAACACAATAAACACACGCACACACACATGCTCATACACCCAGCAATCTGAACATATTTGACATGTGCCGACATTCAAATTTCAAGCTTCATAAAATACTTGAACGTCTGTCCAGAGCTTTAATTGAAAAACATTTCACAATACAAACAATTCTTGGAAATTTGTTTTCAGCTCTTTCGAACTTGCTGATTGCTGTTTAACTTGCAGTTTCCAACGAACTTTCAAATGCATTTTACAATTTGAAATCCCCATTTTTTGGTTGACATTACGTGCATCACGCATACGCCCCATGTACCAAAACGAACATAAAAACGATGCCCACAAATTATCCCACAAGCGACTATTTTAGCGAGTTTTCAATCAGACTCTCACAGTCGACTACTACTACTACTCGTAGAACCGACCAATCAACTTTATTTAGACGATTAACACAACTGCGCTCATTACCAGAGCACGAGCTGGTACCGCATCAGTATCAGTGCCAGCATCAACTTCAGCTTCGGCACAGATCAAAGACTCCCAGCCGACAACGACTATGTAATGTTCAAGAGTAGAAAAATTGTCAGTGCCCAAAAAAAAAAAAATAACAAAAATCTATATTAAAGCCGTCGTTGGACTTATTAACGCACACGTGAAATTCTTTATTTTAAATCAATCGCAGTTGCTTTTTTTCCCCTGCCTGGCACTCAAAAAACCAATAGATATTTGAATTACTTCTAAAAAACTGTGAAGATACTGAAATAATAAGTAAAACTATGCGAGTAGCAATTTTCAAGATTTCATACTTACAAGCATAGAATCGAACGAGGGAGAATCTATTGATGTTGATTGAGTGCTGCCAGCATAGCTTTTTTACTGCTAGATTTAGTATATTCTAAAATTTGTGAATTATTTAGATTAAAAAAGGAAAGTTCGTTTTTGTGCTTAGTGTTTTTTCAACTGCTTGCAAAGTTTTTGTTTAGTTGACTGACTATATAAAAAAATAGATAAAAATCAAGTAAACTTTTGACGAAATTATTTGCAATGTCTAACTAGCTACAACTGAATACATTTGTAAAAATTTATCTGTAATCAAACTTTTCATATTTTGAATTGGACATTTGTCTGAGACCTTAACCAGACATTTAACAAATGGGCCTATGATAAGTTTTGATAAGTCATTTTTCGCTTATCTACAAGCATATTAGTATGCCATACGAACTGTGAAAGCTTTTGAGGTAATTTTTGATATTTATTGTATTGCTCATTTATTATTATTGTTTATTGGTACGCGATTAATTGCATTCACTGAATTCAATTTAATTTAAATTACGTGTAATTAAAGCTGCACAGTTGTTGTGATTCGATTAGTCTGCCACATGGATTGCCCTTTCAAAATACACCACTTTCAGCTAGTGTCGTTGTCATTGTTGCTGAATCGGTTGCGTCTGATATGGGCAATATTTGCATTTGCAGGAATATCGACATTAATAAGTAACAATAATAACAACAACGAACAACGAACAGCGAACAACGAACAGCAAATAGCTAGCAGTCAACAACAGATCAATATTGCCTGTGGACTATTATCATAATCATCTCATTTCCCATTTCGGTTGTTATTTCAATTCATTTGCTGCGTGTGCCAACCCACTGTTTACGTGCTGCGTGAGTGTCATTCTATATCTCTATCGCACACACTGAAAATTTGCTCCTCTCCCTTTCATTCTTTCTATCTTTTTTTTCTTTCTTTCTCTTACTGCTGTGCGTGAATGGCATCTGTGGTTGTGCCTCACTTTGAGCGGAAGCACAACAGCAGCAATGATGTTATTAATGCACATTATTCCCCATGATTATCATCGCTTTGCCTGTTATACTGATTATGGTTTCCTCTGTCTCTGCACTTTACTCGCTCTGGTTAATTTTGCACTTTTCAATTGAATTTTGGGTGACATTTAATGAATTTCATTTATTTAAAGTTGATACTCCAAAATAAAATGAAAAAATCTTTTTGTTAATCGACAGCTTTTGACAATTAAATGTTAATGAAAGTTAGCACATTTTAATGACGGCATAAATCAAAGTCAATCAACGCAAATCGAAGTTAATCGAGTAAATATTTCATAACCCAAAAGCAGATCACAACAAAGACGCCACAAGCTTTGAAACAACGAGACCAACAGCCGTCGCTGTTGACGTCGACAACAACAACGGCGACTGCGACGTCGACGCAGACGTTAACGTCAACGTCAGCGACGCATCGTGCGAAATTGATCACCCAAAAGATTCTTGAACTCGGCATGGCGTAAGGTCGACAACTTGGCACGTTAACTGCCAACTGCCACCCCTTTCTTCATACGCTGCCCCTTAACCTCTCGCCCCCTCCCCCTTGCATGCCTCAGATGACTGATTAAATGATTGATTGAATGATTAATATGTATATACAAATTTTTATGTATTTATGCACTAACTAATCTCTGATTTTCTGCACTTCTCTCTCTCTCTCTCTGCAGCCATGTGGCGATGAGGCAACCAGCTGGAAATATGTTGTGCCACTTGTTGCATACCGCATCCATGCAACATCAACAGCAACATTATCAGCAGCAACGAACTCGCATCAAATGCATTGCACCGCTTTCAGCATATTACGCATACGCCATGTGTCGCCTGGATGCAATTGAAGCATGTTGCAGCAACTGCAGCAGCAGCTGCCTCAGCTCGCGGTTAAGACTCATTGACTAATTGAACTGTCACTATTGCCACAGCAACAACTGCAACAACAACGATTATTTTAAGCATCAACAAGAAAAGCAACCAAACAAAGTTGTACACAAAACAACTCAAAATGTCTGAGGTAAGTTTAAAACTGAAAACTTAATCATAACATTTTCATAAATCAGTTCTTTTAGTGATATTAATAAAATAAAACAGAGACAGAAATTGCCTGAGCATTTATTTAGAATATGGAGTAATCTCAATATCTTCTAGTAATTTCAATTCACGACGTTGTTGGGAAATAAAATGGAATTTTAGAAACGGCAGAAATCTGTCGAATGAAAGTTTCGCAAAATTAATCATATTATATTTCCTCGATTTGAAAAAATCTCTTTTGAGCGGAAAAATGTAACATTGATTTGCACGTTAAGGCTCAAATGTTCCTCTGCTGTCGACAAATGTAATCTCTTTGGTGGGAAAGTGACGAATCTTATCAAATCGATTAACATATATGTATGTATCTTTAAAAACAGCCTATAAACTGTAGGCCCGTTTTTTCAATGTCTGAGTAAGGTGTTTGATAACTATTAAACAGATAATTTTACGTAAAATTTATACAAATTTATGTCAAATTTGATACTATATGTTAAGTAAAATTTATATGTACATTGAAAAACGGCCCTTTGTCTTACGAGTTAAAAAAAAAAAAAAGAAAACCTAAATATCCTCTCATAAATGTAAAAATAAATATTTAGCTCAACTATAGTGTAGTTACTTGGTTTTATAATAATATTGTTAAATGTTATGAATTCAACCCTCCCAAGTCAATTTATTACTGATTGAAAATAGTTTCCTTAATCTAATGGTATAGTCTTTAGATTTACAGAGATTAATGTCAATTGATTATACTCAAAGTTCAACAAGATTATATTTGCTAAAAGTAATGTCTGAATTCTTGGCATACTTTATAGAATTTTTAAGAAACGACACACACACACACAAACATATATGTGTGCATAAACACAACTACAATATGTTGTGGCATTAACATGGGCTTTTGTATGCTACTTTCTTTGGCCCCGCATAAACATTTGAATTTTGGGTCAGTGACGTTGCCAACGTCGTCGTCGTCGTCATCGTCATCGTGTCTCATGTTTATGTATGTGACACATACACACACGCACATTTGGAGAAATGGCAGCAGAGGCAGCAACAGGCGGCGCCTTTGGCTCTCTCCAAACAGCTGTCGCCATTCAAGGTACAAATATTGACCTAATTTGCACCTGTTTACAAATTCATTTGACTCGCTCCCTAAGCTCGTGTGTGTATTAGTGTGTGTGTGTCCGTGTGTGTGCGTGTGTGTGTGCTAGCTCTCAGAGCAAATACATATGTATATCCTGTGACACCCAGTGGGGCTTGGACTTTGCGTTTTTGGCGCATGATTTATGCAGCAAGGCGAAGCAATGCGAATAGCGCTCAGAGAAAAAAAAGGGCTTACAGCTTTTAAGTGGGTCAAAACATGTCCATTTTCCACTCGCCACTCACCCGCACTCTCTCTCTTAACCACAGGATACTCTGGCGAATTGGAGGATTCTAGGATTGGCGGGTTAACGGGTCAATTTTGCACACATTCACTGAAAGAAAAAAGCCGCTTCTTAAATTAAGTATTTGCACTTGACATTAGCATAACACATATGTAAATATTCTTGAATCTCAAATCTTTAGACTTACTAGAAATGGGTTTAAAAATTTTATATATAATTTATCGAAAGTTTTTCACAGAAAATTGCTCACACAAAAGTTCATAAAATCTTAAATGAAAATGTTTATTTCTTAAATCTTTTTTGCGCACTTCCAATAAATTCTCAAATGGTTTTGGAATATCTGCTATGACAAGCATTGGAAATTACGATTATGTATGTGACAAAGTAATTTAACTTTTATTTTCCGACGTAAAAAATCGAGTTTGAAATAATATCGAGAAATCAAGCTTAAAATATGGGCTTTGATATACGAAATGCTTGATTTTTCGCTCTGTGTTGTTGTTGGCAGTCTTTGTTGGCCAAATTTACATATTACAGCTGAGCCAAGGACTAACCATATAATAGAAAAACGATAATACGAGCAGAAAATGCTTTCAATCATCTACTACAATCAGATGAACCCAAACAAGGATACACGCAATCACTGCGGACGGCAGTCCGCGCTAGTGACGAAAGCAGCACGAAGGGTGCGAAAGGCGACTAGCATATATACACAGGAAGAATGGAAGATTTGCTATGACTGTCCGATCAGGTCGAGTTATATACCGATCGAAAGGTATTAATTAAACTTACAAGTGTGCATACTAAGACTTTTGAAAACTCACCTGGTTCGTGAGATAAACAGGTGTAAGTGGGAGGGGCAAAATTTACATTATTGGAGCTAATGGGGCCGTTGGAGCCTTTTTGAATTTTCGTTGAATTTTTTACAATTCTCATCAAAAATACGCGTCGAATGACACCTCGATCATCAAAATCGGACAACTGGTTCAAAAAATAATTAATTTTGAAATTTTGAGTCGCCTTCCGAAAATGAGATGAAAAGTCAGTATGTTTGTTTGTTTGTTTGTTTGTATCAAAGCGATGATTTAGCTTAAAAGTTTAAATGAGGACTTGTTCCCGCTCAAAAATCTAGAAACGTTTGTTCTACGACTTTTTCGAAAAATCGCTAGTTTAGCGGGAAATCACTAAAAACCGCTAAAACTAAAAACCCCCATAGTGTCCAAACTATGAAAGCTACAGATATGATCTATATGTCATTGGAAAGGTACTTTGAAGGGCTCTTAAGCATATGTTCAAACTTTTTTTCTAAAGTACACAGGTAAAAAGCTACAGGTGAAAAAAGGTAATTTTTTCCACATTTTGGCGGTTTTCGAGAAAACGCCGCTAGCGATTTTTTTTAATTTTGAATATGTTTGAGCTTTTAATATTTCGCGTTTTTTGATACATCATGCATAAATTTTTGTTGATTGGTTTGGAAGATATAACCTATTAACTGAATATATACGTTTTACTTTGAATTGGAAAAGGACAGCAGCAACAAAGTGTCATAGCAGCCAGAGTTTGAGAGTGCTGATAAATTTTGCGCTTGGCATGTTGGCATGTGTGTTAGTAAAGAGAAACAGTGTTGCCAGACAGTTTCTTTTTGCTTGTACAAACAATAAACACCGATTGACAAAGTTACACTGTAAAAAAGTATTTCAATTGTCAAAACTTCCTATGTCTTATTAAAAAATTTCTGATATCTTATAAAAAAACCTCTTTACGACGTAAAAGTCTAGTGACGAAAACATTTTCATGCCCCAAAATTTCTGATATCCAATTTTGTGACGAAAAATATTACATTTTACACATGAATTATTAAAAAAAAAATTTTGTCACTGGCTCTGCGCAAAAAAGTACTACTAGTATATACTGGTATTTATTAGTTATGAAAAATTTAGCGCAATGTGTCCAGTGACAAAATTTTTTTTTTAATAATTCATGTGTAAAATGTAATATTTTTCGTCACAAAATTGGATATCAGAAATTTTGGGGCATGAAAATGTTTTCGTCACTAGACTTTTACCTCGTAAAGAGGTTTTTTTATAAGATCGAATGTACTGCCTGAACGAGTTGAGAATTATAGGTGAAATGCATATACTATACTATAAGTATACGAGTGTAAGTATGAGTATGAATTTGAGTATTCATGGATCAGCGAGTCGTGCACTCTAATGCATTCAAGTTACATCAAGTGTGACATATTACGTTAAGTATATTCTGGCCAAAAGAAACTCCAGACAATCAGACTAGAATATGAATTGAAAGTAAGAGTGTAAGTGCATGTAAAAGCAAAATTGAAAGTGAAAGCAATCTGAATGAGAGCTCCTTTGAACGAAATCGAATCAATGTGGTTACAGCGATTTTCCGTGAATCTCGTATGATTGACAGTTTGTGGCAAGAGCTGCATATGAAATAGGAATTGGTATTGATACTATTTTTTCCCTTTATTCATTTATCCAGCGTCTGTCGAAAGCACTCGACAAAGACACACTCTAAACTTATAACACATTCAGAATACAAGATTTTCGATTAGCTATTCAATTGATTGTTGCTTCAATATTATAGTATGAAGTCTTTATACACAGGAAAAAAAATCATTCTAAAATTCAAGTGTAAAATTATTGACTTTGCATGAATTGTTTAGGTGTGTATTCAGGATATTATTGTTAAATAAACCACTCAGCATTAAAGTCGACAAAAAGCTTAAAACATTTAACTGAAATCACTTTAAAATAGATTGATTTTATACCGGAAAGCCGAATTTTGTTGTTCCGTGTAGATTTTTTTTATTTAAATATCGATATCCCCATAACTCTTCGGTTTTTCGACTGCGTATAATCTTATAAGTATATAATTTTGAAAGGTTAATTCAAAACCCCATTATCCAGCCCTACCATAAACTAAATCAATAATATTTTGTCGACGCCAAATAAGCAAGCAAAAAATGAAAATACACAAATATCGATGCCCATTTCCAATGTCAAACAAACGAAATTGCCCCAAAACATTTCAGACGCAACTATTGGGAGATATCCTAACTCATAAGTGTGTGTGTGTGTGTTCTATCTTAATGGTACGCAATAAAATTCACAAAGACATCAATGTCTATAGTGTGTGGCATGCGGCATGTGGCATGAAGCGTTGAATTAACCGACTCAAAGCACAAAATTGTCTCAATAAATGCAGCATTTGTGGCGGCTTCTGCTTTACGCTTATAGTACTTTAATGATAATGATAATGCTAACGATGATGATGATAATAATGATGATGCTACTGATTTGTGGTAATTAGTGCACTAATTTAAACACATTCTTAACGTGTTCCATTTCTGGCCATGTTGGATTGTTTCAATCTGTTTCCTGCGCATTGATTTCATTGATTGATGTGTTTTTAATGATGGTGGCAGGCAGGCAGTCAGGTGGTAAAACTGCCGAAGCACCCACTTGTATCATTAGTGACACTCCCTTCCACCCCCCCCCCCCCCTGGTTACCCGCCACCACCCATGAAACTTCTATCGAAGCAGCAGCTGTCGGAGAAGGTAAACAAATTGGCAACTCAGCGCGTCTCGATTGCAATAAACTAAATGAAAAATAAATAGCCAAGCGATAAATGTTAGAGTAGAAAATCTAAACGACTGAGATGGCAGGTGACAAGAGACGGGGGGGGGGGGGGAGGGGGTATGACAAGGGGTGTGTGCGTGTGTCTGTGTTGGTTTCAGTAACTGCCACCGACGATGCCTCGGAAATTGACATAGCACTAAAGTTACGACGAGCAAACAAAATGGACAACAGGCAAACAAACAAATGGCAAGCAGCAATAACAACAAGAAAATGAAGAAGAACAACAACAACAACGCCAACAAAAACGATAACCAGCAACCAACAAGAACAACAACAAGCAACAGTAATAGTAATAGTAACAACAGGAGAGAGACCAACACATGGGAATGTCGCTTGACAGTTGTTGTTTATGAGCCGCCTGCAAGTATGCCATGAAACATATTGTAATCATAAACAATGTCAAAGCAACAACAACAGAAATTACCAGAAAAAACGACAACTTGAAAAACAACTGGCAAATGAAAAAACTAACTCTGAGAAAGCGCCACGGGAATTCAGTCAATTCGGTGAGACAGACGTTTCTGAATTGGGTTTGGGTTTGGGATTAGGATTGAAATTGGGTCTGGACTTTGGGAGCGGACCTGCGACTTGGTCTGGTGATGTCAGCTTGGGCTTGCGGTCAAGCTGGGAACAAGGAACAACATAATCGCATGACAATCAAGTTAACCCTTATACGATATGAGTAAATACCCTTTTTCATATCGGGCGATATCAAGTCAAAGTAGCTCCGACCTGCTGCCAGAAACCTTCAAGCTTATATACATTCCTGATCAGATCGAGGAGCAAATTCGATAGTGCCAGGTCCATCTGTCAACGTCTCAATCTTGAAGCTTTCTTTATAAAGCTTGGTACAGATCTTTTTTCAATTGTCGTAACCGACCAGATCAGATCACCATTAAGGGTGTTTTCCACTCTAGAGGCATGAATTTAATTACTATTTTTATTATCCATTTTTATATTATTTATTGGATAGTTCCAGGTATAAACAAGTCTATAAAGAAGACTCTCAAAAGATGTCAGGTAAATCGGCCCAGTAGAACTTGAGAAATTGAGAAACTTGAGAATCGCGTTTAAAGTTTGAGAAAAGGAAGACCGGAACCGATGTCACGTCACTAAAACTGCTATACCTCATGAAATAATAGGAATTTTGAAAAATCCTTTTAATGGCATAATCTTGAATGTCTAAACTTTGGAAATATGAAAACAAAAAATGTTCGATTTATTCAAAATTTACACTAGAATACCCCCTTAATATTATATACCTGCGAAAATATAGAATGGAAATTTTTGTAGTTTATTTAGGATATCAACCAACATCACAGAATATACATTTTGTCTTATAATATATCCCGACAATGTTTATGTATAATTATGTCACATTCTCACTGACAAAATCATCATGTCCTGTTTTGAAGCATTCATGTAAAAATGCAATTCGTCTGATTGTTTTAACTGTGTGGGATTGTCCGTACAAATGCAAATGATAGCAAAGCGCTTACGTAGAGAGGAATGACAAAAACCAGAGAAGGAGACAGATTAAGTTTTTCAGCTAGAAAAACATAATAAGAATTCCGCAAAGATGAAATAAAAGCAAAAAATATAAATTGTATTTAATGAACAAAGCGAAAAATTACAACAGTCTTTCCTGTTTTAAAATTAATACTTAATAAAAAACAAAATTTTCGGATCCAATGTAATTTTAGATTTTAATTTCCCAATCCATTTTTCAATTAAACTAAACAATTGAAAATTGTTGTCATACTTTTCAATTACAGTGTTTACAGGACATCAAAAACAGATTTTGACTTAAGAAGTTTCTAATCTTCGCACTTTCATAACTTTGTGAAGGCAAAACTCAATTGGTTTGTCACTTAAATGTTGAAATTAATTAAGATTGCGAGACTAGGAGATACCTTGTAAAATTTTTAATGTTGACAGAAAATACTAACAAGCTGAATAGAAGTCAAGGGGAGGATAAAATTACTAGATAATTTTATTTGATTACAGGGAAACAATTAATAAGAATGAAACTGACACAAAGAGAAAAGGACATGAATGGAATGAAATAAATGTCAATGGTCGCTTGTCAATTGCAGAATCTCAATGTCAAGTCAACTCAAGTTGCCTTTGTCATTGTCATTACTGACTGATGCTGTGTGTTTGTTGTTGTTGCAACGACACATTATAAATTCATGAATTTGAAGCCAGAGGCAAGGTCGAGGCCGAGGCCGAAATGGGGGCTTTAATGGGCGGTTGATGTTAATAACTGGCAGGGAACACACCAGTACGAATCATTTAAACAATTTGCAAATGCCCCCAAAAGTATGGTGCGGAAATTGCTAAAAACTTTATTGAAAGCTGCGCAAATCAAACAAGTACACCCACTCGCATATCTCTGCGTACACCCTTCTTTTTGCTTTAACAGCTCTACAAGTCAAGTCTTCACAGTAAAAAAAATATATTTGGAAGGTCGTTTAAATTCCGTTTGAATGATGCAAAAATTTCCTTAACCCATTAAGTACCCTTCAAAAATTTCGAATTTATGTAAAAGTCACTTTTCAAAACTTTTTTCCTCGATTTTGTACAAAAAATATTCTGATGCTAAAAAATTCTTGAAATAATTCTAAGAGTGACAGAAAAAAATTTTTTTTCACAAATATTTTTGCTAGTATTTTTTATGATTTTTCCATTGTCTTTTCAAAAAATCTTTAAAATACAATTAAGCTTTTACCATTTTTAAATTTTTCTGTTTGATTTTAAATGGTCATATCCAAAAGACATTAAAAGTTATTGTTAAGTTATGCAAATGTTTTTAAGAGGTGGAAGAAATTGTTTTTATAATTTGAAGCAGACTTGTATAAATCAAGGCTACAAATGGATTCTGAGCCGTACCCGATTATGAACTTTTAGAAAGGGGTAAATATTTATTACTCCTTACTTCGAAAAGATGTTCGTTTGCTAATAAAATAAAAAAATAAAATATAACTTTTCACTTTTTTAAATTTTTCAGCTATAATTTTATTTTGACTTGACTCTAAAAATGCTTAAAGTAATAATAAAATCATTATCCCAAGTTAAACTGATTAAAATGTAAGGGAACGATTTTTAAATGATTTGATCAAATGAATTATGAAATTAAATTAAAATATATATACTATACGTATACAGGGGTCGGCTCTCGAAGTGTTACTAACTTTACTTACGTTTAGGTATATCGATATAATACATATGAAACACAAAGGTGCAACTCTTGCACTTTCTGATGAAAACATTTTTACAGTTCAGCAACTTGTAAACAAGCAAAACGATCGCGTATGGTTAAAGGACAAATCAGACGACAATTTAGACCAACGAATTGCTCTGAGGAAGCAAGCAATCTTAAAAGATGCTTTGCTACCTTGACATTTCAACAAGGCTCGGAACCATCTCATCAAGCCAGAGAAACCCAAAGATTTTATCAAGACAACGTTCCCAGCTTCATTTCATCACAGCAATGACCGCCATATTCCCCAGTCTTAGACCTAATGGATTTTTCCATATGGTCCATTCTGGAGGCCAAAGTGTCAACTAAAAAATACGAGACGGGCAACGCTTTGAAAACTACTCTTCTCCGAGAATGGAACAAAATACCATCTGACCACATTTGTGCTGCGTGTGAAGGCTTCCCGAACAAACTCGACGCTGTAATCCGCGCTAAGGGTGGCTACTAGAGGTGGAGAACTATCGATAGCACTATCGAAACTATCGATGGTTGGGCGCTATAGAGCTACCATTGATAGCAGCCACCCACTTTCGATAGTTCCCGAAGTAATATCGATAGTTAAAAAATTGCTAAAAATTATTATTTTAACCCCTTTTCCCTTATTTCCATACAAAAAGTGGCTTGTTAGCAATTTTCCAAAATCATAAAATAATAGCGTAGAGATTTTTGAAAATTTCTTTTTACAGTCACTCTTAGAATTGTTTGAAGAATTTTTTTTCCATCAAAACATTTTTTGTTTGAGACCGAGGAAAAAAGCTGAAAAAGTAGATGTTTACAAAAATTCGAAATTTTGAGTGGGTTAAGGAAAGTTTTTCATCATTCAGACGGAAATTAAATGACCTTTCCCAATATGTATAATAAGCTATTATTTTCTTATGTAAAGTCAAAAAATTAAGTTTTTTTCAGTGTGTAAAGTGTTTCTTGACAAACTGTATGTATTTTTTGAGTCCGGGACAATCGTCGACTATCGATAGCACTAGCGTCCACCATCGTCGACTATCATTGGTTTTGAAATTACTACCGTCGGCTATCGATGGCGCCGACTCTCAATAATTCTTCACCTCTAGTGGCTACATAGAACAATAAATACATTTTCCTACATCTTGAAATGTTTTCACAATTCTCTGAAAATTGAAAATTGATACAGCATTTTTTATTGGTAATACTTCGAGCGCCGACCCCTGTACATACATATATATTTTGTTGCATCAAGTTGTAGCAAGCTTTGAACACAATTAACCTCGCGTTATATGTTTATTAAAGTTTACTTTTATTTTCTATACATAGTTATTTTTATATTTGCGTTAATTTTAATTCCTACCTGTAGCTACAGCTATAGGATATCTGTTATTCGAGGAGACAGTTGAGTTGTGCATTTGAAGTTGTTTTTCCTTTTGTGCTCTTCCGCTTCACTTAGGAAATATTTTCTTGCTTGAGCTGCAAATTAACATAAAACATTTATGGAAATGCCTAAGCAGTGTCGCATGTCTCTAAGTGCGAGTGTGTGAATGTGTTTGTGTGTGTGTGTGTAGTTTTATAGATTTACATACAATTTGCATATATTTTTGAGTGTGTGTGAGAGTACGCGATGTCAAGCATTCGACGCGTTTATCTGTGCGCATGCAAAAGTTTTCCAATTAAAAGTTTCGCTGTGTCGACACCGATTTCGCTCATCCAAAAGCTCCTGGTCCTGGTCGTGGTCGTGGCCCTGCTCCAGACTCCAAGGAGTCCCTTAGCTTAAGGATCTACTGAGAGAGCAGCGAGTGGAGTGAACTGAGTAGAATGAGCAGTCAAAGGGCGACAATTATGTCGTATAATGAGCTATAAACTGTGCAGCGGCTAAGCTTAAAAGGGAAGTTGCACAGTGTGTTAGACAAACAGGGCGCAAGGGGCGTGGCATAGAAAAAACGCGCACCTAATGCTACAAATGACGAGCAAAACTTTGTTGAGGGCACATGTCGCTTGTAAGTCGTCGTCTGGTTGTTGCTGTTGTTGTGGTTGCTTAAGTGCGCAAACATAAAAAAAACACGCATACGCCAGGTAAGTCAAAGACAAAGCTTGCTCCTGACTGCTTCTGGCTGCCGCTGCTGTTGTCTCCTTCTTGCCAAATGAGCACGAATGACAAGCAAACGATGCAGGCAAACGTCGTACAGTGGTTTGTTTTGTAAAGACAGCTAATGATATCTTATACACTTTTTTTTTTTTTTTTGTATATTTCTAATGTAACATAAAATATTAAATCTAAAGGGCAATACAGATTTCAGGAAGTGTAAGCAACTAATTAAACTGCTCCGATACATTATATCCGCCAATTATTTTGGGTCAAAGTTTAACTTTTGTTTGTAGAGTATGGAAGTTGAAAAGAGCAGTAATTTAATAATTTATTTAAAACTGTTTAATACCATCATTAATTGTTAATTTAAGCTAATTTTATTATTTTTGATTTCTTACGAGAGTCTGAAAACAGAGAGTGCGAGCAAGCAATTGGCATAAACGTTTCCTTGACATATTGTTGTTTGTTGTTGGTCCTTGCCATTATTATTGTTGTCCTTGTTGTCGATGGAGAACTTGAGCTGTCGAGATTCCTACGATTTAATTTTTCGTCTAACAATTTCATAACCGTCGACAGCGATAGAAATAAACCAAGAAACGAATATGCAGGCAGTCAGTTTGTCTGTTTGTGTATTTGAATTTGTCAGCTCATCAGTTTCACTTGATGCTTGTGCGTCAATGGCGATTGCGCGTTGCATGTCCCCTGAAACGTGCGTGTCTCCAATTGCATTGTCACCTTGCCGCATTGCCACTGTCAGCGCCAGAAGCATCCACGAGGCAAGGAGGCGCCACTGTTGAACCACTGAGCTGTCTAGGCACCACGCTGCCATGACGATCATTTGTTTGCCTGTCATTTGCCAGATGCGAGCGTAAAAAATGCGAATGACGGACATCATTCAGGCGAGGGGGTGGAGGGTGAAGCGTGGGGAGGTCGCATGGTTACAGCTTTAAGCGCACAAATGATTCGTCTGAGCTGCTGCCATTAACATTGAATTCCCATTTACTATATTCACATTCACCATTCACAGTCCTTTCCAGCAATCTAAGTCAGAGCTCATGTGCCTCATGCCTCATTCGGTTGCATGAAGAAAACATTAAATTGAAACAAATATTAAGTGTTGGCAGAGGGAATGGAATAAATGACAATCAGTAAGAAGATATTTGAAATCTGTATGTTTTTGCCAATTTTCAACAAGTAAAAGATGCCACAAAAAATACAAAACTTCTTATTTATTTCAGCTTAAAATTCGAACAGTCTTTAAAAGATAAACTTGAAATTAACATAACTTTTTTGCATGAAAAGCTTTTTTGTTTGTTTTGCAATTGGATAATTAACCATCATCAATTGTTGATAAATATACATTTGTACAAAAACAATTAAAGAATAACAAACACCAATTGTTACTTAAGTTCACTTGTTTAAAGAAGTATCCAAGCCAAAAAAAGTAAATAACTCAACCGTTTTATGAATTATAAAATAATCTGTCATATTTTTCTTTTTGCATTAACACTCAGCTTTGACTTTGACTAGTACTAAGAATACCTATACTCATTGAGAAGGAAAAGGATTCATTTCGCAAACTCCAGCGGAATTAAAATAGTTGCATACGTTTAGGGGCTCGTGTGGCTAAAAAACGTTAAGCAATGATAACTTTAATTTAATCTTATATTCATCCGATCTTGAGAAATCTGTCAAATATTCAATTTTGCTATGCAATTGTACTTAAAATCACATCAAGACTCGAATCCACACAATTGGTAGTAAAATGTTTGATTTAACTAATTCGATACGGATAAAAATTAAGCCGGAGAAGCCCAAGAAATCCGTACGTGCCATGAATGAAATTACAACACGCAATCAATCCAACTTTACAATAATATTTTTTTTTTATTTCAAATAAAAGTGTTTGTATTGGAAAAAGTGATTGAATTTTTCGACTTTCAGAGCTTCACAAAAGACTCGTTGTTGGGTATATTATAAACAGGGAAGAGACTATTAAGTACATATACAAAAACACAGTTTTTTTAATATCCTTGTGCAGTGGTCATTAAGTTCGTATTTGCAGGAATATTGCTGTAATCAGAGCTGCAACAGTTGGTTTAATTTATATTGGGCACAGCTGGACGCAAAGCGCATTAAAAGTGCGTCAGAGTTGCGGCTAATTTTCATTTGCTTATGAGAGAGAGAGAGAGAGAGAGAGATGGAAGGAAAAAGGAATGGGAAAAACATTTTCGTTTAGACTTCGAGCGAAAAAGGGATTGGATTTGGTATTGAAAGTGGATTTTGTATTGAACCTGAATGCGAAATGCGATGGGCAATAATATTGAATGAGTGCGAGTACGAGTAAAGTACCTGTTTTTCTCTGTGTGTGTGTGTGTTATTGTTGAGCCGAAGGATGTACAGGACAGCAGGACAAACAAACTAATTTTCTATTGAATAACAAACAACAAACGCAAACCAAAAAGAGCATAAAGAAAACTGCGCATAAAAACTTATGACCATTGGGAATAGTGAGTGGAGATTGGGAATTTGGAGGAGGGAATGGGGGGCGAGTACATGGCACAGAGAGCATACTTATATGGGTCTGACAGCAAAGCCAAATTGAAAATAATATTAGTGGAAACTAACTCCGGCTCCAGAAGCCCAGCATCTGTGGATCCATTCATCGAGCGGTCACTTGAGATTGTTGCTAATTTAATTGGATTTATTTGCGATGTGGCCACAATTTATGATAAGGGCAACTTTGAGGCAGTGTGTGAGGAGGCAAATCCTTTGGCATGGGTTCATCCAAATGGGTTAGTCCAGCAAATGGTGATACATTCCCATAGCTTGGTAATTTTCTTAACTGAAAATGGGCTGGCAAATTGCACCAATCTTAGCATTATTAGATTGTCAATGTCTAAAACATTTACCAAAGTATGCTTTTTTGTATAGTACGTCATTTAAAGTGACTGAGAAATCTGAGATGCTTGTTTTCAGCTTACTTACAATAAACTGCATTGTTTATTAGAGAATTTGTGAACATAAAACATATGTATGACAAACAGTATAGATAATATATTACACTACATAATAAATATTGCTGTGTCTCTACATTTTTCGTCTTTTTATGGACAAATAAATCATTTGTCAAGTTTTTAAGCTAAGCTTTAAAAACAGATTGGACTTTTAATAGATGTTAACTCATGTTAGTCATAAATTGGGTAAAATAGTTAAGAATTTGGTCAAATAAAAATAAACAAATTTACCTACAAGAAAAAGAATTATTTCTCTCTCTTAGACAAATTCAATAAAATTATTAATTACTTTTTTTAAAGTTACCAAAATGTACTAAAAGATAAGTAATATCTTAGAAGAGATCGTAAGAACTGAAATTGAGTGTACGCCGTGCTCTTCAGTAATGCTTGTTTAATTCTGAGGTTTTACACTAAACCGACTACTTTTTTACCAAAAAGTGTTGGTGACGGCAGCTTAAAGTGTTTATTTCAATAAAGTGACAGCAGCAGCTTCAATCGTTCAACTGAAGAACACAGTTGGAATGTGCTAGTAGCAGAAGGCGAACCGAGTCTTTAACGAGTGACGAGGATGAGTGCAAGTACTTAAACCTCTTGTTTAAAGACTGGAATTCTTGAGTGTTTTCGGCCCACATAATCTGTAGTATAAATACGCCAATTGCTTGCCATTTTTATGTGTCACTGGCCTTTATGGTGTTGCTGGTTCCTTCGATCCTTGGTCGGATGGTTTGCCTGGTTGCTTGCTTGACTTCGTTCCGTTTCCTAAATGGAAAGGAGAGGAGAGAGTCCTTGGGCAACTCGTATTGCGGTCCGGCTGCAGTGTCCGGTTGGTGGGCAATCAATTAAATGTGCGGCACGCAATTTCCTCAATGTTGACGCAGGAACCTTCCTGGTCAACGACAAGGCGGCGCACAGTGGTACGGCTTGTTTGGAGCCGCGGTCAAAAATACTTCTAGTGGTGATATCGTTGTGAAATGTTTACCAAAAATCTGGGAAAAAATATATATCTATTTACAGTCGAACATCCATAACTCGAACTTCAATACCTCGAATTTTCTCTAACTCGAACTAAATTGAGTGCCAATAGCGTTTTGGCAAATTACATACAATTCTTCAGTAACTCGAACTTCCATAAGTCGAATTTCTCCATAATTCCAATACAAATTTTGGGCCGTGCTTAACATATTTATCTTGATGCAATATGATAAAATATTGCATCAACAATTACTTAGGCTTTTGAAATTGCTAAAGGAAAGATGTTCGTAATGTACTTCTTTGTCAGCGCATTTAAAAATTATTAAAATGTTTATCGCTTAAAGGAATATTCAAAGTAATTGGTTAAGGAATTCGAAAGTGAACCAAAAAAATTTAAGTGGCTGAAAAATATGGTATCCCAGCGAAAACAGTTTTCATTATATTAAAAAATAGAAAATGAATTATGATGTCATTTGAATCGATACCTTATTTTGCATACAGCAAACAACGAAAAACCACTTTTTGAGAATATCGATTAATATATTTTTGTTTCATATTTTGTTAATATTTTTGTTATTTTCCAAGATAATTTGTTCAACTTCAATATTTGGCCTCTTCATGAGATAGTGGAATCTTGAGCCTCAAAACAGAATTCTTGGTCATACAATGAAATTTCTGTGGCGCCATCACAGCCAGGAGTCATTGCGCCTATATGAAGTTAGCGTCGAAAAATACTTTCAGTAGAGATACCAGTTTGAATTTATTTTTTTTATATTCATCTTAAAAATAAATGTTCGTGATTTTACGTAAACATATTAAAAATACAAAAAAAAATTAAAAATTAAGGAAACAAAAATTCTAAACACCTGTAAATGAATCAAATCAATTATAAGTTATGATATTATTCATCTTAATCATCTAATAACAAATGCAATGCACTACTTAATAATTATGTCTTTTGTGTTCAAGTCAAGTTTCTTTGCCTAGTATAAAAGGGATCTGAACTTAAGAGAAAAATATTTAATAAATCAGTATTTGTAGCTACAAGTGACATTTTTCTTCTCTCGACATTTTTTAATATTGTTGTTTTTCGAAATGCAAACCAAATTAAAATTCTTTATTTATCTATAAATAGTTTTGCAAAGTTAAGCACAACCACGAAGGACGAAGATAGAGCAACAGCACAATAGGCAAAAAATGAAATACGAAAACTTCAACTAAACATAAAAAGATGTTAAAAAAATAGACTCAAAAGATTGATTCAATAAAATTATTTTTAAAAGAAGAATTTGACAAGTAAGCTAATTATTTATATATGGATGTAAAGTAAATACCTTCAATTTCCAAATGCCTTTTAAATAATTTAATTCGGAGCACTCTAACAAATCTTTGACCACTTTAAAGTGCGATTTTGCTTTGAAAAAAGCTGTGTTGCAAAAATGAAACCCGTTATCATGCTTTCAATGCTATTTATATAAAGTCCCGTTAGATTTCCAGAAAAGTCCGAAATACCATTAAGAGGATTGGACACTTAAAAAACAGTTTGTTGAAATTTTTGCCTATGGACGCAACCACTGTGCGGCGGTGCCTCATTAAACCTGGAGCTTTTTCTAGGTGCCAAAGGAGGCAAAAGGCAAGGCATTTGCGACCAACACGTAACAGCAACGTGACAAACTTTGCAAAACCAACAACGACAACAAATAAGGCAACATTAAAAGCATAAACGACAACAACAACAAGAATCTTGTAGCAATTTGGAGGCAAGCGAGCTAACAATTTAATAGAATTTAAGCAGCTTTTAAGACGCGTGAGGCGAGTGAGGAAAGCTGTGGGGAGGAGGAAGCAGTCGACATAAATCTGCCAAGCGGAGAGAAATGCTCATAAAATATCAACAACAACAACAACATCGAGGCAAGCAGGTAAATGCTGCAGCGATAAAATATAAAAAACGCGATAAAGTCATTCAAAGTGTTTTAAGCGTTGAGACTGACAGAGGGCAGGGGGGACAGAGGGGTGCTTATACTCAGTTGAAGCGTCTGAGTAACTAACAGACACTTGACGGGTTCGCTGACATTGGTGGCAAACAACAAACAAATATTCCACATACTCGATTATTGTGTGTGCGCCAAAAACAGAAGAAAAACAAACTAAAAAAACAATAACGAAAGCGACGACGAAAACGCAGGTGAGCAACAAAGGTTAAGAGGTTGACGTCGTGTCGTGTCAGATGCCAGGATGATGATGATGGTCAGATGCATGGCTCCAGTTGTCAAGTTGATACACACAACTTTGATAAGCTAAGTTAATGGCCATTAATGGGCTTCTTTAGATCATGATTGCATGTTGATAATTTGCGAATTTGCTGTAATTCACATTCATTCACAATCAATTGAATGCCAACTAATTGGTGTATATTTTGTCGGTGGTGTAATGAATAGAAAAGTCTTAGGAAATAATAAACCAGCAGCATGTCAGCAATTAATACAACACTGCAAATAAACAATGATAATACAACACTGAGCTTTGAAATAAAACACAACTGTTAGCTTCATATATTTACGGATTTCTCTGAACCAGTCACATCAGAAGTCTGGGTTGCGTTAAGCTCTTACCAGCATTTGCAAAATAAGCTTTGAATGCACGTGAAAGTGGTTGATCAATTAAAAAATATTATTTCCAGGCCAAAAAAAAGCTTTAATTCTGACTAATATCTTGACAGAATCGAATCAGAAAATCGAAAATTATGTTTATACGGCAATTGGTCCTTTGGTTATGTAGAGTTTTGAAAGTCCTGGTCCTAACAAGAGTATAGATACCAAGCTTGTCAAGATCAAACAATAAGCACCCAAGAAACATAACTTAAAAACAAAAAATTTACCGTAGATTACGAATGTGGGTTACCATTTGTTGTGAAAAAATCGATGCCTCCTAATATACGTACTTACATATATCGACTAAAAGAATTTGTCATAGTGCTTAACTTAAACTTTGTAAATACATGAGTTGAAGAAATTAATACAATTTATCTGGGTTTATGAAATTCGATAACAATTACCAGGAAACGAATAATAAAAGTTATGAGTTAAAAAAAAAAAAAAAATTAATTGGACGAATGAAAAGAGGATTTATTTATATTTTACATTTTTATTACAAAGGTTTATTTTAACTGTGGCTTTCCTAATTTTTGATATTATAAATATTAAAAACCATTTTATTAAAATTTCTATTTAAAACTCTAAATTGACTTGTATTTTCAAATTTGTTTATAAGAGTCAAATTTTTTTTAATATTGTTATAAAGTCATACAAATTGATTACAGAAATCTTTTGTGTGCGAATCTATTGAAAATGTACAATTGCCATAAGATTTGTATAGCACAGGGTAGAAGAATCTCTTTTTCAGATGTCAGTTGAACCCAATGTCATTTGAGCATATCTTTATCTGAGCTCTTTCTCTCTGTCTGTCTGACTCTTGCTCTCTCTCTCTCTCTCTCTCTGTCTGTCTGACTCTTGCTCTCTCTCTCTCTCTCTCTCTCAAAGCTGTCATTGTCTGGCTGTCGCAACAAATTGCCGCAATACTTGTACATATTAAATATTTAGCAAAGCAAGAGATGCAATCTTATTATCAGTTCTCATCTCGTACCCCACACTCACACACACACACACACATACACACAGGTGTAAGTGTGTAAGTGTGTCTCACACCCGCGTCAATCACAGCAGCCGACGCCGGCGATCTTATCGCTTATCTTTCAACACAGTCAACAAACGTTTCACGTCTGACAAATGTCAAGTCTTTGTTGTTATTGTTTTTTTGGTCATGGGTGCTGATAAGGTCGCCATACGCCATCGCCTCAGTGTCACACGCGAGACATCAGGCGATGTCAGGCATCCGTCAAATCATCTCATCTTTCAACTGGCTGATGTGGCGTATACTTAACGCAGCCAAAATGCATTTGTACTACTATTACTTAGTCCCCAAATGCACCTACTCGCAATTTACCTGCTGCTGATCGAATCGCGTCCTTGTACAATACTATCTATCTGTCAGTCTGTACGAATATTCCTGGCTGGCAGCTTGTCAGAGTGTCAAATCTAAGTGCAGCTCAAATTTCATATGCCATTATGGTGCGCTGTCAAGGGTTTCCCATTTGGGGAGACAGCAACCAGCAAATCCATTTGGCATTCGTTCCATGTTCATGCAAATAGCATTACATTACAAATAATAAATGCAATGGCACACAATCACTCTGATACACTCAAACTGTCGGTGTTTTTGCTCTGATAATTGAAAGCAACGCGTGTCCAGCTTTTCATTAACTCATAAATGCACTTCAAACACCGGTAAAACAAAAAAATCAACAACAAGAAACATTGTAAGCAATGTAATCAACAAACATGTATCAATTGATAACAGAATGCATTAGAGGACACCGTATAAAAAAACGACAACAAAATGAAAACAAAACAATAGCAACAGTAGCAATTGTTAATTCAACTTGACACACATCAGAAATCCAGACATAAACAAGCGGGAAAGGCTATAGTCGAGCTCCCGACTTTAGGATACCCGTTACTTATATAAATAAATTTAAAATATTTTTTATTGCATGCTTTTAGGCACTTATATTGGTTTTAACTTTAATCAGCCATTACCAGTTTTCTATTTGTCCGATCTTGTTACGACTTAATAGGATGATAGGTAATAATAGTAGCTAACGGTAATTTGTAAAAAAATCCTAATATCTTGAAAACTGTGCGTGTGGTGGCTTTTCGCGATTTACAGAAAGGCAGAAAGGGGCGTGGCAAAAATTTGTAACAAACTTGATCTGCGAGGGGTTTATGGAAGACTGTGTGCCAAATTTGGTTGCTCTAGCTCTTATAGTCTCTGAGATCTAGGCGCTCACACAGACAGACAGACAGACGGACATGGCTATATCGACTCGGCTTTTGATGCTGATCAAGAATATATATACTTTATAGGATCGGAGATGCTTCCTTCCCCCTGCTACATACATTGCAGCGAATACAATATCCCCTTTTAATTATTTTTTAAGTAACGGGTATAAAAACTATTAAACGAATTTTGATGGGCAAAAAAACAAGCGAAGCAATATCACAAAAGCACTTCAGTCGCGTCAAGTGGGCGTGGCAGCAGCGTGAAGACCGGCAAACAACAGAAAACACAAAAAATAATGGAAGAAGGGAAGTAGATAAATGCATAACAAGGGAAGAATCAAAGATGATGGGCTGCCCCCCATATGTTGCCAGCTCGCAAAGAGGGCACTCAAAATAGCTAGTGTCAATTGTTTGTTAACTGGCAGATACCCTGTAACATTGACAATCTATAAACAACAATGGTGTGACCAATAAAAGCCACTATATAAAATTATTTGAAAATATGTTTATTAATATTTCAAATTTGAATAAAAATACACTTTACAATATCACAAATCAAACAAAGATATTCAAGACACGATACTGAAGCATTTTATATATACATATATATACAGTTAAACTTCTGGAACTCGAATTTCTTTCTAACTCGAGCGAAATGAGTGGCAGTAAAATTAATAAACTTAAGAAAAAGAACTCTATAAGTCGAATATCTCCATAACTCGAACCTTTTTTTGGGTAATGGTGATTCGAGTTAGGGAAGTTCGACTGTATATTTACAAAGTTCGAGTTATGGAAACTTCGACTTAAGCTTAGTATACGCTCTTGCCACTCAATTAAGTTCGAGTTAGAGAGAATTCGAGTTATAGACGTTCGAGTTATGGAAGTTCAACTGTATATACCCCACATGGTTCCTTTATTTCGTGTTGGCGCGTTGATGGAATTGCATTTTGCAGCAACAATTTATTCGTGTGAGATAGCGCGAAAAAAGAAATGAGCATGTGTGGGTTTGTGTGTGTCCGGTGTAGTGTGGTGTGGTGTAGTATGGTGGGTGTGTGTAATCCTTTGCGCGCTATCCAATGGAGCGTGAATAGCGGAAGCACGGTTGACGTGAGCGGAAGTGCTGTTACCTGTTACCTATTACCTGTTACCAGCTCAGGGGCTGTGTGCCTGTATCTGTATCTGTGTCGCTCAGTTTGTCTGTCCGTCAGCTAGTCAATCTCATAAATCACCCTCACTCGCAGCAAACTCATCAGCAACTTTGCCATCAACAATTTTCCGTTGCATAATTTTAAGCGCATTTCTCGTACTTCTTAATCCCCAGTCTATTATAAAAAAAACGTGCTCACGCTGCGCTTATCTAAACATCAGATTTAGATGAATCTTCAAACCCAAAAATCATATAATTTTTATCATTTATTGCCCATTATTGTAGTGTTTAGTAGCTGTTAAACAATACAAATGACGGCATTCAACTAATTGAGCACACTGATAAAAAAAAGGATCGAAAATCAAGATTTTGGTCTCAGAGAGAACATGAAAATCTTGAAGTAAGAAAACACATCTTGATTCTAAGAACATTTCAATTAAGACCAAGTTCTTATTTTTAAGATCATAAATTCTTATATTTTCAAGACCAGAAATCTTAGTATAAGAATAAAACTTATTATTTTTTTAAGATTATTTGTTCTTATTTATAGACCACAGAGTTTTAAATACTTAAGACAAAAAATCTCAAATAAAGATTAAGCTTCTTAACATTTTAAGAAAAATGAAGTAAGTTTTAGTTAACTTGAGTTCTAGTAATGTCGATATTACACTAAACAACAAACTTGCAGAAAGCAAGGAGCATGGAGCTGTTTCAAGAGATGGCAGTCTCTATCATCAGTACCGTTCAGCTGACTTGACCAGCGATCCAAGCCTAATATCATCTGTGAGAACCAGTTGTGAATTCTAATTCTCAAAAAGTGTCTTGTTGTTAAGAGAAAAAGATCTACGATTTTTATTCTTATATTTAGAATTTAAGATTTTTTAGAATAATATTCTTAATTTTAGTAATTTGGTCTTAAAATATTTTTATTTCGGGAACAAAATATTTTAGATGAATGTTCTTGACTTTAGAAAGTGGTCTTTTTTTTCAGTGCAGCCAAAGAAGTTGTTTTCGTGTTTTTCTTTTAACTAGTTCCCAAAATAAACATTAACTTGGTTTGCTACATGTGAGGCCCATTGCTCTGTCTTTTATTTAAGTTTGATACTTTCAACTGGTATACTAAATTATACCATTAAAATATTTTAGAAAGAAACTACTAACTGTACTGAAATAACAGGTTCGATTAAAATCAAAATACTATTTATACTTCTGTCTTTGAATAAAGTAATGAGAATGTTAATTGTACTCAGAATTTTCATTTATTAATATTATATGGTCTCAAGCTCTTATCCTATCTGAGATTGCCATTTGTTAGTATTCAGTTTGTCAGAGATTTGTGTCCTTTTGACTGCCATTGTGGCTGTCATTGTCCTGGCATTGTCTCTAGGTCTACGACATTGCTCTTGTTTTACACACCAACAGAGACTCACACACACACACACGCACACATTCACACAGACAAACGAAGAGACAAAACTGGCAGCTCATTATCCTTGACAGTGTGCAGCAATGCTTTAAAATTGATTTTCCGCTTTATTTTCCTGTGGATTATTATAATTTTGCTTATTACTTATACATATGTACATACATATATGCTCATGTGTGTCTACTGTGTGTATGTCTTGTGTGATTGTTTGTCAGTGTACGTTTATAATTTTCCTTTATTGTGTTAACGTCTGTGTCATGCAATGCTTTGTTAGTATTTGTATTAGTACCTGGCTGAATGTTTATTGACTTGACAGTGGCCTCTTTACAGTGAGTCAGGCAATTGTTTTTACCTAAAAAGAATTGTTATTCTTCGTGAATCTTCATCTATAATTTTTATAAGTTTTCTAAGAACTATAAGAAACTACAATACAAAACAATACAAACATTTTAAAACAAGCAACTAAAATCATATATGGTATATATCGAATTAAAACTAAACACGACACATTTTCTAAAAGTTGTAAAGTCTGGGTGTACTGATTAAAATTTAAATAAATAATCCAACATTTGTTGCCAGAATTGAGGAAACCCATATAAACCCAATCAGTTAAATAAATATTAGTAATATTATTAAGTGTATTATTATTAGTATTAAATTAAAAATTAAAATAAAAAACCATGGGAATGTTTTTTTTTTGTACAAGATAAAATATGTGATTTATTTATTTGGTCAAAACCATTACTTGAGTAACTGTATAAATAAAATATATGCTCGTATGGTAGTATACGAGTAGTGTACCTGTTAGCATGTGGAGGCAACTGGGGGACAACTGTTGGCACCGAGATGTCCTTTCATTTGGCATGCAAGCGCCGTCGTCCTCAATGTCCTCGACAGTGTTGCCGTGCGACAATCGTTGGGTTTTTAGCTGACTTGTGTGTGTGTGCTATATCTGTGTGGGCCGCTTGTCTTTTGACTTGATTACATTTCATTTTATAATACATTTTTGCCTCTGCACCCACATTTTCCTCGATCCCTCGATTTCCCCGTCTGATTCCCGGCTGCCATCATTACATAGTACTATTATATTGTACCGTTAGCGTTGCTCCTGCTGCTCCCATTCTGCGCTTTCATTCTTCTCTTCTACATTGTTGGTATTCCCTCTGTTCTTGGCATTCCTCTTGTTGTTGTACATTTCGCCATGCCAACTGCTTTCGTTTTGGAATTTTCCCTTCCTTTTTATTTTTTTCTTCTCATTGTTGACGGCTATCTTTGTGCATTTCCAATGCGACACGCCCCCTTTTTGTACAAACACCCACGTTGTACACGTACTTGACCCAGTCTTGGGGTCCTCAGGTTCATGTTTATTTCATGTTTAGGTCAATCGCTTGCCTCAATTTACGGCTTTAAAGCGGCTGCTTTTTTATCTTTCGTTCTACGGCCTTTTCTCTGAATTTCTTTTTGTTCGTTAAATGCATTTTCGTTTTGATTGCTTCCAACACGTTGTCAATCTGTCAATAGCCGGCCACAGCACGTATGGTGGGTGTCCAGGCTTCAATAACAACAATTAATATCGGAATAGTTCACTGCCAGACTCTGACATACCCGTTACTCCACTTGAGTATATGCAACAGTTCAAAATTACTGCATACATTAAGCGCTTTTCTTGGATTCACAACTTAAAACTTTTGTGTATTAATCCTATGCTTCTACAAATGTGAAGGTGTAATAATTAAACACGACCACATTTTTTAAATCTATAAAAAAAAAAAAAACAACTTAAAACAGCTACAACGATTATTTTTTTTATCCGATCTTGAAAAGAATTAGTGGAACAACTGATAGTAATAACTCGGAATGTTCAACCACTCTCAAGTCCATGTAAATAATTCGATTTCGAAGTCTCTAGCTTATAAAGCTCATTATTGAATTCCTTAGCTTCTAAAATCAAGAAGTTAAGAGAGAACAAAAACACATAAATTAGTAGTATTACAATCAATATGCTTATCTTTTTGTTCAATTTTTAAGAAATTTGCTTAAAAATACATTAAGAACCAACACATTTTTAGCCGTGAAGAAATGTGAGTAGCAATTTTGGTTCGTCTAGCTCTTTTATAGTACAAACGTATACAATATACCCTTGTAATTTTTAACCATTTGTCCACTTGAGGCTTCAGTTGCCGCCAACCACAGTCGCATGTCTCTGTGTGTGTAAGCCTGTGTGTGTGTTTTGCCAGTGTGCCTAGCATATGTATGTATGTATTAGAGTTGTGTCGTTTCGATCTGAAAAATTTAAATGAACGGGTCATTAAAATGAACGAATGAACTTATTCAGTCGATCATGAAATAAATCGCTCATTTCGCAGCTGGTCAGTAATTTCTTTAAAAAAATTGTTGAATTTCTTAGAGAAATACAATTAGAATTATATACATGGAGTTTCGCGATTGGATTCAATTTCTTCTTTATTTACATGTAACAATATTTCAATTTCAAGTATTTTTAAGTTTTGAACAATGTGAAAGGTTACTTAAGCCCAAAATAAAAAACCAATTTACTCGTTTTGCTCATTTTCAATAAGCCAGGGTATAGGTATTACCCAAACAAAATCCTAAATATACCTATATTTGGCATTTGTCGTGTATTCTAATTAAAAACTTAAAACACATTTCACATTCCACTATAAGGAAACAGTTGTATCATTCATAAACAACTGATCAACCCATTCATCTTTCATCGTTCATGACCAACTGAATAAAAACCATCTCGTTCATAGTTCATGACCAACTGAATTACTGATTTAGTTCACTACTGAAAAATGAACGATTGAACTTATTCAGTAAATTGAACTAAAAATCCCAACTCTAGTATGTATGTATGTATGCATAAGCGAGCATATTCATTAAAAATTTAAGCACTTATTTACACTTTGGGCGTCATTGTGACGCACTTAGAGCAGAATGCCAACGACGCCAGCAACTGCGGCAGCTGACACGGCCATTGCCTTTGACCTGTGCCCCTTGTTGGTGCCACCGCAGCATTGAGTGTATGGCCTCCAGCGGGCACACCACCAACAGCAGCAATAGCAATGGCAACAGCAATGGCAATAGCAATGGCAATTGCAATGGCAATAGCAGCGCAAACACTTCATTGTCCTTTATGCTTGGACTGTCCTTGCATTTGCAGTCTAGGCGCCAAAGCAACCGCACTGACCACAAGGTCCTCTTCCCTCTTCCCTTGGCCCTAGCTCAAGTCTACACTCGATATACCCGGCACTCTGCCTTTCTCATCTGGTCACCTAATCATATTTGTGGGGTTGTACTGGACTGTTCAGTGGTTCAGAGTAAACTTTATTTTGGACAATTGCTTTGCGCTATTGACGTGTCGGTTGCTTTGAACTATGTTGCGCTTTGTAAGTCAATCATGTTGATAGTCTTGCTTTGAAACGAGTACTCATATCAATTTCAGTTTCTCGTTATTGTTCTCTCAAATTCCGTTCGCACTCGTTTTACCATTAAATTGTTTATATTAACTTTTTCATTTTTAAAATTACATTCAGTGCAATTCGTTACATTACTTTTCACTTAATCGCTCTTACTCGCTACTTTTCATTATAGTTACTTAATCGCTAATATAGTTTATCAGGTGTGCTACGGAAATCACTTCCACTTGAATTTCACTTCAATTTCATTTCACTGTGACACAGTCAACTCCGCTAAAAATTTGTAAGGCGTCCGATGCCTTGAGAAAAATGTCACATTTGTTGCCCGAATTTTAGAATTTCGAGTTGCCGAGTATCTTTAATTGTTTGTCGCGCCAATAACTTTTGAATTTTCTTAAGCTATACATAATCTATTATTATGTAAATAAATTAAATTAAAAAGAATGGCCCCTTGCAGTCGAGTTCGAAAAGGTTGGTAAAAATGCTACAAAAATTAAATCACTCGATGTTCTGTTTCACCTCGAACGTTTCCGCTCGGAAATGCTTTCAGCCGAATTATATTTCGTTTTCGATTTCTGTGGCACCCCTGTATAATTATTTTGCTCGGCACTCTGAACTTTTCTGTACTTTACGCCTAATCACTCGCTGTTCACCGCGTTTATCTTGAATTTGCTTATTTAGTTATCGTGTTTCTTCAAGGATTATTAGGTGTGCTACGGAAATCACAAGGGAAATCGAATTCAGAGGAAAGCAATTCGGCTCGAAAACTTTCACAGTGCCACAGAACTTCAAGTAATTTAATTTTTTTAGCATGTTCAGTAACCTTTTCGAGCTAGGAAGCTAGGGTTGTCCCCTTCTCATATTAAATTTTTCAAGGATTTGCTTAGCAACTTTTTTAAGTTTATAATTGCAGAATAATAGGTTTTTATTTTTTTTATTTTTTAATTAATATAATTTAATTAATTTACATGATAATTGATTTTTTATAGCTTAAAAAATTCAACAGTTATTGGAGCGACAAACCATAAAAGTTACTCAACAACTCTAAATTCTAAAACTCGGGCAAAAAATGTGACATTATCTCATGGCATCGACCGCCAGCGGATTGAGCGCTGATTCGTTTTCCTCAAAAATTTTCAGCGGAGTTGACTGTGTCACAGTGAAATGATATTGAAGTGAAGTTCAAGTGGAAGTGATTTCCGAAGCACACCTGTATATCGTATTTCGATGTTCACAACGCTTTTTTCTGCCTTCTACTCTATTTAGGTCTCGCCTTATTTGCGCTTATATTTTTGGCATTCTGATAAGTTCTTTGTTGTTGTAGCTTTTTTTTGGCTCTTATTTAATAAATAAATCTTCTTAACCCGTTGCCAAACTTATGACGACTACTCGTCTACTGCGTAGCCCCCTTTTTATTCCGACATTCAAGCTTTTTTTTTGCGGTCGCTTTAATCAACAGAATGCATATATAAAATTTGCTTCAACTTAATTTCCGTTCTGAATTCCGCGCTACAGCTGAAACCCAGCGATGTATATATAAATGATTATTTATTTAAATATAATTTATTTATAATAGTTTGTAGAATATTCATAGACTTTTTAATTGAAAATTGCAATGTCCAAATTTCAAAATTCAGAAGTTTGCGGAACAAAATGGCCAAGTGTGCAAATGTTAAATGTCTGTTTACTGGCCAAAATTTGCCGTTATCTAATAATATTGTTAATATCATACTTTTTGTTGTTGTTGTACTGATTGATGTTGTTGTGGTTGTTATTTAATGGCATTAAACAACAATGAGATGACACAATGCAACGAAGCAGACAAAAATCAACGCATTTAGTGCAATTAATTGCACTATGAAAATTCCATAATGCAACAACAGCAGGCGAATCATCATTAACAACAGCGCCAGCAAATCAATTAGACACAACAACAACAACGCAAATTTTACACGTGTCTTATAATATGATGGGGTTGCTCAGAGGGGTCAACTGCGAGACTGATACTGAAACATGAATACGCGTACTCACACTCATATTCATACTCACACACACACACACTCTTTATTCAATACAGTCTATACAAATGAAAATGAATAAATTAATATTCTCAGACTTTTCTAATTGATAGTTGATAGTTTGCTCTATCATTGGGTAATGTCAGGGAAATTTTTAGTTTAATTTTAAAACTCAATAAGTAAATAATACGAAAATACAGATTATTCTGAGCAATCGTATTTTGCTTTTAAAGAACGTTTTTTTTATTTACTTTAGTTTTAAAAATTCCAAAATAATTGAATTATATTTAAAATAAAAAGATTTTTATAAATTTCTATGGCACATCGTTGAATATATATTTTAAATATTAAAATCAAAATAAATAGAAATCGAATCACGAATCATTTTACGAACGAGTGCATTAAATCAAGCTGCAAATTAGCTGTCGAATCAGTTATTCAAATGAATACAAATTGCATTCAGAGGAAGTTTGTAAGACAGACAGTGTCAATCCTTTGAGCGGAAACTCAATTCAGATTTATTCACTTGGCAATGCGAGTGCATTCATTAGCATGTTGGGGGCAAGTTCAAGGTATTTCGAGTGCACTCACTGATCACTGCCAAAAAAACCAAAAAAAAAAAAAGTGAAAAGAAAATTCTAAGTGCATTAAACAACAATGAGATGACACAATGCAACGAAGCAGACAAAAATCAACGCATTTAGTGCAATTAATTGCACTATGAAAATTCCATAATGCAACAACAGCAGGCGAATCATCATTAACAACAGCGCCAGCAAATCAATTAGACACAACAACAACAATGCAAATTTTACACGTGTCTTATAATATGATGGGGTTGCTCAGAGGGGTCAACTGCGAGACTGATACTGAAACATGAATACGCGTACTCACACTCATATTCATACTCACACACACACACACTCTTTATTCAATACAGTCTATACAAATGAAAATGAATAAATTAATATTCTCAGACTTTTCTAATTGATAGTTGATAGTTTGCTCTATCATTGGGTAATGTCAGGGAAATTTTTAGTTTAATTTTAAAACTCAATAAGTAAATAATACGAAAATACAGATTATTCTGAGCAATCGTATTTTGCTTTTAAAGAACGTTTTTTTTATTTACTTTAGTTTTAAAAATTCCAAAATAATTGAATTATATTTAAAATAAAAAGATTTTTATAAATTTCTATGGCACATCGTTGAATATATATTTTAAATATTAAAATCAAAATAAATAGAAATCGAATCACGAATCATTTTACGAACGAGTGCATTAAATCAAGCTGCAAATTAGCTGTCGAATCAGTTATTCAAATGAATACAAATTGCATTCAGAGGAAGTTTGTAAGACAGACAGTGTCAATCCTTTGAGCGGAAACTCAATTCAGATTTATTCACTTGGCAATGCGAGTGCATTCATTAGCATGTTGGGGGCAAGTTCAAGGTATTTCGAGTGCACTCACTGATCACTGCCAAAAAAACCAAAAAAAAAAAAAGTGAAAAGAAAATTCTAAGTGCTTAAGAAGCCTCCAAGCGCCGTTGGGCGGCGTCTTATCTTATCATTAACTGTTGAATTAACCAAACAGCAAAAAATTCTATAAATACAACAAAAAATGTTGCAGTGATATGTGAGAAAGAGAAGAGAGGAGAGAGCGGCAGGCAAGGGTAAGAAACATTTAAGAAAAAAATATGTCGTTAAACATAGAAATTGTGATCCTGTTGCTGTTGTTGCATTATTTAAAATGCTCGCCAGTAACGAACGTTGGCTCTCTCTCTCTCTATTTATCTCTCTCGCTCTCTCGTTGTTTGTCTGTCTCGCTTGGTTTTTGCTGCTATCTCTTCTATCTATCTATCTCACCTGCCTGTTCTTATCAGGCTACGCGATAAGCTGCCTAGTTTTGCACATTACTGTTGCTGTTGTTGCTGTCAGCTGTTTTTTATGCAGGCAACAACAACGACAGGGCAAAGCTAGCGACGGCATCGCCCATCGGCATCGACATCGACGTTCCATTTGCCGTTGTTGTTGTCATTGTCGTTGTTATTGTTGTCGTTGTCGTCGGCGTTGTCGTTGTCGTTGTCGTTGTCGTCAGTTTCGGTGCTGAAAATTCAAATCAGTTCCCGTCGCGTCAACGGCAACATCGAGAGTTTAAAAAGTCGAGCGCGCTGGTTGAACCTTTTTTTTTTGTTGTTGTTATAGTTGTTGCCCAGTTTTCGTGTGTGTTTGTGTGTGTATAGTGTATATGTATTGTTGTCGCCGCTTTAAATTATAATAAATCAAATCAAAGCCAAGTAAAAGCCACAACAATTATTCGTCGCGTATTTTTGGCAACAATTTCTTAAATTTTCTACAGTTTTTTGACTTCGCTATCGTTGTTGCCGTTGTTGTTGCTGTTGCTTTTTTGCAAATCAAATTTACAATGTTAAATTTCTAAACAGACGTTGTGACTCTGGTTTTTTTTTATTCGTTTGAATTTTATTGAACCAAAAATGTTGCCCGCATATTTATGGCATGTTCTGGGTATGTACGAGAGCATTTAAAATTTAATACTTTTGCCACAGCACCACTGCACCACAGCAGCAGCACCGCCAGTTGGCGTTGCATTGTATATCATTCGGTTGTACTTGAATTTTTAATTGCACTCGTCGATTTTTATGGAGCAACTAAAATCGTGAATTTGTGTATTGAAATTTACATTTAGAAGAAGAAAAATAAAATATTCGAGTAAATACAATGTATTTAATGCATAACGAAAGAGAGAGGGGGAGGAAGAGAGTGTAGAAATAGACAGACAAAGAGAGAGAGTGAGAGAGAACGAGTAATGGATTTAATATTCAAGCCGCTGCATGAAAAGCCAAACAACAACAAAAGGAAACCCAAAGCACCAAAATTGGAAAATGGAATTTGAAAATAGCGAAGAGCGAAAAGAGAATGTAAAAAGTGGCATAGACAAAGATGGAATTAAATCTGCAATTGTTGCCGGGCAGCAAATCGCCAGCAGTTAAAAAAAAAACCCTAAAGAATCGTCACAATTGCGATTCTATTTTATTTATAATTTTTGGATGAATGTCTGTGTGTGTGTTTGTACAATTATTCGCGGTCAAAGTTTTAATGCAAATATTATTATTTGCTACAGTTGCTATTTTTAGACAAGCTTATTAGCAGCCTCCAATGAAGCGCGCACCGAAAACTTGAATACGTATTTTTTTATGATTCAGTTAGCAACTTTTCAACTCATTCTTTATATAAACACACACCCGCACATGTATGTATGACTGTAAATATGTGTGTGTGTGTGTGTGTGTGCGCTATGCCGGCCGCTTCAACGGGTCGTATACTTGATTTGATTAAGTTGAAACTTCTACAATGACGTTATTGAATTTTTGTTGCCTTTGATTTGTATTTTGCGTTTGTTTTTGTTTTTATTTTTTTTTTGCTGGCTTCTGCTGCTGTGCGATAAGATTAAGCTGAAGACTGAAGTAATCAAATTTAAAATCAAATCCAAATTGTCTCGTGACTTGCAACGCAATTTTCTTTTGATCAACTGTGTGTTTTTTAAGTGCTCACTTGACGTTTACGCGGCGGATGCGCAATGTCGCATCACTTGTTGCTCTGAGAGACAGACAGAAAGAGAGTTAGAGACAGAGAAAGAGAGAGAGAGAGAGAGAGAGAGAGGGTTGGGTAGACTGAACAGGCTGAACACTGACCCAGTTAACAGAATGGCAAATGTCGAAGGCACGTCCTCGACCGCGGCCTTGTCCTCATCGTCCTTTTCGTTAGTTTCCTCGTTTTCACTTTGCTGCATACTTTGCGGCGCCATTTGCCCATTCCCATTTCCCAGTCACAGCATTCATTTGTATATGGCTTTGTATTTGTACAAATATTTGCTTGGCATTTGACTAGGCCATGACAAATTCTTAAGCGTTAACTAATCTTTGTCAATTTTCTTATTTTTGTTGCTTCTGCAACATTTGCTCTTGGCCATTCATTGCAGTCGCGTCGTCAGTCGGTCAGCTTTACAGCCATGCCGCCGGGCGTTCTAGTCAACGATAGCCGGGCCAATTCCACCGATGACATACAAATCGCCCTGGCGCCCCACATCCAAACCTATCTAAGTCAAACCGGCAGGCGGCACTCCTGCTGCAGCGTCATGCTGCCGGTGGCCTTCGAGCGTGCCGCCGCCAAATCCTGGCTGGATCCCAAGTTCGATTCACCCGTCCTCGAGGAGCAGTTCCAGGCCAGCGTCTTTCCCCACATTCGCATGCGATACAGGTAAGTGCAGTATTCGCTTCGTTATTCGACATAAATGAGCGAGTGCTCAACTGAGTGTTTTATTTATTTATGTTTTTTGAATGCGCAATCAGCAGAGCAATTAAATCTGAATACTTGCAGCGCGTCAAAAATTGTGTCAAATTGTGTACAATTAATTGCGCTTAAAGCATTCAGTCAGAATAAATTGTTATTATTACAACTTTAATGCGCTTTCCCTGTAGCTTTAGCATGAAAAGGCTGGCGAATGGCAAAGAGAAGGACAAATCGTACTGAAAGTTGTTGAGCTTTAAGCTTTTTTTTTTACTTTTAGAGCTATTTTACATAAACGAGGAAAGAAAAGTGTCTGGTTTTGTTTAATTATTCGTTCCTGACGCTTTTATAATAGATTGTTATACTTTAAACTTCAATGAGCTTTAGTCTCGTGCAAGAAGTATCTACATATCTGTAGCTTGCATATGAGAGCGAAAAACATAAAAGCTGAGATTGACAACAACAAGAAACCAACGTTGTGAACTTTTTCAAAAAATTAGTTATATTAAATAATGCGCTTTCTCTGTACTAAGTATGTAACTTAAAATGGTAATATAAATCATGAAAGTCATAAAAAAGTTTAAGATCATACACAGTTCATTGAGCTTCAAGCTTCCAGTTACATAATGAGCTTTTAAAAATGGACTTAAATATCTCCGTAGCTTCCAAAGATTGTCCGTTGTGTAAGACTCTGACTTGGAATCTTTATTGTCTGCGTCTTTGTGCGTAATGTTTTTGTCATTTGATACTGAAAATGCTTCCAAGACACTTCGTTTCTTATTGAAGTGAACTAAATTATCGAAAACACTGAAGATTGTTAAGTATGAAATTAAAATTCATTGACAACGGGAAAAACCTCTGCTGAAAATCCCCAATTCCCAACGCTCTCAATCTTTCTGGAGATTTTTGCTTTATTTGGTTTTTAACTATTGAACATTTTGACAACATTTCATTGAAGTAAACTCTTTCCAATTTCCGGTCGAGAAACGCGATTAAAGCATTTATATCCTTTGACAACTAATCAAGGTTAAAGCTTTCAGGTACTTTCATTTAAAAGATGACTTTCAAAATAAATAAAATGTAGATCTATCAAGTTTTGATAACATTTTGCTTAACATGAACCGAAAAAAAAGTACTATTGAATTCGACAAGCAAATCGTGAAATTGCCCCGTGTACCGCACCCCGTACCCCTCTTTCCCCCACCGCCCCACCAAAGTCGTAGTCTTGCAGCAGATCCACAATATGCATAACCAGCTGCGAGTTCAACTTTCGCACGTGCATGCAATCAACGAGACGCCCAAAAGGGCAACCAATGAAGCGGCGGCGGAGGGATGGGGAGGAGAGAGGAGAGAGAGGTCATGCCACATGCCTCACGGCCTGGCCTGGCTGTTTGGCTCTTTGGCTGGGTAAAAGTGGCAAATTAGTTGAGAACTGCGCAGGATGGCAAAATTGCTGGCATAAATGGCCGCTTGGCGTGCTTTGGACGAGCTGGTTGCTTGTTTTTTGTTTGTTTGGTATGGTTTGGTTTGGGCCAGGATTGGGTTTGGCTCGGCTACCATTGCAGGTCAATGCCATTTGGCAAGGACCTAGCCAAGGGATGGGGACCACAGTTGCAACACAAAAGCAAATCGATTGAAGCAGGCTCTCAGTACAAACTCGGTCAAATTTCTGAGATTTCTAAACTTTCCCTTTCACATTCTATGAGACATTTCTAAAAAAAAAAAAAAAGAAAAAAACAACTTTAAAATAAAATCCAAAAAAAAACCTCAATCTAATTCAATTATTGGGCATGGCTCTGATTCTTTTGGCCACATTCACGGTCATTGTCCTCCTGCGAACTTGGAGCGAAGGCATCGCCAGCCTGGACCACGTGCTCCTTGAGAATCTCTGGCTCTTTCTCCTCTTCCGTCTGCTTAATCGTCTGCGCTTTGTGGCCCGAGTGCGCCGTCGCCTCTGGCACAGTCTCAATCTGCAGCAGCCACGTCGCCTCGCTCTCGTTGCTCTGAGTGTCATTCTGACTCTGTTCTTCGGTTGCACCACCACGAAGCACGGGAGCCACCGCAGGATGCCCCTGAGGTCCTTCAGCTGGCTCAGCCAGGAGCAGTTGATGCATCGCGTCCAGTGTCAGATAATAGAATATAATTATTTCAATCGTCGCGCGCTGCCAGGTCTTAACTGGAATTCCATGATGGACAGGACTCAAGTCCTGAAGTCAATCTGATGGGTGTAGACTGTTCACTGTTTGCTAACATACATGGATATAAACAAATTATTTCCGTCCTCGTCTTTTCTTAAATAGACTCATTTCATTTTAATGGTAAGCACAGTTCTTGAGAGAATTATTCACTTGTTCTTAGCACAACTTGTAAACTTTTTTTACAATTGGTTTTCTAAAATCATCTTGACCTGGTTCACACATTATAAAGACCACGAGTGATAGTGACATTTTCAAGATTGAAATATTGAAGTTCTATAGAAAGTCTACATCAAGTTCTAGGCATGTTTTATGTATATTTAACTACATATAATCTAGACTTTCTCAGACTAGAATTTCCCTTAGACGAATTTAATTCAAATCAAATGATTCGATTCATAGAAGCTAAATAATTCGAGCATTTCATTCCTGAAATTTCGTAAAGCTTTAAGAAAGTCGGAGTCATACTTCGAGTTAGAGTTCAAGAAAAGATAGCAAATCAAATTTTGATATGCCAAATTTTGCAAAATCTAGTATTGCTTATTTATGGGTTTCAGTAAGAGCTGTTTTCAACTTCCTTTTCCTCCACTTTAAACGGTTGCTACTCGACAAAATTTGTTGGCAACTGCAAATCAGTTTTAAAATTTAAAGCAGTAGAGTCTTTTTTTGAGCTGGAGCGAATAATTCCCGATTTGGCCCTTGGGGATTTTTTTTATTGTTGTTTTCAGACCAATTTTTGTTATAGATTTCCTTAAATTTGATCATATTGTCCTTTGCTGAGACTGAACGAGTTAATATCAATGCAATTTTCCGGTTGGAACTCCCAGAATCCTTGTAAGCAAGGTCCTTAGCTACTTCTTCGGATGATAGTGCCGTACCCATGCCTATATTTAATTCAGAATGGATATCTGCGTTTTTCAGTTATTTTCTACTCATCAATAGGCTCAGCACTTCAAATTCATATCTGACATCAGGACGTTTCTTAGGAACAGCTACAAAGGCACTGCCTTTTATTTGAATTTCGCATCAAACGTTGCACCAAACCGAAAGTTAAGCGATAGCAATCTGAAATCTAACGGTAAATGATTTTTTCGAAACTTAAAATAGACTACTAATAAGAACAACAATATTTAATGACGAATTTTAGGAACCGTTATCGCCAATCATAATTTTTCATGCAAAAATGAGGTGCCTTTAGTTAAATTTCGGGGAGTCTAGTCTGTTAAAAGTTTGTCAACAATAAAAGTAAAAAGAGAGCTAATGCTAAAACTGCATTTAGAGTGGAAAAAATATCAAAATTTGTACTTCGTTAAAAAATATAGGAGTGAATCGCAGATTTAGGCAACTAACTGTTGCTCGCTTCAAGGCAACTGGAAGTATACAAATAGCAAAAACGAAGGTCGAAAAAGTACCTTAAATGCTTCTGGTTTGGTTAAGACTGTACGTTAACAAATAAGAGGAAATTATGCAATTTCGGGACGAGAAATGGCCATTAAATAAATTGAGATGAAAGCTTACAAAAAAAATTAATTCACGGTCGGACGGAGCGTCAAAAAAAATTGTGACAGGAGGGAAGCAATTTGATCCTCTGTGACACGCAAGCTGCAATATTGTTTTTTTGACGGATAGTTATTCGTGCTACAGAAAAGCCACGACCCACAGAATGATCGTGTTATGCGAAAAGCATGGCAGACGATCCAGCTAATAAGAAAGCCATTCAAAATTATCAAAATTCGACATCTGTTATGGTTTGGGGATCTGCGATTTTTGAGGGGTGATGCAGAACAACGTAACATGCTTTATTTCGATGGCCTCCATCGTCTTCGGATCTGCATCCATTGAACTTCTGCATATGAGGTTACATGTTGGCCAAATTGAAGACTTTAAAAAACATGAAGTTGGAGCAGTTCAAGAGTCTATTACAAAAATTTTGGGACGTCGCACTATGGTAAAAAAACCCGATATTTTTGCATAAACTCTTAATATAAAGATAGAGACTTGAAATTTGGCATAAACTTTAGTTAGACTGATTAAGAATTTAGAGTTTTTTTTTTTTGGATTTTGACCACGCCTTCACCTCCCCCTACCCATACGACTATGGGAAAAATTAAAAAAAAAACGTATTTAAAATCTAAATATATAGCTAGAGACTTAAAATTTTACACGAAGATTAGTTATAATATTCAAAAGTATATAATTTTTGTTGTTTTTTAATTGGATCTTTTCTTCTTCCCTTCTCCCTCCACGACTAAGAAAAAAGGAAAACATTTTTTTAAGCTTAAATATAATATAAAGCAATTTATTTGTAAGCTTTGCATGTTTGCTAATTAGACTTAAGTAGAATTTACAACATAGTTTGTTTTTTAATTTGACCACGTTTTCACCTTGTTCCCCATCTGAATCTGAGAAAAATCCAATTTTTCAGCCAAAATTCACACCTATGTTACAACATGTCATTTTTCACGAAAAGGAACAAAATCGAACAAAAAGGATTATTAACATCTGATTCTATATGGTTTAGTTAATAACCTTTATGTTTTGTAATGTACTAGTGTAGAGCTTATCGGAACAGGAACAAATTTGTTAGTTTTTAGCTAAAAATACACAAAAACAACACATTGGATTTTTAAGATACTGAACAAAAAAGAATTTGATTTAATGCCAAAATATCGGACTTTTTTACCATAGTGCGTCGTCCGTGTCACCTGCAAAAGACTTCAAAGCGTTTAAAGTTGGTAAAGAAAGCTATTGAAAAAAAAATGCAAGCTAATCAAAAATAAATAAATAGATTTCAATATAAATTTCCCACTATATTTTGTTTTATTTGATAAGTTAGGTGCGACACTTATGAGGGCCCACGCTGTATATTTTTAATTTATAAGATATGAATCAACTTTAATTCTTATTTTTAATTTTTACTCAAAAAGTCGAAAAGAATCATTAAAGCTTAATTTTTAATTAAAAGTTGTGAAATAACACTTATTTCTGATTTTAAAAAAAATAAATAAAAAATAAGAGTTAATTTTGAGTATGTCCTTCAATGACGAATATTAAGGATCCGATTAAATTCTAGTATATTTCATTTTTTCTTCTATATTTTGTTGCAGTAATTTATGTAGTAATTATTGGCAAACCAAATACCAATTGAAATAATCAGAAATAAGTGTTATTTCACAACTTTAAATAAAAAATTAAATTTTAATGATTTTTTTTACTTTTTAAGTAAAAATTAAAAATAATTATTATTTCGTAACTTAAAAACAAAAATATGAAAATAATTGTTAAATTGCAGTTTTTATTTTAAAACTTATAAAAGTTACGGTCCCTCTTATTGACTGTATTACGATATGTTTAACAATTCCGAGATATCGAAAAAGATTTAGAATATTTTTGGATATTTCCAACAACAAAAAAAAACCAAAGTGTCAAGTACCCAGTATAATTCATACTTCTGTTAATCATAATTATTTCAAATTTTTAATGCAAGTTCAACCAAATTTAAAGACAGACTATATTTCCTTTTCTTACATAAAGTTAATCAGCTTAATTAGCTGAAGAGCAAAGTTATTCAATGCAATATTTCTAGCTCAATTTCTTGAGCTTTTCTCATTACTTTCCTCACAATGCAATGAACTAAGAGATTTTCTGGATTTTCCGCCCTCAACTTTGTCCTGCACTGCACAATTTTTTGTCGTTAATTTGACGAGTATTGTGCGTTCAGCTCCTCACCCGTTAAGTTAAGTTAAGTTTACCAGTTGCTCAGCTCTTGAGTGTCCTCTCCTCATTCCCAGAATTCCGCTGTCTGGTGTGGACACCTTGGCACCTGGTCTGGAGTGTCGCAATCTGTTTAATGAAAACCGCATCGCAATGTTGCAGCCAACGGCAACGGTGAATGAGTTCATCGCGTTAAAGTTTTCCCCCTTGCACTTTTGTCCTTCTGCCCCTAGTTGTCCCTATTTGTTATCCTCTCCCCAGATCATAGTCTTTTAAACGCGCCACACTAATTAGTATGAATGTCCTGTCAGCCTGCCCTCATGAAATGTGGCATAAACGGAGCATTGGCTTCGAGGAAACCTTGCCATCTCTCTTGAATTCACTGACCTACATTACACCAAGGATCGGTTACTCCCCATCTCTTTAAGCAAATTGCGTTTCTTTCTACTTAGAAAATTTTTGTGTAACATTTTGAGTCAAGGTTGACTGATAATTAATATTTGAACTCGTCAGCTTGTTATCACATTCTTTTTCTGTGTTCAAATACTATCTGACATAACATTCAGTGTGTTTTAAAACTGAAATGAAGTTGTCTGGACGAGACGCAACAATTTTAGACATATATTGGGGTATTCTGAAAACAGGATAAACTTTGATTTTGCGATTTTTATCATACAAAATAATTGCAACTCTTAAAATTGATCTGAATTAAAAAAAAAAAGTGGGGAAGGCTATAGTCGAGTATCCGACTATAGGATACCCGTTACTTATTAAAAAAAAATTTTAAATATTTTTTATTGCATGCTTTTCGGCACCTACATTGCACACTTATACTTCAATCAGCCACACTTATCAAAAAAAACTGTTATTGTTGTTAAAAAAAAAAGCCAATACCACTGTTCTGTTTGTCCGATCTTGTTGCGATTTAGAAGGATGATAGGTAATAATAGTAAGTAGTTAGTTAGTACGTTAATTAGTAAAATCCAAATATCTTGAAAACTGTGCGTGTGGTGGCTTTTCCCGATTTACGGGGGCGGAAAGGGACGTGGCAAAAACTTGAAACAAACTTGATCTGCTTGCCAAATTTACTTTTTCTAGCTTTTATAGTCTCAGATCTAGGCGCTCATTGAGAAAATTCCTAAAATTTAATGTTTTAACCAGGGATTAAAACCGAAACGAATATCGGTTTCAGTTACGGTTTCGGTTATGTTCGCATTTAGGTTTTCGGTTATCGGTTACGCAAAATCTTTGAATAAAGGTTTCGTAACGGTGAACCAGTTTTTGTATGTTTCGGTTTTGAAATACCGGAATGGCTTCGGTTCTCAAAAAAAAAATTTTTTATATTAATAATATAATAATAATAATTAAAAATCATTACTTTCTTAATGTTTCAGTCACACATTTCTTTCACATATTCTTCAGTTTTACGTAGTTTCGTTACATGCTACCAATTTTAATATTTCATTTAACAAATTTATTTTATTTGCGCTTATTCAGTGCTATGCAAATTCTATCTTGAATATTACAAATAAAAATTGAAAATTAAAATCATAAATCAAAATTGAAAATTAAAAATAATTCTTTTTTTGGATGTATGCAAAACCGAAATTAACCCATATAAATGAAACGGTTACTAAACGGTTATTTTGGTGTGCAGAGTTTCGGTTTTAAGGTTTCGGTAAAATGCAAATTTTTCTTTTCGGTTACGGTTTCAGTTACGATTTTTAATTTCAATCGGTTTTTACCGGTTAAAGGTTACGGTTTCGGGTAGGGTTTTAATCCCTGGTTTTAACCCTTTTTTCCTCCTTTTAATACAAAAAGTGACTGCAACATAGCATAAGGAATTAAATCTAAAATCTGATTTAAATATGGGAGATCATCTAATTAAGAGCGCTGAGACTTTGTGTGAATAACTTCATGGTCAAGAAGGTTTTGAGTGTAATTACAAAAAACTTCACCACACCCAGCTATAAAAAAGCTCTTATTTCTTTTGAATTACACCTCTTAATCCATATTAATATTAATCCCATATTGGCTAAATATTAGCCTAAATGTATGCAATAATTTTATAAATTTATTTTAACATAATTTTATTTTACTTTAAATTGAGTAACGAGTATCTGATAGTCGGGAACTCGACTATAGCGATAACAATTGCCTTAACTATTTATGATCTAATTTCCTGGGTTCTTAAATGCAGATTAAATTCTCTTTTTCTTCTCTTTGTTTGCAGATTCACATTGTCGTACATTTTGCTGTGCTCGGTGGTGTGGTGTCTGTACTTTGTGATCGATGGCGGATCGGAGGATTTCTGGCGTCCCATATCGACGTCGTTCTCGATGATGTCGCTGGTCACAATAATGGCCATGTGCTTCACCCATTGGGATCTGTACAAGCAGCACAGGACGCTGACGTCGGCGCTGACAGCGCTGATCCTGTGCAGCGCCTCGCTGGCCTTTCTCACGTACACAGGAAGGGCGTTCAGTCCGCTGGGCCACTTTGCCATCTGCCTGGAGATCGTGCTGCTGATCTACACGGCACTGCCCATGCCACTCTGGCTGGGCGCGAGCATTGCCATCTGCTATTCCATAGCCTTTGAGCTCGTCTCCCACATGGTCATTGTGGTCAGTGCCGTTCACGGAGCAGCCCAAGCTGGTCCAAGTCCAGCAACGGGAACGGAAGGAGCTGCGAGTGCCGGGGGAGGCAGCGATCCGAGTCATAAGATACTCATGCTACGAATCATGGCACATCTGAGTGTCCATCTGGTTGGAGTACATGTGCTGGTCATGAATCTGGTGCGCATGCGCGGCACCTTCATGAAGGTTGGCCAGAATCTCCTCGTGCGCCGTCAGCTGGAGATGGAGAAGCAGCTCAAGGAGAAGATGATACACTCGGTGATGCCGCCCAAGGTCGCTGACATGCTCCTCAACGAGGGAGGCAGCGGTGGTGGCGGTGGCGGCATCGATTCCCATCAGCCGCCGGAATCGCATTACATGCGTCCGCGTGCCTCGCACGATGTCAAGTCCCTGTTCCGGCCATTCCACATGCACAGCATGGAGAACGTGAGCATTCTGTTCGCGGACATTGTCGGCTTCACCCGCATGTCGTCCACGAAGACAGCCGAGCAGCTCGTCGAGATCCTCAACGATCTGTTCGAGCGCTTCGATGATCTCTGCACCCTCAGCGGCTGCGAGAAAATCTCCACCCTCGGCGACTGCTACTACTGCGTCTCCGGCTGCCCGGAGCCCCGGGCCGATCACGCCATCTGCTGTGTCGAAATGGGACTCGGCATGATCGATGCCATGCGCTGCTTCGACGCCCAGCGCCACGAGGGCGTCAAGATGCGCGTCGGCGTCCACACCGGCACCGTCCTCTGCGGCATCGTCGGCACCCGGCGGGTCAAGTTCGACGTGTGGAGCAACGACGTCAGCCTGGCCAACAAGTGAGTAGCCGGCAACCTGACACAGTCCAAAGATATCATAAGAGTGTACAATTCTTGATTTTACCATGTATTTTTTAAGTTGGTATTCAAGATATTCAAGGGATTCCAGAAAACAGTTTTAGATTTGGTTTGGATTTGGTTTAGAATTCTCTATACAAAATTTTCAGTGTGCCCCGCTTTTTTCCCTGATTTGCTCTGGGCACACTGAAAATTTTGTATGGAGAAATCTAAACCAAATCTAAAACTGTTTTCCGGAATCCCTTTAATATTGTCAAATTAACACAATATGCGAGTAGAATGTAGTGTTGGGTTGCTTATGAGTAAGTGAACAAAAAAGAGAGTTGTTCACTGAAGTGAGCAAGTGAACATGCTCCTTCCAAACAAGATGAATTTATATATGGTGATGTATTCGCTCTCTCTCTTGGCGAATCTGTCAAAAAGAGTCTGACGTGAGAGAGACAACAGAGATAGATATATAGAAAATTTGCTTTCGTAATGACATTCTAAATTGCTTCGAAACAAGAAAAAACATCGAAAAATGTAAATTCAGTGTTAAAACACTGTTTTTTCATGTTTCGAAGCAATTTTGAGTGTGTTATCGTACTCCGATTAAGGTGAAAATTTATTTTCGAGTACTTTAGGACCAAATGAACAAAACAAAACAATAAAAAATTAAAAAAAACTAGTGGGCGGTGCTACAGTCGAGCATACTCGACTGTCGGAGACCCCGTACTTACTATGGAAAAAAAAGTTTTCATACTAAGACTTGATTTTTTACTGATCGTTCCTATGGCAGCTATATGATATAGTGGTCCGATTCCAATCAAATTTGGTCGGGATGTATGGGACCATTATACATGCATATTCTGTCAGTTAGGTTGAAATATCTCAAACACGGGGTCTAAAAATGTTGATTTTTTTTTGCCCTATATAATTTTTAAATTTTCCGATCCAAGTCGGCACGGGATATCATACTCCGATTGAGGTAAAACTTTTTTCAAAGTGCTTTGGGACCAAATGAACAGATCTAGCCCGTATGGGTTTAAAAATAACAACTTTGCCAAAATAAGGGACACCCTAATCACCATATATAAATTCACCTTGCTTCCCAATTGTTATTTTTTGCTCACTTGCTCTTTTCTGCTCTGTTTTGTTCCTTTTTGCTCAGTCTTGTTCAGTTGTTCTGTTTTGCTCATTATTGCCCTGTTGTCCTTCTTAGGGCATTTTGTGTAGATTCTATCTTTGAATACTCAATTCACGGACTAGCGAGAAAGCTTAATACTCATTTTAAAAATTCAAAATGTCGCTAATCAGAAAGTGTAGCAAAATATGGAGCCGCATGCTTTTAGGCACTTTTATTGCTTAAAAGCTTTAATCAGCCAGTACCACCTTTATCTTTGTCCGATCTTGTTGGAATTTAGTAGGATGATAGGTAATAACAATAGCTAACGTTCACTGTTTAAAAAAACCTATTATTTTGAAAACTGTGCGTGTGGTGGATTTTCGCGATTTACGGAGGCGGATAGGGGCGTGGTAAAATTTTGAAACAAACTTGACCTGCGTGGGGTTTATAGAAATCTGTGTGCAAAATTTGGTTGCTCTAGCTCTTATAGTCTCTGAGATCTAGGCGCTCACACAGACGGACAGACGGACGGACGGACAGACGGACATGGCTATATCGACTCGGCTGTTGATGCTGATCAAGAATATATATACTTTATAGGGTCGGAGATGCTTCCTTCTCCCTGTTACATACATTGCAACGAATACAATATCCCCTTTTACTTATTTTTAATAAGTAACGGGTATAATAAGTAAAAGGGGATATTGTATTCGTTGCAATGTATGCAACAGGGAGAAGGAAGCATCTCCGAGCCCATAAAGTGTATATATTCTTGATCAGCATCATCAGCCGAGTCGATTGAGCCAGGTCCGTCTGTCTGTCAGTGTGAGGGCCTAGATCTCGGAGACTATAATGGCTAGAGCAAACAAATTTGGCACACAGATTTCTATAAACCCCACGCAGATCAAGCTTTTGCCACGCCCCTTTCGGCCTCCGTAAATCGCGAAAAGCCACCACACGCACAGTTTTCAAGATATTAGGATTTTTTTTACTAATAAAGTTAACTACTATTATTACCTATCATCCTACTAAATCGTAACAAGATCGGACAAATAGAAAGGTGTTAATGGGTGATTAAAGTTTTTAAGTTTTTTTTAAGTGCCTAAAAGCAAGCAATAAAAATATTTGAAATTTATTTAAATAAGTAACGGGTATCCTATAGTCGGGAGCTCGACTATAGCCTTTCCCACTTGTTTATTATCTACTAACCTACTTAATTGCAATAAGATCGATCCAATTTAGTAGTAGTTATGGCTGTTTTAAGTTTTCATTCAAGCGCCTAAGAGTATGCAGTAATACATGAAATGATCCTGTTTAATCAGTTTCCTTTCCCCAACAGAATGGAATCATCAGGCAAGCCGGAGCAGGTGCACATCTCGGAGGAGACGTCGAATTTCCTGGGCGACGCCTACTACCTGGAGGAGGGCGAGGAGGTCTTCGGTGAGTAGAGAGAATACAAATTAAGCTCTTGCCTCATCAATTCTTATTGTTGGTGATCTGTGTCACTCCTCTCACTCAGGTCATCGCACCTACTTCGTGGTGGGTCGTCGTCGGGACGTGTCGCGGGCCAACAGCTTGAGTCCCAGCATGGCGGCCACGGCGACTGGAGGCAGCTCTTTGCTGTTGCCTGGGGCACATGGAGCCTTCGCGTCGCTGTCGCAGAGTGCCACCAATATATCGGTGGTGCATCCGCATGTGCCACCCGCATCGCCGGTGGGTCAGTTGTCCAACTCGCTGAAATCATCGCCGGTGCTGTCGATGCGACCGCGTCTCACCTCGCTGAGCATGAAGCTGCGCAAGAAATCCCAGACGCACTCGCACAGCCGGGACAGGGATCTGGAGCGGGGCATTCTGCATCCGGTGGCCACTGGAATCCCGCCGGTGGTTGTGGTGCGCGAAAGACCCAAGATAATCATCACCACCAAGTCGCTGCCGGGCAGCCTCGACTCGGATGAGCAGCCGGTCACTGTTGTGGAGCAAGAGACGCCCCCGCCCCCGCCGGCGGCAGCTCAGCAGGAGACACGCTCCAAGCTGAAGCTAAAGATGTGGAAGATGCCACGCTTCCTGAAGCTCACCGGTCGCAAGGATAAGGACAAGGAGAAGGGCAATGGTGCCATGGCAGACAAGGAGCTGGGACGCAACCATTCGAATTCCCTGCCCGTGGTTGGTGACGAGACCTTGGCCTTCATTGAACCAACCTCAACGGCTGGAGCGCCGACTGCCCAGCTGGGCAATGGCTGTGGCTATCAACAGCTGCCCGTGCTCGTGGAGACGACGTGCAGCACACGGCTGAGCAGCAACCAAATGCTGGACATACCCATGTCCCGACCCGTGCTCCATCATGCGGCCACATCGACGGCCTTGTCCAGCAGCCTAATGCGCTCCCCGGATGGCAATGTGGCAGGAGGATTGGGAGTGGGAGCAGCAGGAGGATTGGTAGTAGGAGCAGGAGCTGCAACTGCCAGCAGCTGCTGCTCACCGGGTCAGTATTCCATGTACGACGACATCATCGATGTGCGCTCCTACATCAGCCAGTCCCGCAGCGACATCTCCCCCTTCGGTCGCACCGGCAGCTACCGCTCCCAGTGCGGTCGTCAGTCGGCGGGTCAAACCGCTGGCCTTGCCGGCCAGCCCCTGGAGCAGGCCTCCCCCCTGCCACGTCCACGCGCCTCGACGCTCACAACCGGACCGAGCACCAGTGCCAATGCCAATGCCAATGCGAGTCCCAATGCCAATGTCAATGCTCTTCCCAGTGGCGCCACCTGTTGTCTGTCGGCAACAGGTCCCGTTTTGGGTCCCTCTTCGGGCTCGGGGGCAACTCACTCGCATTCGCGCAACTCGAGCATTTGGCCAGATGGCCTGAGCATCTGTCCGTCGGCCACGTCTCGCAAGGATTCGGGCATCAAGAGCAACTCGCGCAGGAGCTCGATCCAGCAGCAGATCTATGCCCTGAACCAGTCGGCGATCAGTCAGCATCGTGTGTCCGGCTACTTTACCAGCTCCACGTCGAGCATCTCGAATCTGGGCGACGCCGGAGGATTGCCCTTTCCGGGATTACAGGTGCCGCCGCCTCCGCCCCCGCCCCTGCCGGCGGTTCTGGCCCAACAGCAGGCAACGCAGCTGGTGGATCCTTTGGCCGCCTGTCTGCAGCAGCTGCGCAAGCAGTCCGATCTCCAGCTGATCCGCTGTGTGCGCGACAATGCGAGATCCCAACGCAGCTACCTGGTGAAGCCGCCGCTGCGTCGCTTCAGTTTGTACTTCAAGTCGCGGCAGTTGGAGCGCGACTTCCGGTCCAAGGCGCATCGCTTTGGCAGCGAGCACGAGACGGAGGGACCGCCCACATTGGCCACGCCCCGCTACAACACGTACATCGATATATTCGTGGGCATCGCGGTGTACATGTGCATCTCGGTGTCCCTGTTCCTGATGACCCAGAACACGGTGACGCCCAGCTTTCGGCTGTGGGTGACGCTCTTCTCCTGCTTCACGGCGATCCAGGTGTTCGCCCTGTTCCTCTTCACCCGCCAGATGTGTCGTCGTCATGGCACCCGGCTCCGCTCCAAGTCGAGCGCCAGCGAGGCGGCCACCAGTGTGGGAAGCGATGCAGCGACGCCCCGACAGTTGGAGCACTTGCGACAGACGCAACAACAGCAGTTTGAGTCCTGTGCGGATCGGATCTTTGAGGCCATCTCCAGCTGGTATCCGTGGCACATCTGTCTGGCCGTGCTGATGGCCATGCCCGTGGTTCTCATCATTGCCAACTTCCTGCTGCTGGATCTCACCCAGCTGGAGGCCTTTGAGTATCACTATGGCTTCCTGATCTTCGTCTGCATCGTGCACTTTTGCAACTTTACGCAGCTCAACTGCTGGATGCGCAACATCCTCGCCTTCCTGGCCGCCCTCTGCTTCATCGGCATCGCCGTCTCCCAGCTCAGTGTTTACTCGCATCGCTCCGAGACGGACTCGGATTCGGACTCCGAATCCGATCCAGATGCCAACAGCAGCGCAGCGGCTTCGTATTTGTTTGAGGAGATCAAATGGTTCCACGACTACCACGTGGAGATCTACCTGGATCTGCTGTTGATTCTGGTTCTCGTGTGGCTGCTGAATCGCGAGTTCGAGATCGGGTATCGGTTGACCTTCTACGGCAACGCGGTGGCCAATCAGGACAAGGTGCGTGTCCAGAACATGAAGAACCAGGCGGACATGCTGCTCCACAACATCATACCGAAGCACGTGGCCGAGCATCTCAAGAACACGGCCAAGTACTCGGAGAATCATCACAATATCGCCATCATCTTCGCCTCCATCGTCAACTTCAATGAGATGTACGACGAGAGCTATTTGGGGGGCAAGGAGTTCCTCCGAGTGCTCAACGAACTGATCGGGGACTTTGATGAGCTGCTGTCGCATCCCAAATTTCGGGCGGTCGAGAAGATCAAGACCATTGGATCGACGTTTATGGCGGCCAGTGGACTGGATCCATCGCATCGGGGCACGGGGGATGAGCACATCCATACGCTGATGGAGTTCGCCATCGAGATGCAGCAGGTGGTCAATGAGTTCAACAAGGATCTGCTCGAGTTCAATCTCATCCTGCGCATCGGCATGAACATTGGCGACGTGACAGCGGGCGTGATAGGAACCAGCAAGCTCTACTATGACATTTGGGGTGATGCTGTGAATGTCGCCTCCCGCATGGACTCCACGGGTCTGCCCAATCGCATCCAAGTGGGCAAGGATTGCCTGCCCTTCCTGGCCGCCTGCTATGAGTTCGAGCCGCGTGGCAGCGTCTATGTCAAGGGCAAGGATCACATGGAGGTCTTTCTCTACACTGGACGGCGGCCTCAGCTGGAGGAGCAGCCGTTGTCCGAGCAGCTGCAGCAGGAGCTCAATGAATCCAGGGAGCCCACTGACCTGGCGGATGAGGCAACGGAGGAGCAACTGCAGCATCAATTAAATGGCATAAAACACATTGATGATGATCTGGAAGATGATCCCAAAGATGATGAGGACGAGGACGAAGAGGATGGCGACTTGCATTCGAGCGAGACAACAACGCTGTTCAAGTCACAGGAATCACTGCATGCCACACACGCCACAAATGGTGGCAGCCACTTTAATCCAGCGAACACAACCGACTCTTAGAGGAAACAACGGAAAAATGAAGCCTCAACTGAACTCGATTCTTGGCCGGAAGCACTTGAGAAATGGTTTCAAAATTGCATTTAATGACTGAACAACCACGCCAGGAAGAAGGCCACGAATGCGAGGGTTGTCACAAGAGTAAGGGGTTGAAAAGAAGGAGGAATGTGCGAGGGGTGTCACAAGAGCAAGGAGTTAAAAAGAAGGAAGAATGTGCAACGACTCCAAGTGGCAATGAGACAATGATGAATGAGCTAAAGAGGAGAAAGGGAGAAAAAGGAGATTGGGGAGTGGGTAATGGGGTGGGGAGTGGGGAGTGGGTGGGTACGTTAGCAAAAGAAGTTAACCGTATAAATATTTGTGATATGTAACTAATGTTGAATATGTACGATAGATGTTGGGCGGGCAGGGGATGGGGCAGAATGCATGTTATTAGGGCTGAAGGCGTCATGTTGAGGTCATGTTGAATACACTGCATGCCATAAATATACACATGTGCACACACTCAGGCCAACACTTATTCGCACACTAATCATTTGAAATTTAATAAACGAATATATTTTTTTTTTAATTTTTTAAAATTAAAACCAATTAATGGAGGTGTAAGAATGATTTTGATTTTCATGGGATACTCCTTTAATCATTTTACAAAAAATAAAACGGTGTACGAATAATTGCTGGACTGACTGTTTGTATGTCTACTACTCGTATATACATACATATGTATCTGCTTGCCACTAGCGTATTGATCACATATTGAAGCACACGGATCGGGCAATCTGTACGATTAATTTGTATTAGCCAGTTATTTAATGAAAACTAAAAAGAAAAACTAACAAGAGACCGAGTTCCATATATGTACATATTATATATGTATGTGTATGTATGTATGTATGCGTGTTGTAACTAATTCTATATTTTATTCGTATGTATTCTATTTTTTTCCCCCTATTTGTATTTGTAGTTTGTATTTTCAACTTAGCTTAATTTATAACGGCAAATGTAATAATTTTAATAATATTAGGTAAACAAACAAACATTACACACACTAAACTATAGGAAATTTGTGGCTTTAAATGTGTTTTACCTAGAACTAAGCAATATATAAGAGCTACCTGTGTGTGTGAGTGTGCGAGTGTGTGTGAGTATGCGGGTGTGTGTGAATGTGCGAGTGTATTTTTTTTTAACTTAATAGCTGTAATTTAAACTAAACGCAAGAGACGACTAGTTAATAAATGTTATAAATTTTTTGAATGTAACACTAGCCAAATGTTGTTTTTCTTTTGTTCTATGTGTCTATTTTTTATAGTTATAGTTGCTGTTTTCATTTCTGTTTTCACATACTTTTAGTTTTTGCTGGCGACGATGTACAATTAGTTCCCCAAAGAGACAACCAAACGGAATATTCGGATATGTAGTACTGCATGTGTTGTTGTTGTTGTTATTATTATTATTAATAATAATGTTGATGTTGTCGCTTGTCTGTATAGTATATTCATATACGTCCATACGTATAAAACAAATGAACAATTGTAAGTAATGAGTTTCAAGATATTTGTGCGAGTACAAAAAGAAAACAAATACATTTATTATGAGGATCAATAAATTAATATTTGGCCAGCCTAAAAGAATGCTATAGAAAATTAAAATCTGGCTTGCCTGCTGCTTGGTCATCTTGCCATACACCAAAGAAAAAACTAAAATCAAAATACAAATACAACAAGTTCGCCAACACGTACACACATAAATATACATATAGATAAGTAAATAAATTTTAATTAATTAAATTATGCTATAAAATCTGCTGCTACTGCAACTGGATCAACTACATATATTTTTAAAATTTCCTGTGCTTTTCTCGCCAAGCAACCTGCAACAAAGGAAAGAGAAACCCGAAAGCAGATGAAACGCTGTAACCCATGGACCCTCTTGTATTTTTATATGTATACTTATATATATATTACTATGTATGTTTGAATGTGTCAACAACAAAAAAAGAAAAGTATTTTCTACTAACTTATTGAATATACATTTATATTGTACTACTCTACTGTACTAAACTACAATTTAAAAGGAAAAACAAGATCTTTGTATATGTATCTACCAAGTATATGTATGTATGCATTTTTTTTTGGCTCCTTTTTGAAACATCTGAATGTATATAATAACAGAACAAATCTGTATATTTTTATAGAACCAAATGCGACAACAATACATGTCAAAACCAACGAAAAAAATTAACAAACAAAAAAAACACTATATTAACGATAAATGTGTAACTCGTTGCATCAATTGGAGCTGGATAAAGGAAGACATGAGTGTTCTTAAATACTCGTTTATGAAATTGTTCAAATGTTGATCAATGTTGATAGTGTTGTTGATGCTGCCGCCAACATTGTTGTCCCGATTTGGGTTCACTCAAAGATTAGCCCATTATCGTGACAACATGCAGAGCGATCCAAGCACATCTGTTTTAGCGCAAAAATATGAAAACCCCAAAAAAATTAAGATTTATAGAAATGTTGTAGCAAAATTGTATTAAATGCGATATGTAAAGTCTATAAATAAACTGCTGCAGTGTCTATGAACATGTACTTTAAACCAACTAACCTAAACGACTTCGTCTTTCATTTCGACAGTTTTTAAGTTGTTTTCAACCAAAGATCCAGACAACTTTAAATATTAGAAATGTTTTAAGTAAGTATCCAAGCATTCTGAGAATTTGAAGCATCAAAAATGTTTTTAAATGTATCTATAATATCTACGAAGCTTTAAACAGAAGTGAGCAAGCGTAATTTAAAAAATAGAGGAAAATTGTTGCATTTTATGTGTAAAGTTTGTTTTATACTAACTATGACAAGAAGTTGATTAAATGTTAAAACGAGAGACTTAAAATTTGGAAACGAAAAGCAATGAAACGAGTCGATATGTTTACGACGGAATAGCGGTTACGATTGCTTTGTTTACGATCTATTCGGCTTTAGTAGTTCGAGTAGCGTTTGAGTCGCACGATCGAAGTACGGTATTGGCCAAAACTAAAGCACTCCTTGTCATTTTTTCAAAGGACAATTTTCGCAACGAAATATGATTTTCAAAATATTTTTTTACAAAGGGTGCTTTACTTTTGTCCACTCAGATATGCGACTTAAAATGGTTTTTTAATCAAAATTTTTTATTTATAATTTTCTGAATTCTTTAAGTTTTTGATTACTAATAATACAAAAATGAAAAAATTAAAAATACCATAAAAATAAATAGAAAGAATAGAAAGCTTTCATTAAAAAATAATATTTTAAAAAAATTACACAAAGGGGTGCTTTAGTTTTGGCCAACACTCTAGGTCGTGATCGTTGCGATCTTTCGAGTTAATCGAGTCTCGTTCAAGTAGAGCACGATCGAAATGGATCGTGATCGTTTGTGACTGTTCGGCATAGAGATGGGCGCGGGCCTGTTTTGGCTTCGTGTCCCGCGGGCCTCTTCAAAAAAAGTAAAAACCCCGACACACATACTTTTCAAGTCGCTTGATAACAAAATTTCCGTATACTATATGATACCAAGAAAAATGAGGAGAGAAAAAGTTTAAGACGTAGCTTGCAGAAAAGGATCAAAAATACAATTTTTATCTGAAAAAAAATAAAGAAATAATAATTTAAAAAAAAAAATTATTTTTTTTGTAATATCGGACCGGGCCTGGCTTTTTGAAAATTGGACCGGGCCGTTACTGGACCGAGCCTAAAAAGATTTATTTGATTTGTCTCTTTGTTGAATTTAAATGTAGAGTGACAATGAATTAATATATATTATGAAAGATATATTTATTTAATTATTTTAGTATTTAAGTAATTTTATAACCTTTCTTATTCCTAATTATATATGTAAATTAATCAATGATTCAAAAATAACTGCATTTCTTTGACTGAAATCTCAACATAGACTGTAATTGATTGTCACTAACCTGATTTTAAAAATTGTTACAATTCTGTCGGAAATAACCAATTACCAGCTACCCATTTTATTAGATAATCCCAAGATACCAATAGTAAAAAAACAACGGAAAAACAATTGTAATAGAAAGGACCTCAGTTTTGAAATATTTGCACTGCGGACGGCAGTCCACAGTCTCCTAAGAAGAGTCGCGGAAGTGGCTCACTTTCTTAAAAAAAAAAAAAAAAAATTTTTTTTTTTTTATTATTAAGACACGCGCTCTCTGCACGCTAGCCAAAGAAGCTGTCTTAGTTGGTCAACGCAGATTATGTAACAACAGTTTTAGCACAACAGGGGAATCGAACCTCAGATTTAAAAGTTCGGAGTCGGCAACTCTAACTAGTGAGCTACGGGATCAACAGTTTAGAATGCTAGAAAAAATCTGAATTACATTGCTCTAGACGTGGAGCTCATTTGTTTATGGGGCTCGCTAAACAATCGCCTGGAAGATTCATGTTCCGGCGCGACTCGCAGAAGACTCTTTTCGGCGATGGGCGATTGTACAATCGCCCAAATGTTTGCTGGGAAGAGAATTACCTTCACACTTGTGCATTGCAAAACGAACCAGTGTTGCCAAACAACTTTTGATTGCTTGTAAGATATTTTGTACGGTATTTTATCACTGCGGACGGCAGTCCGCGCTAGTGACGAAAGCAGCACGAAGGGTGCGAAGGCGACTAGCATATATACACAGGAAGAATGGAAAATTTGCTATGACTGTCCGATCGGGTCAAATTATATACCGATCGAAAGGTATCAATCTAACTTAAAAATGTGCATACTAAGACTTTTGAAAACTTACATGGTTCGTGAGATAAACAGGTGTAAGTGGGAGGGACAAAATTTAAATGATTGGAGCAAATGGGGCCGTTGGAGCCTTTTAGATTTTTTTTATAATTTTTCACTATACTTATCAAAAATACGCGTCGAATGACACCTTGATCATCAAAATCCGACCACTGGTTCAGAAGATAATTAATTTCGAAATTTTTGGTGCCCTTTTCAAAACGAGATGAAAAGTCAGTCTGTCTGTTTGTTTGTATAGATCAAAGCGTTGATTTAGCTTAAAAGTTTGAATGAGGACTTGTTCCTGATAAAAAATCTAGAAACGTTTGTTCTACGACTTTTTCGAAAAATCGCTAGTTTAGCGGGAAATCGCTAAAAACCGCTAAAACCATAGCATCCAAACGATAGGAGCTACAGATCTGTTCTATATGTCGTTGGAAAGGTGTTTTGAAGGGCTTTTAGGCATACCTTCAAAGTTTTTTTTTTGAGTAAAAAGGTAAACAGCTACAGGTGAAATAAGGTATTTATTTCCACATTTTGGCGATTTAAGAAAAATCTACACATCAAATCACTTTTAAATATACTGCATGTTGTAGAGAATTCAATTACGCGTTTTTTGACATATAACACATATCTGTCAAAATTCGTTTGGGCAAGATATTACCTATTAACTGAATATACCTTACACCTTTACACTACTGCATGTACATATGTAGTATGTACACTGCTTGCAGTGCATGTGGAAAGATACTGCTTGCAAGTGGTCAATTCTTTTTGCGGCAGATAAATCATTTTATAATCAAAAATATAGAAACTTTTGTTTTTCGACTTTTTCGAAAAATAGCTAGTTTAGCGGAAAATCACTAAAAATCGCTAAAATTGGAACCCCCATATCATCCAAACGATAAAAGCTACAGATGTGATATATATATCGTTGAAAAGGTATTTTAAAGGGCTCTTAGGAATACCTTTAGTGTTTTTTTAAGATAAAAGGTAAAGAGCAACAGGTGAAATAAGGTATTTTTTCCCACATTTTAGCGATTTAAGAAAAATCTACACATGAAATCAACAAAAAATATGTTATTTGTTATAGGCAATTTTATTCCGCGTTTTTTGACATATAACACATATCTGTCAAAATTCGTTTGGGCAAGATATTACCTATTAACTGAATATACCTTTTACCTTTACACTACTGCATGTACATATGCGGTATGTACACTGCTTGCAGGGTAATGCGGAAATAAACTGCTTGCAAGTGGTGAATTCTTTTAGCGGCAGATAAATCATTTTATAGGGCTCTTAGGCATACTTTGAACTTTTTTTTTAAGTAAAAAGGTAAACAGCTACAGGTGAAATAAGGTATTTTTCCCACATTATGGCGATTTTGAGAAAACGCCAGTAAAGATTTTTTCGAATTTTGCATGTATGTTTGTAAAAGAGCTAGTGTTGCCAGACAGTTTGTTTTTGCTTGTACAAACAATAAACACCTTTTGACAAAGTTGTACCGTCGACAAATATTGCAATTTTCAAAATTTCTGATATCTTACTTCAAAAATTCTGATATCTTATAAAAAAAACCTCGTTACGAGGTAAAAGTCTAGTGACGAAATCATTTTCATGCACCAAAATTTCTGATATCCAATTTTGTGACGAATAATGTTAAGGTTTACTTATAAATTACTAAAAAAAAAATTTTGTCCCTCGGCACATTGCGCTAATTTCTTCATACCTAATAAATATTTATTTTTTGCGCAGTGCCGAGTGACAATATTTTTTTTTAGTAATTTATAAGTAAACCTTAATATTATTCGTCACAAAATTGGATATCAGAAATTTTGGTGCATGAAAATGATTTCGTCACTAGACTTTTACCTCGTAAAGAGGTTTTTTTTATAAGATTAATAAAGCTACAGGTGAAATGAGCTATTTTTTCACACATTTTTATTGTGAGCGAAAAAACAAAAGTTATGAAATAATGATTATTCCATAAGTTTTGATAAAAAAAAATGATTATTGGTTGAGAAGTAAAGTATAACTTAAAATTAAGCATTATTTTGTGAGAAAATCTATAAAACTCGAAAAAATTTTCATAATGGTGAAAATGCATAAATGAACCATAGAGAAGAATATTGGTATTTTTCTCGGTATCTTAAACTTATTATAAATGAATGATTCTTTGATTTAAAAAAAAAAACAAATAATCATTATTTGCAGTCCCTGATATAAATTACTAGTAAAAGAAATATTTTTTGTCACTCGGCACTGCTCCAAAAATTAGTATTTATTAGGTATGAAGAATTTACACATATCAGGAGTTACGTGGAAAAATTAAAAATAGTTAATTTAAATAGCTTGGCGTAAATCAAAGCTTATCTGTGCCAGACTTGTCGTGACTGGAGCCGTGACTTGGCGTATAAATTGCAGCGCCTGCCACTAAGTAGTAACAGTAAAAGAAAGTAAACCGTTGAAACTATGCGTTGCTCATCATTGTTTGTAATCGCCTTGAGCTTGAGCTTCTGCTGCTGCATTCTGGCATTTGCGAATATAGAGGAATTTGTCATTAAATTCAAAGAAAGCCCCAAAGCGACGATCACAGCCATTGTCGAAGAATTGAAGAAGGATGATAAAGTGTTGAAGGATTTAATTGAAGGCATTGTCACTGCACTGGAGAAGGACAATAAGCTGTTGAAGCGTTTAGATGAAGCGATCAACGCTGCGGCACTACGTGGATAATTTGGATCTAAATTAAGTTTATGATGACTAATAAATAAAATTGCTATTAATTTTATGGCAAGTAAAAGCAAGCAGCAACAATGAATATCTGACCACTATTTTTCACACAAATCTATTAGAATAGTGTTTTTAGCCATTTTTAACATTAAAGACTATATTCATAAAAGATAGTTAAGAGTTTCCTATTACAGAGTAAGTCTGTAACTCAGCCGACACTTTCATATCATCCGAATCGGCTTAAAGAGCTGTCTCTTCTCTCGGATTCTTTCTTTGAGTTGTTTTGGAAGTGCTAGAGGTTGTGATTGCCTTGACTACTGCATCAGCCAAATCAATATGATTTTTTGTCATTTGAAGAAGCTGTTCTTCGAGAACTTCTGCAAGTTTTGTATGAAATTTTCTATAATTTTAGTTGATTTGGTATTTCAATCATTAGAAGTTTTAGTCCGCTCTAGTTGCCTGGTTGAGACCAAAAAAGGTATTTATCTTCTAGTAAAAAAAACCTCTGAAAAGCTGTAGCCGATGGACCCTCTTGTATTTTTATATGTATACTTATCACTGCAGACGGCAGTCCGCGCTAGTGACGAAAGCCGCACGAAGGGTGCGAAAGGCGACTAGCAATATATAATATACAAAAAGAATGGCAAATTTGCTATGACTGTCTGATCAGCTCGATCGGGTTATATACCGATCAAAAGGTATAGTTTCAACTAACAAATTTGCATACTTAGACTTTTGGAAACTCACCTGGCTCGTGAGATAAACAGTTGTAAGTGGGAGGGGTAAAATTTAAATGATTGTAGAAAATGGGGCCGTTGGAGCCTTTTAGTATAATTTTTTTTATTCTTATCAAAAATACGCGTCGAATGACACCTCGATCATCAAAATTTAATAATTTTTAAATTTTTAGTCGCCTTCCGAAAATGAGATATATGTACAGGCCTGTTCCGAATTCCGAAAACGAGTCGATTTGCCACAAAACAAGTTGATTGCTGTTCCGAATTCCGAAAATCGACAATAATTGTCGTTTTCAAAACGTGTGCTTTAGAGTCACCGGTTTTAAAAGTAAATGCCATGTAAAGCATTAAAATAAATACCTAAAATTATAAACTGAAAATTATAATAATTTGGACATTTTTAGAATCATTTAACATTACTACTTCAACTTTAAATAGTTGAAGTATATTTTAAAAGAATTATTTATAAGCAGTTATAAAATATTGCATGAAAAACAAAAGCGAGCATCAATGACTAAATCGAGCTGTTCTGAGTCTAGACGCTTTTCTTCTACGACTTTTGCGAAAAATCTCTTGTTTAGCGGGAAATAGCTAAAACCTGCTAAAATTAAAAGCCCTACAGTATCCAAACGATAAAAACCAACAGATATGATTTATATGCCGTTGGAAAGGTATTTTGAAGGGCTCTTAGGCAATCTTTTAAAATTAATAAAGCTACAGGTGAAATGAGGTATTTTTTCCCACATTTTTATTGTGAGCGAAAAAACAAAACATGAAAAAATTATTATTCCATAAGTTTTGATAAAAAAAAATGATTATTGGTTGAGAAGTAAAGTATAACTTAAAATTAAGCATTATTTTGTGAAAAAATCTATAAAACTCGAAAAAAATTTAATAATGGTGAAAATGCATAAATGAATCATAGAGAAGAATATTGGTATTTTTCAAAAAAAACAAATAATTATTATTTGCAGTCCCTGATATAAATAACTAGTAAAAGAAATATTTTTTGTCACTCGGCACTGCTCCAAAAATTAGTATTTATTAGGTATGAAGAATTTACACATATCAGGAGTTACGTGGAAAATTCAAAATAGTTAATTTAAATAGCTTGGCGTAAATCAAAGCTTATCTGTGCCAGACTTGTCGTGACTGGAGCCGTGACTTGGCGTATAAATAGCAGCGCCTGCCACTAAGTAGTAACAGTAAAAGAAAGTAAACCGTTGAAACTATGCGTTGTTCATCGTTGTTTGTAATCGCCTTGAGCTTGAGCTTCTGCTGCTGCATCCTGGCATTTGCGACTATAGACGATTTTGTCACTGCTTTCAAAGGTAGCCCTAAAGCGACGATCACAGCCATTGTCGAAGAATTGAAGAATGACGATAAAGTGTTGAAGGATTTAAATGAAGGCATTGTCACTGCATTGGAGAAGGACAATAAGCTGTTGAAGCGTTTAGATGAAGCGATCAACGCTGCGGCACTACGTGGATAATTTGGATCTAAATTAAGTCCATCTGTGGGGTGCGCTTATGATGAATCCAATAAATTAACTTGCTATTAAGTTTATGGCAAGTAAAAGAAAGCAGCAACAATAAATATCTGACCACAAATCTTTTAGAATTTTTAGCCATTTTTAACATTAAAGACTATATTCATAAAAGATAGTTAAGAGTTTCCTATTACAGAGTAAGTCTGTAACTCAGCCTACACTTTCATATCATCCGAATCGGTTTCAAGAGCTGTCTCTTCTCTCGGATTCTTTCTTTGAGTTGTTTTGGAAGTGCTAGAGATTGTGATTGCCTTGACTACTGCATCAGCCAAATCAATATGATTTTTTGTCATTTGAAGAAGCTGTTCTTCAAAAACTTCTGCAAGTTTTGAATGAAATTTCCTATAATTTTAGTTGATTTGGTATTCCAATCATTAGATGTTTTGGTCCGCTCTAGCTGCCGAGCTGAGACCAAAAAAGGTATGTACATGTCTTTTAGTAAAAAACCTCATAACGTGGAAAAAATCTAGTGACAAAAACATTTCCACTCCCGAAAATTTCTAATATCCAGTTTTGTGACGAACTACTTATATTAAATTTAAAGAAAGTAAGTAAGTTATTCTTAAAATAAAGTTTGTTCAAAGATTCATAAAAGTTATCATTAATTTCAGTAGCATCTTTATTACTCTTGCTTTTGTATAAAAAATTAATATTGTGTCATTTGCCATATTAACGATTTATTTATAGTCTACGTAATGTATTTATTATACATCAAATAATACACTTAACTTTATAATTGGCTTACCAAATGCATTTTGTATTATTTCAATATATTATTTCATTTTAAGCCTTCTTTCCGCTCGGATCTTTATTGAAACTAACTAGAAAATTGATAAATCAATGTAATGGAAGGGAAATAATAAAATAAAAAAAAAAAAATTAAATGAAATATGTTTAAATGCTAAGTACTTTAGTCGAAAAGTCTCAAATAGCAAGTACAACTTCATTTGATTGACTTTTACTCAGCAGGTAGAATATTGATTAACTAAGTGCCAGTCACTAACTAAGGGCAACTTAAAATAACCAACAGCGCAGATCGAAATCCAACTATGACAAACTTCTGTTTTCTAGATAACAACTAATGGAAATACCATATTATCAATTTCGTTATACAAACTGAAACAAATACTTTGTAATCAAAATCCAATTTGAGTTGATGGGCATGAATAAATGTTGAAGGCTTAGACACAGAATTAGAGTTTATTGCATTTTAAATATGCACAGGAGAACAGAATTTTGTTGTTGTTGTTTTGATTAATACTTAATATTAGAGGGCAGTCGTTAATTGCAATGAAATAAACTATTAGCAAATGCAGCTGCAGGCAACTGCTAACTTAGTTAGCACAAATATTTTTCTATATACTCGTAACATGTACTCTGTGTATTTATTTCACTTTAAACTATGTATGCAGCTCACTTGTTGTCTCTTTCATTCTCTCACACACACACACATGCACACGCGCACGAACACAACCAGACAAGACGACAAAACGAGACGATTTAAAATCGCATTTTTTAAGTTATAACACTATAAGCAAATTGCCCAGACTGCTGGGTTAATACTCGATCATAATTGTGTTAGAGAAAGAAACATGAAAATACTTTTTTGTTTTACGAGTACGACTACGGCACAAATGAAAGATACTTGTTTACAAAAATATCATACAATCTATGCATATGTATATTTAGTAAAAAAAAAAGAAAAGGAAAGTCGAAAGAAAACATAAGAATAATAATTATAAATGAACTATTACAATTCAGGCGACACTTAATTACACATTTCGAGCCAAACTCTCAAATACAAAATTTTACAAATTTGGCATTACGATTATAACATAGCATTTTTACAGGTTTTTAGTTTCTTGTGTGTGAAGAAAAAGTGCACTCTTACTTTGTGCATATGCGAATGTATGTATGTATGTATGTATGTATGCAATGCTTGTATGTAACTAGGGATTACAATTGGGAAGAACTGAATGAACACAGTGCACGCGAAGAGCAAACAAACTACATAATACATAAGCCATCAATTTGCACTTAAGTTAAAGCCAATTCAAATGATGCTATGGTCTCCATTAATCAATTATGTTTCTTGTTGCTTTTTGCCGTTGTTGTTGCAGTTGGTCTTTAACATATTTATTATTGTTGTTGTTGATGCTAATGTGGATGCTGATTGATTGCTGTCCCTGTTGGCATTTACTGTTTCGCTTTAGTTGCTGATCTTTTGCAGTTTCTGCAATACTTTTAGGCCCTGTTCCTGATACTCCTGCTTGGACATCCAGAAGGCATCTCGATCTTTCGTTACCTCGGCTAAGACAGCGCCGCCAATGAAGACCATATCTTTGCGACGCGGCGGATCCTCAATTCGTATTTTGAATTTCTAATAGAACAAAACATAAATTAATTTAGTTTATCGATTCAATCAGGTTATGTATTTACCGCCAGCTTTTCCGTGTCGTTCTTGAGAACGCGCTCCAAATACAATTGCTTAATTTCTCGCTCCAGTCGGCTAGGCAGACCCGGGTACATGGTCGAGCCGCCAGAGAGAACTATATGCTTATAGAGTTCGGGACGTATATCAATATCGGCAGCCTGTATTGTGTTGAAGGCCAGTTCCGCAATGCCAGCGCCCTCAACATTTATTAAATGCGGTTGAAACAGCGCCTCGGGCGCCTCAAAACGCTCGCCACCAACTTTGATAACACGTCCATCAGGTAGCTGTATACACATAAATATGCAAATGTTTATTTTATAACATTCGCGATATGCAATTAAGATGAGACCATACCGTGTAAGACTCTACCAAGACCGTGGTCTCAAGGGCCAAACGTTGTTCCATTTCAATATCATAGCCGATGTAACAAAGTTTCTCCTTCATGATGCGCACCGTTTCAAAGTCAGCGGAATGATTGAAGGCATAACCACGTAGTAAAAGTAACTGAATGCACAAAATAAATCGAGTTAAACATCTAAAAGTTTGACAATCTGGTTTATCAATCGTATCGTGACGTTACCTTAATCAAATAACGCGTTATATCACGACCCGCAATGTCCAGTCGCCGTGTCAAATGTGGCAGTGAGTACTCCTCGTAGACAGGGCAAATATGCGTAACACCGTCACCAGAATCGATGACTACACCGGAGATGAGACCCTGGGCGTACAACGTCAGTACCGCCTGTATGGCAATGTACGTCGAATCGAAGCCGTACTTCTCGAACATCACCTGCGAATTGAGATGAATTTATATTCAATTGTGTAGAAGTTACAAAACTAATAAACAACAAACTACAAATAATATTTAAGGAAACCAAATGAAAATTAAAATTATAAAAAAAATAACAAAATTTATGAGAATAAATATGAGAATGCTCGTTTTACCTCGATCATCTTTTCGCGATTCTTTGTGGGATTCATTGGGGGTTCTGTCAGCAATATCTTTGTGTTCGTGGGATCAATGTCCATTTTCTTGGGTCCGAACGTATAATCCCAGACATGACACATATCATCCCAATTCCGTACGACTCCGTTCTCCATGGGATATGAGACTTCAAGTAGCGAGCGCAGCTGTGAAGCTTCATCGCCAACCATAAGGTCCTGTAAATGGGCATATAATATGTTTAGTTTTCGATGCAGCCAGGATGATTTGCATGGCATTGTTTAGTACATTGTTTGATTTTAAACAGCGTTTTTACTCGTTAAACGGAATAAGAGTTAGTTCAACTCATTAGAATAAACTACAACTCACATACGCACTAAACAGGCACAAACAAATACAAATGCGACACAAAACAACGAGTAACTAATGACAAAAAACAATTAAAAAGCAAATAAAATATGTGCGATGTGTCACCCAATAAAACATTGAAAATTATACATGAACATTGACAATATTTTCTTTTTGGGTCGGTTGATTAATTGGCATGCAAAATAGTTAATTAATGAAAGGTGAAACAAGAATTGAAAGCATTGTACATGCCTTTGTTTTTAATTTAAGTTTGGGTAATAACAATTAACATTTAACGATTAACAAATGAGACAAGACACGATATATATGTATGTAACTTAGGTAAATGCTAACCATAACAAATATCTAACTGCAATAATTGCAATTGAATACAAACAAGAAACAAAAACATTATGTAAAAAATATATGAGAATTGTGATGGAACTGGAGTCAAGAAAATCAAGAAAAATTACACAAATATCATAATTGAATCGATATATAAATTTATTCAAATCATTAGCATCATTAATTCGACTTATTAGCACACACTCACACTGGAAATCATTCATTAATTGCGACTAGTTTTTGGCGTTCAACAGAGCGACCAATTTAATTATTGATGAGTTTGAGAAGGATTCAAATTAAAAAAGGCTTAACATGAAATTTAAAATGTTTACAAGTGCTTAGTTATTATAAACTATTTATAGTTTGTACATTTACTCGATCAAATTTCTGTTAGCGAGTGCATTTTATCTAAATACATTAATTAAATATTGTAACTGCAGTTTCAATTTTTGAAAACTTTGAATTCGTTTTGCTGTTTGCTTATTGTTTATTATAATGCAATAAAACACTGAAGTTAAATATTTGTTGTTGTTTAAATTTAAATTTAATTTTTTGTTTTTGTTTTGTTGGTAAACTATAAAACTTGACTTACATCGACATGTAAATCCTGTAAAATATTTGTTTCAAAAAAATATGTAAAAAAAAGAACAGAAAAAAATGTATAAGAATATTAAAAACAGAAAGATTTTCCTATTTTATAGATTATATTCTTTATTTGTATTGTGGTAATTATCAGTTGTTGTTTTGTAAATTAACCAAACTAATTCAGTTAGTAACGATCAAGACTGTTTAATAAATATGTTTATCTATAAACATACATATGTATGTGTTATGTATGTACGAGTTTGTAGCATGTATTTTACATGAAAGAAAAAGCGCTGAATGGTTCCTAGCTAGCGTTTACAAAAGGAAAATTCGAAACGAGAAGTCTGAAGCCCGAAGCGAAAGGTTCATGCGTTTTTAAAACGGTCTGCTAAAAGATAAAGCCAACTAATACATATAAAAACATGGCCTAGATGATGAGCCAAACCCGGCAAAAGTATTTCAGATTCCCTCAGTTCACTGCAATCTTTTTAAAAATTCTAAGATGATGTCAATTAATGAGTTATTAACAAGATTGGAAGGCACCTACACCATAAGGATAATATGAATTTATATCTAACGACCAAACCAAAGTCATCCAATATGAATATGTTGTTGTTGAATTTGTTGCAGCAACTCAATACAAAATGCAATGAATGTAGGTAATGCCTCCGGAAAAAAAACAAAGAAATAAGTACATATGTAGGTATCGTGATAAGGAAACATAACAAAAATATAAATAAAAAGAAAATAAGGAAATGTCAAAATTGTTTGTATTCAACTTACATAAGAATAGATTGATGATGATAAAAATTGAAATAGTAAATATAATAATGATGGACAGGACATACAGTACAGTAATGTAAGTATGGTGAGGAGGCTAAAATGGCTAATATGTTTGTATGCGCTATATTCTTGACCAATGCTAATCATGTATAGTACTTATGTAGTTATTATGTACCTGTGCATATATAGTATGTATATTATATAGTAATGATTTAATTGAATATACGTATGTGTTTGGATATTGATATTTTGTGTATGTGAATAGAATAGTTGTGGCAATTGGTAAATACGCTTCTCATACCTTCACTTCGATGTCACCGATTTTATTGACCGCTCGAATGATCGGTCGTCCAACCATCGATGGGAAAATGTGCGCGGGAAAATTGCTGCCGGCATAGCCGCATTTAACAAACTGCAAGTGGAAAACATATTAATCAACTTTTTAGCAGTAAACATACAAGAATATATATTAGAATTTAATCAGCTTTGCCAGTCAGCGAAACAGAGATTTTTAAAACAGCTGGAGATACAGTCAGTCAGTAAATTTATAGTATTCCCTTTATTTATTTTTCTATTGCAGTGAAATTTTGAGTAATTTTAAAAATAAAAAACAAAAATTATACTCGGATAGATTCAAACTAGCTGAAAAACAAAAAATCAATTTATGGCAACAATCGATAGCTCACTCTCTCTGTTTCTCTCTCACACACATGGATATATAGCGTAATCAGACAACAAATTCTTCAGCCGTGATAAGAAATTAGATTGGAAATGGCGTTGCCATCAATGTTGCTGTTCCTTTTTATTGTTGTTGTTTGTTGTGGTGCCGCTGCCGCTGTTTTTGCTTTTCGCTTCTTATTTTTCTTATGGTTTGGGTATTGGCTATGGGTGTGTTTGTGTTTGGGTGTGTGTGAGAGTATGCGTAACTTTTGATTTGCTTGGGTGAGTAATACTATGCCGATGAAGCTCGTCCAATGCTCTTTTTACAGTGACTAAAGCGGCGCATTTTTATGCACAACTGCATACAAATACATATGTATGTATGATTAGTCTACATTTTAGTTTATAGACCGGCTACTTTATATTGTATGCTCTTTCCCCCCTCCATCGCAGCGTAATCGCCACCAAATCACAAATCAAGAAAATTGCTAAATGTGTGTCACCAATTCTGCGCTAACTGGCTGACTGGCTGCAATTATCAGTAGTATGCCACATTCGGATTATGGATACGGGATACGGATAAGTTTACATACCCCAGTGCCGTTATCACAAACAATGACTTTGCGACCTTTGCTATCCATTTTGTGTTCCAACTATGGACTCAATTGGAATTGGAATTGTCCACGGCTGCTGCTGCTGCTATTGTTATGTTGTTGTTGGTCGTGGGTGTTGGTTGCTGCTTCTTCGTGTTGTCTCTGCTGGCTGGCTTCAGTTCTAGCGGTTCTAATTTTTAGGCGCGTCGCCGTAGCAGTTAATGAGTTGAATTCCTGCTGCCACAGCCGTTGTATTAATACTACTGTTGACTGACTATCGACGAAGCTTACTGCACTTAATCACACAATTTCCAGCCGTACAACACACACACTAGCACAGGCGCACACATATACATGCCAGCTTCATTCATACACATACACAACCGCTACTCACACACACACACACATGTACTGGCACGCGGGCGCGCTCTCACTCTTTCTCTTCTTATGTTTTATGATGGTTTGCGTCAAGCTTGTTATTTATACATACTACATACGCTATCAAATACACTGTAAATTTATTGTATTCAATCAATTTGCTGCTAAATGCTTGCAAACGCTGGTAGTTCCGAAATCTAGGCGGCACAAAAACACAGCAAAACACACACACGCAGAGTTAGAGTTGTGTGGCAAATATCGTTATGACGAATATTCTCTTCCAGTTATCGAGTATTCAAGGGCTGCATTAAAAACACCAGTTTTTTCTATCGACGCTTATCAAATGTGAATTTTGTTGCCATCGATAAATATGCAGCTTTCAATCCGTGTGTTATTGTTTAATAAAATATATTAATATAATTTGATGGCAAAAATTTTAATGCTTACGACTATCTTTTTTTTACAAGCAAAAAAACCAAATGTGCAAGTTCGATAGCTCTCATCGATATCGATAACACAAATAATGGTCCTGTGAATTGCGCGGCTATTTTTAAAATGTTGAGTGGTTTAAGAAGAGCTTGATTCAATAGTTAGGAACACAAAGAACGAGCAGGCGGAGAGTCGCGACAATTTATTTTATTTGGTTTATATAATATGTATATTGTATGTATATATATAATTTGTTATCTTTAGAATTGCTTTAAGAGGCGAAATGTCTTAGATATTACATAATGCTGTTTTCACATACATTTGTATGATGCGTATATATTCATATTTTTGAATGGTTGTTGTACATAAACGTTCATGTGCAAATGCTGCATTCATTACATTCATTTCATCTTTAGTAGTTTTTTTAATAATTTCCTTTTTGATTCTGCTTATTTCCATCATTGTTTTTGTTTATAACGTTGTATGTATTTTTTTTTTGTATGGTCTTGATACTTATCAAAATCTATAAATGGATGTATGTATGTATGGATGCATGGCTAAACTCCTTCATATACAGTCGTCGGATAAAGTATTTTGACAAAACTAAAGTTAAATCTTCTCGTAATTTGAACTTACTTTATGTTAAGTTTGGCATCAATGGAAAGGTCATTTGAATTCCGTTTGAATGATACAAAACTTTCCTTAACCCATTAAGTACCCATTGAGAATTTTGAATTTATGTAAAAGTCTACTGCTTTGACTTTTTTCCTAGGTCTCAATCAAAAAATGTTTTGATGCAAAAAGTTTCTCTAAACAATTCTAATAGTGACTGCATAAAGAAATTTTCAAAAATCTCATCGCTAGTATTTTTTATGATTTTTTGTATGGAATGATCTCAAAAAAATTTTTTATGAAAAGGAGGAAAAAAGGGTTAAGTCAGCCATTTTTAGCTATTTTCAAAAAATCATAAAAACCAAACTTAACATAAAGTAAGTTTAAATTACGAGAAGATTTAACTTTAGTTTTGTCAAAATACTTTACCCGACGACTGTACATGCTGACATTTTAGTCGTAGTTAAAGCGGTGGACAACAAATGATTTTTACTCGTTTTTTTGATATATACATATATATATTCTTTTAATATACATATGTATATCAAAAAGAAAATGTTTTTATTTAATATATGTATATTTGTTATTCAATACAATAAATAAGTACATGAGTAATTATGTACTTGTTGTAATTGGAACAGACGTAAGACTTTTAGTTGAGAAGCACGCTGTATACATTTTTAATTTGAAGTCATCATTGGTTGATAATAGACTGGCAAAAAAAAACTGTTATATTTATTACAGTTGGTGCCATTAATTAAACATACATATGTATTGTTTATATGAACTCGCAAGGCAACGCCCTCAAATAATTATAATACATGGATAACTCCTATATATATATATATATATACGAGTATAGCACACAAATCTCATAATAAGCCTTGCGGTTTGGTGTTCCATTTGTTTTCTTTTTTTTTTCATTCTTCTTTTGTTTTATAATAAGTGTGAGTTTTACCATTTTTATAATAATTTATCTAACTAAATTTTTGCACATTTGAATAACAGATTTAACATTTTCTTTGTAAGCAAAAGAAAAGAAAAACAAAACAAAACAAAAAAGAACACAATAAAGAAATTTATAAATACATAAATAGGCTTACATCTTACTATTTACTTTCGTGTCAAGTTGTGATTAACTGAAATTTTTCTTTATTTAGTTATTTATTTGAATAATTGTGTTTCTTGGTTTTTATAAAAGCTAGTTTTTAAGTTAATTTTCCATTTATTTAAATTTTAATTTTTTGTCAGTTTGCAAATATTTGTTTATTATATATACAGAATTATTGTATTTATATATGTATGTATATAAATATATATAAGTATTAGTTCGATACGTGCATAATTCACTAATTTTAAGTTAAAAACTAATTTTTATGAGTTTATAGTATATATTTAAGATAGGTATAATATATGTTTTAGTATGTTCGTACGCATATGTATTTGAATAGAAGATTTAGTTTTAGAAGCAAAGTACAGCATTTTGGTTAGCAACAATAAAAACAAAACAATAACAACAACTAGTATAATAACAAATTATAACATTCTACAATTTAAAATCAAAAAAATCCGAAGGCATTTTTGTGTTGCTTATGAAATTGTACATTTGATACAACATATTCCGAATATGTGGTTCATTTCATTCAATTTCACAGTCAAAAAATTTGTTTTGGGTGAACTCATGTTAGTTTTGCATTCCAGCATGGCACTGGGAAATGAAATTCAGTTCGTATCTTCAAGAAAGATATAGTGAAGAAATTTGCAAGTATAAGGATATTATAATTTGTAATCTTTGTAGTATTTAACAACTACATATTCGTTTAATAAGTTTAGGTTTTATAATTTTATATTGTTTTGCCTTATGTATTGTGCATGATAATTGTTTCAATGTTCTCATCTTAATTTTTTTAAATACGAAAGAAAAAATTAATTCAAATAATTGTTGTGCGTAATTTTTTTTTCTTACTTTCTACCAAGTGCATTTTTTCCATATTGTGTTTAATTTGTTATTGTTAAGTGTATTTTTCAGACAAAATCAATGAAGCCAAACAAAGGAAATACAAAATGGTTTTTTGCATTTATTGTTATAATTTGGAATTATAATTGTTTATGTTTAATATGGTTTACTTTGTATTTTGTTCAACAAAATAATATTGTTAAAAAGTTATGTTATTAGATAATTTTATATATTGATTTGCTATTTAATTGGTAAACTGTATTTACGATGTGTTATCGTTTTTATAGTTTTTTTAACGTTTGTGTGAGGATAAATGTACTTAATGTTCATTATTATTTTATAAATTGAATATTTAAAATACAATTACAATTAAAAGGTTGATTTTTGTTATTTTGATTTAACTTAACTTTGCTAGTGTTTGTTTATTTATTTTTTTTAATTTCATGTTGTTGATTTATTAACTAGAGTTTCACACATTTTGTAAAGATTGTAAATTGTAAAGATAAAATAAAATGCTTAGCTAAGCAAAAAAATGAAATTAAAAAACACAATAAATTATAATTATGCACATTCACACAGAGAAACATATGTATGTTAAGAATATTATATTAAGCAACAATTTAACATTTAAAAAAATTATTATATATGTATATGCAAATATTAGGTATGTATTTGTATATTTTATGTATGTATAAGGAACATTTACGGACTATTGCGGCACATATTTTATATTGTTTCCAATTGGTTGTTGTTGTTTTGTGTGTTTCTTTCAATAGACATTTAATGTAAATTTGTTGTGTTGTGTTGTGTTGTAGTAAAGATTGCACAGTTCAGTTTTCCCTTTATCTTTTGCTTTACTGTAATTACTTTTAAGTATATTTATTTAGATTTTTTTAATGTTTTCGATTTCATTTTATTCTTTATTTTGTTTTGTTTTATTTTAATATGTACGCTTCTTTTTGGCGCTGCTAAATGTTTTTAACAAATTAGCGCAAATTTTTTGTTTTTAATTTTTTTTTTTTTTGTTTTTTTCATTCTTTATACATAGAGAGACTTAAGATTAGTTTCAGTTTTTACTTCGGAAAAGGAATCTGTGGCATGCATCAATTTTAATATCCTGCATGCGTCTTCTGTTCGTGTGGGCTGTAATCTTAATCTTTCAACTTCATCTTCAACATTTTTATCTCAGCAAACAAATCAATTGAGTTCAAAATTTCAATAATTCGGCAATAAGTATAATTGTAGGTTTTGTGTGTGTTTCATATTTAATAATATACTAAGTATTTAACTTTTCAATTGTTTCATTTGTGTTTCTTTTTGTTGTTGCTTTGCCTTTAACCTTTGACCCTTATGCTTATAATTAATGTAAGTATGTTTCTTCTGTATCTGTTCTGGATTTCTTTTTAGTATAGTTTTACAATTATTACGAATGATGTTTAGCTAAAACGACAAATCTTTGCAACATTTTAATGTTTATATGTAGATATATTAAACGTTTAGATTATATATGCATGTACTCGAGTGTGTCTCTCTCTATGTGTGTGTGTGTGTGTGTATATGACTGTGTGTGTGAGGAATTGCACAATGTTCTCAGTTGGCACACAGAGCACACTCTGGATCTACAACCAGTTAATGCAATCCACATCACAACACAACAAAATACAAAACAACCAAACACAACACATCATCACATCATCGACAACAACAGGTGTTATAGTATCCGATCCGATCGAGAGATTGTAGAGGCCCAAAGAAGCCGCCGTCGCCCGTTATCAACCTTACACCTCCATCGTCGTCGTCGCTGTTGCCACTTGCCCTTGCCATCGATGTTGCTGCTTATCCATGCGCCGCTCCATTGTTGCTTTGACTATGATGCGGATGCGCTGGATTCTGATGATCATCGCTGGGCGTAGGCGGCTGATCGCGACGCGGCGGCATCCGCTCATTGACCGCATCGAGTCCCTTGGCCTCCGCAAACGAGGTAATCTTGTGATTGGGCGAGAAGCCCTGCATGGCATTCTTGAGGGACTGCTTGCCGCCGGATAAGGCGCCCAATGGGAGGGCGCCCGTTGGTGTCAGCCCCTTAAGCTGCAGCACTGACTCCGACTCCTCGCGCAGCACGGAGAAGACGCGCGCCATTTTGCCAATGGCCCGGATCTTGTTGCGTATGACTTCCTTGCGCAGGGCCGCCTCGTCGTCCGATAGCGGCTCCTCGCTCTCCTCGGTCATGAGCTCGTCGTCGGAGCAGATGTTCAGCACGTTCACCAGCATCTCGGTGACCTTCTCGCCGACAAAGGGCAGCGACCAGGTGAACACGTCCATGAAGTTGGGAAGCCAGTAGGGATGCGGCGAGCAATTGAACTGACGGATGTTCATCACGTTGTTCTCGTATTTGAGCACAGCCGCCTTGTTGTTGTACACGTCTAAGTAGTTGGGCGCCGAAAAGATGGTGATCAGCGAGGGGAAACCGGTCGTCTGGCTCTTCCTGTACATGCGGTAGCCGGCGTCCTGCGCCTCGTGCGCCCGGATGATCGACAGCAGATTGTTGTTCTGCAGGAAATCGCAGCAGGCGGCGTAGCTGTAGAAATACGAACAGCCGCGCACCGAGTTGTGCGTGTAGAAGTCCGTGTTCTTCTCGTTGCCAAAGTCCTCGAGCGGATCGGACCAGAGCAGGTCGCACATGGGGCCAAAGGCTGGCGGCTCCTTGAAGCGATCCAGCCGCCTGATGTCCTCCAGCTCGTGGATCTCGGGCGACAATCCGCCGTGCACGCAGAGGAACTGCTGGTTCATTAAAGCCGCCAGCGGCAGGCAGTCAAACGCGTCCATGCACGCGTCGTAGACGCGCTCCGAGTATTTGATCTTGCACTCCTGCTTGAAGGTAAAGTACTCGGTCAAGTGCCGGCACTCGTGGTTGCCTCGCAGCAGGAACAGCGTCTGCGGATACGTGATTTTCAGCGACCACAAATACAGGACACACTCAATGCTGAAATAGCCCCGGTCCACATAATCGCCAAGGAACAGATATTTTGTCGTTGCCGGCGATCCGCCCACTTCGAACAGTTTCATGAGATCGTAGAATTGACCATGGATATCACCGCAAACGGTCACTGGTGCCTCAATATCGATCATTGTCTTCTCATGGCGCAACAAAGCGGCGCCCTCTTGAATGATCCGCATGGCGGGCGCCTCCTCGATGCGTCCCTCGAGAATGAAGTGCTGCTTCAAGAGCTCATGATTCGGTTTGCCGGTGCGCGGATCAAAGACCTCGGCTATCGTCAGCTTGTGACTGGGTGGAAATGGCACACTATCGACGACACGTTCTTTGGTGTTGATCGCGGTGTGGCCGCCATGACCGCCATGAATCTTGTGCGTCGGACTGTCGTGTCCAACGCTGGCAACAGAGGCGGAAGCAGCGGCATTTGAGTTGCTGCTGCTGCTGTTGCTCGTTGTTGTTGTTGCTGTTGCTGCAGCTGTTGTTGTGTTGCCCGTAGCATTGTTGTTGTTGCTTGTACTGCCGCCATGCTGCTGCTGCGTATCTGTGGCATTCGTGGAGTTGCTAACGGATCCGCCTCGTTGGCTTGCACTTGTTGCCACTTGGGCGCCACTTGATTGATTATTCAAAGACATTTTTTTTTTATCTGTTGTGGAGCACTGTTAATTGAATTGCAGTTGCTGCTGTTGCTCTCGCTCTCTTCCTGATTTTCCTTCTTTTCCTGCTGGCGCCCACGCTGGGTGAGCGTTTCTTAGTGTGCACTCCTTCTCTCTTTCTGCACTACTTTGCACTAGCTGCACACACTCACCTACACACACTCACACACTGAGAGAGAGAGAGGCACGTTGGCCAACAACACACGCACTTTTCAACTTTTGCTTTTTGCTGCTGCTTCTGCTTCTGCTGCTGTTGTTGTTGCTGCTGTTGCTGGAGCTACTTCGCCGCTTTATCGTGTGTTGCCAGGCTTTTATTATATTCAAGTTATTTTGTTGCTATTCTGCTTAGCTAATGTTTGCTGTTTCATCTGTAACACAACAACAATATATATATTCACAATATGTATTTGTATTTTCGTTTCTTTCGTCTTGGCTGCTGCTGCTGCTGCTGTGCCTTGCAGACGTCGTAATTTCTCCCTTGCTACGTTTTTTTCGCTTCTCAATGGAATTTTCAGCTCCCCCTCCCACTTCTTTATTTTTATTGATATTCTACCAGTGTGGCCGCACAACCTAACTGCCAATATACCACTTTTCTACTAATAAAAATACCGAATATACCAAACGCGGAAGGTGCTGACGTAATTAGGGATTTATTTGGAATTAACCAGTTACTGATATGTACATCTATACCGGCAGATCGATGACCAATCTTACTTTTTATTTACAACTGATAACCAACACATACTGTCAAGCATAATCAAATTTTGTGCTTATGTCATCTTACCGAATGCAACTATTCTGGTTGTGTCAAATAAATACGCGTTCTTGCATTTTTGCATCCTTTCGATAAACTTTGGATGCGATTCCATAAGACTTGCGATGTATGGAATTATCGATATATGTATTAAATAAGCCAAATCGATTAAAAAGCTTTGACAAAATACTCTGGTGTAACAGTATTGGACGATACGTACCTTTTCGCGCCAAGTTTCAAAATTCACTAAAAAGGACCACAATAGAATATATACTCAAAACGAACATTTAGAGGAAATAATAAACGTGCGCGCATTTTATTCTCAGGATAGGTACTTGTATATTTTTTTTATGTTTTTGTATTATTTTTTTTTTTTTTTTGCTTTGTTAATATTAATTATGTTAATAACATTGATAATCATTTTATTTTGCATTCACTTAAGGTTAAAACTTCTTTTCTGCATATGTTCATGCCATTTGTAAATTAATTTGTTATTCTTCTGTGGATTGCATAAAATTTGTTTTCACAACGGCGCAGCTTGTGCAAATTGTTAATTTGCATTTTACAATTGCAATTTGTTTTTTTTTTCTAGCCAGCTGCCCATGCAATACATTTATAAATTTATAATATAATAATGCTTTCACTGTTAAATTTGTTAATTTATTTATTTTTGGTTTAATAATAAAATTGAAAATTTTTAAGAGATTTATCTAGATGTGATTTTTTTTTTGGTTTTATTTATTTTTTTTAAATATTAATTTGTTTTAATGTTTCTTTAATATTATTTGTTGTTGTTTTTTTGTTTAAATATAAGTATATAAACTTTTTGCTTTGACTTCGACAAAGTTTCCTCAACTTATATATATTTTATTTTTATGTTTATATATGTATATATGCATATAAATAAATGTTTAAATATATATAAAAAATGCATTTAAATTGATTTATCCAAAAGGTAAAGGTTTTTAATTTTTTTCATAATATATATTAGAGTTTTTTTTTTGTTTTTCTTGTGTAAAGTTTTAAAGCATTCGAGGGCAGGAAGTAGATGTTGAAAAATACATTTATCAAAAAAAATAGTTAAAATATATAAACATTACAAATATTACATATAAAAGGGGAATTTGTCTGTATATTTGCAATGAAGACGCCGTAAATATATTAAACCAAAGAAAAAATTTATAAATTGAAATGCTGCTAACAATTAAACTAAGCAATTATCTAAATAAATCATAATCATGCATTAACATACTCGCGCACACATCACGCACTCACACATACATACATACATACATGCACACAAACACACACACACCCAGACACACACACAGATGCAACTAGGAAAAAGCTATTCCTTTCAAGTGTAAACAAAATGAAAATTTTATTTTCAGTTTTTGAACTTATGAAAAAGATTAACAAAAGTGTGTTTAAAAATTAATTAAGTATTTTTTTTTAAACAATGTGATTGTACATAAGTATGTATGTAAGTATTTATGCTAATTTACAAACAACGGCAACAAATTGTTTAACAGTTCTCAGTGTATATTGCAACAATAAAATCATATTAATTAATAAAATCATATACTTATTGAACATCTCTCTCTCTGTTTTCTCTCTTTTTTTGATCTCACAAAAGAACAGGCACAGAAGAAACTAAGTAATATTTGTATTTACTCGAAAATGTTGTATTTTTTTTATATTTGTTTAATTTTATTTTCTTTCATTTTTGGGTTGTGAAATATTTTGAAAGTTTATAACATTCATTTTCTTTTTTGTATTCTTTCAATTTTGAATTAATTATGCAATTAATTCAATATTAGTTTCTGTTTTTTTTTTATTGGGGTAAATTTAAATTTATTGTTGCTGTAGTAGAAAATTTACTGTTAAAAAGTGATGTGTATGCATTGAAAGAAGAGACGAGAAGAGCGTTTAAAGAGCGGTTGAGTGTGAGCCTTGGGAAAAGAGCAGTAATTTTTTATTTTAGATAAATTTTTTCTTTTTTGTTATCTTTTTCTCATAGTTTTAGTTTTTCATGTTGTGTATATAGTATAAAAGTATTGTTTTTTTTTATAATATATATAAATAAATATATACATACATATATGTATACAAATATATATGTATATATATTTATATGTATATTTTGTTTGCTTAGGTTATGTTAGCTTCTTATTAAACATTATAAATTTTTCTTATTTTCTTGTTTGTTTTTTGTTTAAGAAGAGCTCGCTAAATTGCATGTGAAGGGAACTTTTTTCTTTGGATTGAAGGAGAAAAGTATGTATGTATATGTTTATATACTATATAAGTATGAATGGGCTTAACTTTTGTTTAAATTCATTTTAGTGTTAGTGTTAGTGTTTTCTTTTTCTTTATGTATACTTATTGTTTTTGTTTTTTTTTTTATATATATATCCTTTTAAATAATAATAGTAATTTCTTGCATCGAATTTGTTGTAATTGTTGTTGTTCTTTGTATTTCGTTTAAATATATAAATATTTTTTTGGTTTTGGAATTGAAATGCATTAAACTTTTGTAAATTGTATGCTTTGGTTGTATTTTTTTGATTTTGTTTATGTTGTTGCTTAGCATTAACATTAACTTTTGTTGACTATTTGGGAAAATGAGAGTTTCGAAACACTTAAATCTGTAACGATTAATAGCTAACATATATACATACATTGGTGTATATATGTATATACATACATACGCTGACATATATACTCTGTATGTCAAGTAACTGTTTTGGCAAAATAAAAAAAAAATTTATTATTTTATTTTTGTACTCGTTCTAAGAACCAAAAGAAAATAAGAAAATAAATGAAAACCCAAAAAATAGGTATTTTTTGGTCAAAATAACATATACAAATTTTTTAATTTGTCAAAATAGTTACTTGACTAGCTGTATGTTTATTTAAATTTTGTATTATTGTTTAATGTTTGCGCGCATGGGTACAGTCTCATACAAAGGCAAAGGCGTCTAAACGCAAAAATGGTTGCCTGCTTTTAGGTGCTAGAGTTAAAAGCCAATTTCTGTTGCTTGCTCGCTCTTGCACACATTTACGCTATCCGTCTCTCTCTCTCTCGCTCTCATACTCTCGTTATGTATAGCTTTCTCTGTTGCGCAAGTACCCATGCTGTATAGGCGCCATTTAAATATCTTTAACTTGTTGTGTGTTCGCATTGTAATGTCGTTTTACGGGTTCTTTTTTATTTTTCGTCTATAAACTTAATGAAAATTTGTATGTAAGAGGCAACGATTTTTGAATAAATTTATGTAGTATTTACTATTTTTCATTCGGGTTTCAGTTTTTGTTTTGTTTTACTGCTTTACTGTTGCTCTCTGTCTCTCTCTCTCGCTCGCTCTCTCTTTATAGTTTGCATCTTTGGATGCAATCACGATACATCAACTTTTAAACGTACGTATGTCTGTGTATATATATATATATATATATATATATAATCTTCTTATGCATATATGTGTGTATGTATGTGTGTATGTATGTATATTTGTTTATAAAGTACTTTAAATTGCTATATGTTTGCATTTTGTATTACATTCGTCTTTATCAAATTTAAATTGTTTGCTAACTGCTCAATTTTTTTAATTATTTATCATTTCCCTTTTCTCACTGCCCGCTTAACAACAGTTTTCTTTCATTTCTTTTCTTTTTGATAATTCAATTTTCAACTTAAAAATAAATGTACACAAATGGTTTTCTTTGTTGTTGGGTGAGTGTTGTTTTTTTTCTTCCGTATTTCCTTTACGTTTCCATTTATAATTGTTTTGGTAACTTTTTTAATTTAATAATAACAATGCATTTGTTTAAGTGAAGTTGCACTCGCTTTTAAATGTTTTGCATTTTTTATTATTTTTTCTTTTTAAATTCATTTAACTTATTTTTCTTAAGGTGTAGTAAACAATAAATGTTTGTATGTAAATATACAATAAGTAAAACCATAGGCATAAAAAGGTAGAAACAACAATTTCAGTTATAATTTATATGCATAAAATTACATTTTTTTACAATAAATATAAATATATATGTATGTGTATAAAAAAAGAAAACAAAAGAACATTTTAAAAATAAAAACTAATAACAGCTTATAAAAAAACTCCAAATAAACTTTGCACACTCTTTCACACATTCAGTTTGCTTTGTTTTTCATTCATTTTTTTGTGTTTGATTCATTCATTTTCGTTTTAATAAATAACTAAAATTCGGTTAACTATAAAAAGAAGTTGACACACGCCAAGACGCGACGCAGGCGCAAATGTGTGTGTGGGGCGGCGGGTAGAGATGTGCCATGCAAACGCCGCGTAAATTTTTCTATTGCATACCTAGCAGGCGCAACGTGTCTTTCAATTGAGATTCGACGCGCTTTTAATTCAATTTCTTTTGCCGGCTCTAAAGCCTGATCGTATCAGTGAGTGTAACAGAGATAAATAGATACAGAGAGAGAGAGAGAGTTTGAGAGAGGAGGCGTTAAAGACACAGAGAGTGAAAACGCGCGCGTTGTGTGAGAGCCAAAGAGTGTGTGTGTACCGTTAGATATCGGCATTTTGCTTTGTTGATGCGCTGCTGCTGCACATTTGACGCCTGCATCGCTGCAGCCTGTTCAGTTGTTTTTTTTTTTTGTTTAATCATATAATATAATCTGTGTATAATATATATATGGATTAATTATATATATATTCAGCTAATGACTACGACAAAGATGGCACGTATATAAAGACCACATACACAATCACCAGATGAGAGAGTGTGAGGCGACAATGGCGACGACAATGTACTCATAAACTTTGAGTTTAATCAACATGCGTGTGTTTGTGTGAGTGAGTGTTTCGAGTGTTCAAAGTGTTTGTGTTTGAGAGAGAGATAGAGAGAGAGAGAGAGTGAAAAAGTATCAGAAAGCGAGAGAGGAAGAGTGAGTAAAAGTCTTGTAGATTCATAAAGACAGAGAGAGTGAGAGAGACAGAGATTCAGTCGTTTTAGCTTGTTGTCTGTTTCTGTTGTTTCTTGTTGTTTTTGGTTTTTTTTGTATGAAAAGATTGTAGTAAAATATTGCTGTTTGTTTGTTTTTTGTTGTTGTAGGAAGTAGTTTTGCATTAGCTTCTTATTGGTGTTTAGCTATTTTCAAGTCGCCCTCGGCGCCACACAACGAAAGTAGTAAAATTTCTTAGAATTTTTTCAAGATTTTTTTTAGATTCTTTTTTTTTTTTGTAGATTTGTTTCGTTTTTTTTTTTTTGTTTTTTTTTAACGTTTTAATACAGAGACGAGCTTTATCTTTAAATTGTTATATAATGTTGTGTGATTTGCCTTTGCATTTCTTTTTTTTAGCAAATACATTAATTTACCTAATTTGCTTGCTTGCTTGCGGCAGCGACAGCAACGTCAACGCCAGCAGCGACGGCGGCTTAGCATTTTATTTTTGTTTCATATTTTTTTTTTATTAATTATTCAATTTGTTATATATTTTTCTTTTCTTACGTTGCTCTTTTGATATAACGTTGCACAAAAATGTTGATGATATATATGTATGTTTTGTATACTATATATATTTATATGGATGTATATAAATATATATATATAATTCTATATGGTTTAACTGCAATTTATAATTAGCTTTTGTTTTGTTTTGCTTGGGTTTTTCCTTTTCTTCCCATCTTCAATAAATGGTTCACTTTAATACCAATAAGTTAAACAAATGTTTTCGCTTTATTTGCATTATCATCTCCTTCTTCTGTTTTTGCTGCTTCTTATTTTTCTTTATCAACAACATCAACTATTATTTCTTCTACTGCTGCTTCACATTCTTCTGCTTCATCTGCTGTGTATGTGTGTGTGTTTGTTTGTTTGTTTGTTTGTATGTATATGACGCTGACGCGCTGTTGCCGCTGCTTCTATATATATATTTGATTTGCTTTCTCCCTCGACATCTAAAACTGCTCTGACTTTGCTGATGCTGCTGCGCTCTGCTGCTGCTCTGCTCTTATGCTTCTTCTTTCTCTTATTTATCTACTGATTATCCATTGATTGAATTTGCACTTGCATTGGCCGCTGCTGCTGCCGCCGCTGACAGTGTTTTTTGGCCCTCCTCCGCGGGAGATGGCGTCGCATCGCGACGCGGCGGCATCCGCTCATTGACCGCATCGAGTCCCTTGGCCTCCGCAAACGAGGTAATCTTGTGATTGGGCGAGAAGCCCTGCATGGCATTCTTGAGGGACTGCTTGCCGCCGGATAAGGCGCCCAATGGGAGGGCGCCCGTTGGTGTCAGCCCCTTAAGCTGCAGCACTGACTCCGACTCCTCGCGCAGCACGGAGAAGACGCGCGCCATTTTGCCAATGGCCCGGATCTTGTTGCGTATGACTTCCTTGCGCAGGGCCGCCTCGTCGTCCGATAGCGGCTCCTCGCTCTCCTCGGTCATGAGCTCGTCGTCGGAGCAGATGTTCAGCACGTTCACCAGCATCTCGGTGACCTTCTCGCCGACAAAGGGCAGCGACCAGGTGAACACGTCCATGAAGTTGGGAAGCCAGTAGGGATGCGGCGAGCAATTGAACTGACGGATGTTCATCACGTTGTTCTCGTATTTGAGCACAGCCGCCTTGTTGTTGTACACGTCTAAGTAGTTGGGCGCCGAAAAGATGGTGATCAGCGAGGGGAAACCGGTCGTCTGGCTCTTCCTGTACATGCGGTAGCCGGCGTCCTGCGCCTCGTGCGCCCGGATGATCGACAGCAGATTGTTGTTCTGCAGGAAATCGCAGCAGGCGGCGTAGCTGTAGAAATACGAACAGCCGCGCACCGAGTTGTGCGTGTAGAAGTCCGTGTTCTTCTCGTTGCCAAAGTCCTCGAGCGGATCGGACCAGAGCAGGTCGCACATGGGGCCAAAGGCTGGCGGCTCCTTGAAGCGATCCAGCCGCCTGATGTCCTCCAGCTCGTGGATCTCGGGCGACAATCCGCCGTGCACGCAGAGGAACTGCTGGTTCATTAAAGCCGCCAGCGGCAGGCAGTCAAACGCGTCCATGCACGCGTCGTAGACGCGCTCCGAGTATTTGATCTTGCACTCCTGCTTGAAGGTAAAGTACTCGGTCAAGTGCCGGCACTCGTGGTTGCCGCGCAGCAGGAACAGCGTCTGCGGATACGTGATTTTCAGCGACCACAAATACAGGACACACTCAATGCTGAAATAGCCCCGGTCCACATAATCGCCAAGGAACAGATATTTTGTCGTTGCCGGCGATCCGCCGATCTCAAACAATTTCATCAGATCATAGAACTGCCCGTGGATGTCACCACAGACGGTCACTGGCGCCTCAATATCGATCATTGTCTTCTCCTGCCGCAACAAAGCGGCGCCCTCCTGGATGATTCGCAATGCGGCGCTCTCCTCGATGCGTCCCTCGAGGATGAAGTGCTGCTTAAGTACGTCGTGATGTGGCTTCCCGGTGCGTGCATCGAACACATCGGCGCAGGTCAACTTCCGGCTGGGTGGAAACGGTACGCTGTCGATCACACGCTCCTTTGTGGATATTGTGCTGCGTTTTGTGGGACTCTGTGGGGCGACACCTGTTGTGGCGCCACCCGCAGTTGTTGCTGATGCCGCCGCCGCCGACGCCGCAGCTGTCCCCGTCGTTCCACCAGCATTCTTATCATGTGTGTTGTTAACGCTGCCAGCGGCAGTCGAATTTGGCTTTTGATTTTGTTGCTGCTGCTGCGCTGCTGCTGCCGCCGCTGACTGCGACGGCGACTGGCTGCTGTTGCTGCTGCTGTTGTTGTTATGTGCTAATGGCGAAGACATTTTGGATTGACTTTGATTCTGGACCAAAAGTCAATGCGACAGACGTCTCCTCCTCCACACGACGTCACTCGCCAAACGCCTAACGCGTCACACACACACACACTCCACACACACGCACACACACACACACAAGGTAGGCTTCTCTGTAACTTGGTATGAAAAATACTGCGCTCTCTCCTCAATGTTGTTGTTGTTGTTGGCTTAAACGTCTGTCGTCCTCGTTATCCTTGCGTTTCTCAAACAGTCGATAGCCTGCAATTAACATAAACAATAAAAGTCAGTAATTTGATTACATATATGTATATGTACAGTTGCGGTCAAAAAAATAGTAGTGCTGCTAAGGGCTGACACCTTCTCAGATTAAATTATCCAAGGGTTTGTTTAGCAACTTTATTAAATTTATATTTTTTTCTTATTTAATTAAAATAATTTAATTTATTTGTGTAATAATTGAATTTATTTAGCTGGAAAAAATTTAAAAGAAATTGGCGCGAGCAAATAAAAATTACTCGACAACTCTGGTCTGGCAACTCTTCGTGAAAAATGTTTTCAAAAATTTCACAATAAGTTAAAGGTTTTTTTCGGTAAAACTTGATTTACCTCAAAAGACCTATTTTGTTAATGGTTAATTTAAAAAAAATTCTGAATTCTGACTAAAAAATGTGGCATCGCTGAACCTGACTTCGAAAATCTAAATCGGACTAAGTGGCAGCATCGGACGCCAGCGGATTTAGCGCTAGTTCGTTCCGCACAAAATTATGTTGCGAATTGACCTGTGGCACAGCGAAATGAAATTGAGATGAAATTCAAGCGAAAGCGATTTCTGTGGCATCCCTGAATAATTAACAAATTTGAAACTTTGTTGTGAAGCCTTTATTTTAAATTACCGCCTTACAACGACGGATCATGGAGTCCACCAGGATTTGACATCGTTCTGGATGTATTGAGCTCCAGGAGCTCCTAACGATCTCCCAAAGATGAATATTATTGGATGGTTGATGCTTGGCAACATCTTTCTTCATATCAGACCACAAATTTTCAATACACTACATTAACTTTTTTCTATGTGAACCATTCTTTGGCAGATTTCCTGATATGCTCTGGGTCATTGTACTGTTGGAACCTCCAAATTATCGGCATATCATCCGAAAAATATGGAAGCATAATGTCCTGCAGAATTTTCACATGTTTGGGCCTATTCATTACGGTTTTGATCCAATATATGGGTCCGACCCCGTAATGGAAAAATGCGCCCAGATCGTTAGTCTCGAACCACCATGATTGACGGTCTTGCAGATGAATCTGAGCTGATATTCGGAGTTTTGTGGATACCTTACATATTGTCGAGATCCTCGACCACCAAACAAAATTATTTTGGACACATCCGACCACTAGAGGTTTCTCTATTTCTCAAGGGCCAACTCAGATGTTCCTTAGCAAACCGAAATCGCTTTTGGACAGGTATTTTTTTTAATAACGCAATTTTTTTCGGCCTTCTTTCTGTCAGATTATTATTCCGCAAACATCTAAGAATGGTTTCCACACTTTGGTCCATACCTAAGTTATTTTTTATAAGTGCTGCAGGAGCGAAAGGGTGTCGCCTTATATATCTCCCTACTTTTGTCACTAGTCTTTTGGACTTGTATCGAGGTCTTACACGTTTTATTTTTTACTTTAATAAATAAATACCAAATCAAGTGCTATTCTTGCTTAATATCCTTTATTTACACTTTTAATGCACTACTATTATTTTGACCGGAGCAAATATAGCATAGATCACGAATTTACGGAAAAACTTAAAAATGTAAGAAGCTTTTAAGTCCTATAGATACATTTCCATAAAAGCTTTTCCAACTCTATGACCTGATAAAGTCAGAAAACAAAAAACTCGTATTTAAAAACAAAATATTAAAGCTAAAGTTTTTTGCCTGGTAGCACTACTATTTTTTTTGACCGCAGCTGTATGTACAATATATTCACATGTCAACATATTTAATGAATGTATATACATATGCATGCAAGCATATACATATGTATGTATGTTTGTTTGCCAGTTTAAATGCCAGGCATTAAAAACCAATCAAAATGCTTTTTGATCGCAATTCAATTGCTAATTTCACTTTTCACGTCAAACGAAATTATCATTGCCCCATTTTTGTCAGTGTTATTATACTAGTTATCAAGTAAAACCTCAAATATTCGAACTTTATTTTTTTTTTAATTTTAAAAAGGAATTTAATGAACAAAATTGTTTGCAGTGCATTCACTTTCTTTTACATATACATATGTTTGGTAAGATTATTTAAATCATTGACATTCTGGTTGCACTTTTTCCTCTCAGTCACATTTTGACATTGGTTTCGCTTACACAGCTTCACAGTTTCGTAATAAATATTTAAGCAATACACATACGCGAATATGTTTATATGTATGTTTGAATGTATGTATCAGTGTCCACGCTGCACAACTGTTAATATGTGCACAGATTGCAGAGAAATAAAAATAACAATCAACGTTGCCTGAATAAATAATACGCTACAAATGCCAATCACTGCAGTCTGTTATACCAAAGCAGAGACACTGAATATATTCACTTTGGTTGTACAATATTCAGCCACCACACACACACACACACACACACACCCGCTGCAGACATGCCTAAACCCAAGCAGAGACAATGACTGACCGGCATATGACGTAGTCTCTCTGTATATCTTTCTCTCTCTTTAACTCTCTGGCAGGTGGTACAGGGAACCGTCCAATAAGAACAGTCGAGTTGCTCGACTATAATTTGCCCAGTATCTAATCATTTCGATTAAATTGCCAAACATTAATATAAATTTAAAGACAAAATATGTAAAAACAAGTGGGAAAGGCTATAGTCGAGCTCCCGACTATAGGATACCCGTTACTTACCTAAATAAATTAAACTTTTGTTTTTATTGCATGCTTTTAGGCATTTTAATTGCTTAAAAGCTTTAATCAGCCAGTACCACCTTTATCTTTGTCCGATCTTGTTGGGATTTAGTAGGATGATAGGTAATAATAATAGCTAACGTTCACCGTTTAAAAAAACCTAATATTTTGAAAACTGTGCGTGTGGTGGATTTTCGCGATTTACGGAGGCGGAAAGGGGCGTGGCAAAATTTTGAAACAAACTTGACCTGCGTGGGGTTTATAGAAATCTGTGTGCAAAATTTGGTTTCTCTAGCTCTTATAGTCTCTGAGATCTAGGCGCTCACACAGACGGACAGACGGACGGACGGACAGACGGACAGACGGACAGACGGACGGACGGACAGACGGACATGGCTATATCGACTCGGCTGTTGATGCTGATCAAGAATATATATACTTTATAGGGTCGGAGATGCTTCCTTCTCCCTGTTACATACATTGCAACGAATACAATATCCCCTTTTACTTATTTTTAATAAGTAACGGGTATAAAAAATGTTTAAAATGTAACAGAAATTCGGGTGCGGAATCGCAGGTGAAGACTCTATCAAACATATCCAAAATAAATTTTTGATCGCAATTTGCTTCTACTTATTTCTTTACATTTTTTCATGAACCACAAACAAATAAAGAAAATTTAATGAATAATAATGATATATAATAAAAAAGAGAAAGACAAATATGATAAACACCTTAAGCAAGGCAAGCAAGGCACTCCAACTCTCTGGGATTAGGGTGTCCGACACTGTCAAAAAATTACAAGTCAGCTGGACTGCATCTCACACAGTTGGAATCGTGATAACATAAACATTAAAGCTGGCAAAGCTTATTCATGCTTATTACAGTACCTGCACAAAAACAAACATTAATTGGTATGCATGTGTTTGTGAACACAAGAAAGAAAAAGAGCCGCCCACTTAATTGCCAATACAAATGTATGTATGTACACATGTATACGTATACAACTAGGTCGCTTTGGCTATTGTTGTTGTGGCTTTGTTGCGGTTTCGTCGCGCAGCAATTTAAATTTTAATGGTTCATTCGAATATGTATGCACACAGGTATTTACATAAGTATGTATGTATATATGTACACATGTATGTAAGTATGTTTGTAAATGAGAGCTTGTTAATAATCGAATCAGTGATAAGCACGCATACATTGTTAAAAGTCCGTTTAACAAGTAAAGTGCATAAACCATTTGGCAAACAGTTGCAACTCTACTAAATGCCAACACCTCCCTACCACCCTACCCACCACATCTTCGCACGCACCGTCAACGTCATCGTCAGCTTAGAGGTGAGTTTTAAAAATACGCACGCGTGCTGTGGGTGTGTGTGTGTTTCTATGTGTTTGTGTGTATGTATAAGTGTGCCTCTTAATGCAAATGAGAGGAAACCGTTAAAGCTTAATACAAAGCTTTAAGTGCTTGTAAGCACACAAAAAGTGCATATCAAGTTGAATGCGCGTTTTCCTGCACTTTACTATTAAATTGATATTTTTTTTTATCGGCACATTAAAATAATTGAGTTTAATCCAGTTTCGAAACTAGTTCACAAAGCACTTTGATCTTAATTTAATAAATAACTAACATTGAATATAAACAATTCCAATATAAATTAGTTTGTTATTAATATACGACAGGCATGCTTCTCGATGTCACATCTTATTAATTTTTGTTTGACACGATTTTTTGTATTTTTGTCATCATGGTATAGAACCGGTTCCAACTGGGCTCAAAGCCAATTCGAGCCCGGCTGCAAACTGGTTCAAGTTCGCTTGAGAAAACTGGTTAAGAATTCGTGCCAAATGTCGTCAATAAATAATTTTCTGACTACTAATTATAAAAGCAATAATACTAGTTCAACTAGTTCGTCATCGAAAGCTTTTCAAAAAAAAAAATATATATGTCTGGGAATTCTAATATCGATAGCAAAAAATTCATATACTACTGTGGGTAAAAAGTACCGGGAATTTGTTTATAAATCAAAAAGTTTCGTTTTTTTTTTCAAAATAAAATCCCCTCCCGATATTATGCACTTAGGCCAATGTTTTTTCCAATCCTCGATGCAAGCCAAAAAGCAAGAGCACATTTGGCGTCGTACAAAACTAATCGCAACTTAAACACTAATGAATATTGTATCTTTTTGCACAGATGTTAATGACAGTAGTGCCAACCTGAAAGTACAAACATTTGCTCCAATCGGAATCCCAAAATTTTTTAAATTCCATTATTTTTAATTATCAAAGTTAGTTTGTTTTATTTTACCTTAGCCCTTTCTTATCTATACGATAAAATCTATAAAAGAGCACTGATCACTTTTTTTCTTCTTTTGCCGGCCAGCGAAACAAGCAGAAAATTGAATTGAAGTTAAAAAAAAATACAATTCCCTTAATTACTTGAAAATGGAAAAACATATGAATATTGTCTAAGTCCTTATTTTAACAGAATCGGTCGAAAATCGAATTTTCGCATGAAAATCACTTCCGGTTCTCAAATCATTTTAAATAAATTATATAAAATCTATTTAAATATAATTTCATATTAATATGTTATAGGGTTCTGTAGAGTATTAAATCTTTGACGTGCAGAAGATAACTTTCCTTTAGTTTACTTTCGGGCTTATTTAGCTTTGCTTTGCAAGGTGTGGAAACATAAAGCTTAAAGTTCTCTAACAGACATGTTTTTATAAACACACACATGCGCACACACACTCATTACTGTGAACTTGTCACAAACAAAAGGTTGAGAGTTTCTACATAAATTTCACAACATTAAATTGGCAACGTGCGTATGCAAATTTATGTGTCCCACTGTCCCCCTCTTGTAACTGTCTGTGAGTTTATGTGTGCTGATATTTGAATTATTAAACAAGTTTCAGCAGCAAAGTGAAAACAACATTTTATCAGTGCCTACACGGGCTAATTTCCATGCATATATTCCATTTGTTTGTTCATTGTTAAGTTTTTATTGCTGTGCGCATATTTTTGCGTTTACACGATCGCAGAGGCACATGGTTGGAGTACACCTTGCACTTGTTGTTGTTGTTGCTGTACTAAGTAAATTTTCGACATTCCTCCTGCCGCAACACGTTGCCGATGGAACCGATACAGGAAGGCCAAGACCACAGAACAACAACACCAACAACAACAATAACAATAATTATACAAACAATATAGTATATGGACCCAGATGCGTGCGGTTGTGGGTGAGATGTGCGAAGAGGGCTGGTGAGCAGTGGCTGTGGCTGGTAATTATACCCTATGGAAATTTTGAAGAAATGGGGAGTGACAACTATCAAAAAAAAGAAATAAAAATGTGAGATCATAAAACTAGAAACTCGTAATTGGCATATGTAAATTAAAAAAATCAAAAACATTTGGGAATGTACATATATAGTACATATATCAGAAAAAATATATTTTATAACGGTCACAGGGTCAAAATTATACACTATTTGAAAAGAAAATTCTACCGGAGTCAGAAATATTAAAGATACTTTTTGCTAATAGTAATTGACTACATTTTTTCTCATTTTTGTGCTGCTGTTTATTTTTTTTCAATTCTCTAGTTTTTGCGTTATTTCGAAGTGCCTCTAAATGGCGACTTTATTCAGAAAAATTTCAATTCCTGGTCTTAAAATGTATCTTATCACGGAATTAAATCAGCTGATTGAATTTAAACTCCTAATAAACTTGTCGCTTATATGGGACTAACTCATGAAAGGGTTAAAATTGCAGCATAAACAAAGAAGTTATTGAAGAAACGAACTTCCCAAACCGAAACTGGCGCCATCTAGCGCTCGTAGCTAATAAGTCATGAATGAGTGCGGATACGTATTATCCTATTTCTGAAGTGCACACGATGTACATATCTCGCAACCGTCTGTTTTTTATGTTTATTTCTGCCAAATATGTTTTTTTTATAAATTTAATTTTAAGTTTCAATATAAGAGTATGTGTGTGTGTTTGCACATTTGCTTGGTAATTAAAAAGCAATTATGCAATTAAATTATTTTATTCTTTTGTTAATTCGAAACGTAAGTCCACACGTCTTTCTTCTTCTTTGATTCTGAAAAGGCAGGCAATGACTCAGCTGTTGCTGATTTATTTGCCAAATTTGTTCAATCCACCTATTCCCCTATTCTTTCACCTAATTCTCCATATCCCAATAACATTAGTTCATCTTCGTTTATTTTTGCTCCCTTCATCTCCGCATCTTCCCTATCATCAGCTATTAGGTGCATTAAAATGTCCTACTCTCCTGGACCTGATAATATCCCAAGTTTAGTATTGAGAGAATTCAGTACTTCTTTACTTTATCCTTTACTTAGACTCTTTAATCTTTCAATTACCACCGGGGTATTTCCATATCTTCGGAAAGAATCTTTTATCGTACCCTTGCATTAAAAAGGTGGTAAGTCTGATATATCTAATTACAGAGGTATTGCAAAGTTGTCGGCTATTCCAAAGCTTTTTGAGAAAATTATCTCAGCAAATTAGCAAAAATTTGTCATCTCCCCCTTTCAACATTGATTTAGAGATGGCAAAAAAAAATTTATTAATCGATTATTGTAATCAAATGATTAATCGCATCCTTGAGATTATTAATCGCAATAATTCGCGATTAAATTAAAATAATCGATTAATCAAATGATTTTAATATTAGAAAAAGATTCGCGATTTGTGATATTTTTCCTATGTGAAAGAATGCCATTTTACACCACCAATAATAAATAAGTACATAAAAAATAACATTAATTATTATGCATGATTTTGTTTAGTTAATAGAAAATTTAAAAATAGTAGTTTTGACAGGCAAGGGGTCGTTAATCTTTTTCTCTTTGCGGTTGCAGTAGCACACGCCTTTGAGAAAAGGCTCTCTGGCTAATATTTTCATACTTTACAAATTTTCGGCACCATGATAAATGTGAAATTAGTGATGCAATTATTTTGGCATTTAATCGATTATTCATTCAATTAATCGCAACCCATTATTCGATTCGATTAAATTGAAAATTGGCACAAATTAATCGAATATTGCATATCATATGATTAATCGTGCCATCCCTACATTGATTTAGCAAGTGTCGGTCTACTACCACCAACTTGTTGGAAATGCAAACTGATGTCATTTATACTGATTTCAGTAAAGCATTTGACTCAGTGAATCATGATCTTTTACTTTTTAAACTTTAAACTCGCATACTAATGACTAAACTTTAATCTACATATTTCTATATTATTAACGTTGCTAAGGCGTGCTTGGATTCATAAAGCGCTGGTCGAAGGAATTTAACGATCCTTTCACTATCAAACTCCTTTATGAATCCCTTGTACGTCCTATTCTCGAATACTGCTCATGTATATGGTCCCCTCAATATAAGAACAATGAGGTCCGTATTGAGTCAATCCAAAAACAATTTCTTCTCTTTGCTCTATGTAGTTTAAATTGGGACCCCAATCTTCGCCTACCCTCTTATTCCAGTAGACTTTTACTTTTAAACCTTCCTTCACTACGACATAGACTCTTCTTTTCTTTTAAGTAGTCTTTACTTCTCTGTTCCTTGTAGAATTCTAGACACTTTCTTTCATTATCTCTTCCTATTTGCACCACTGATTATACTTTGCACCATCCTTTTCGTGTTTTATGCACCTGTTATAACTTTCTTTTTCATGTGTTCTCTTTGGAACACACTCTGTCTTCTATTAAGCTTTCTATTCTCTGTCACCTTAGGTCAATTTCTGGCCAACTCTAACTTGGCGTATTACACTTCCTATTCATAGTCTTTCCCATATTCTTCTTTATTTTTTTGATCTTAATACCTTTGTCTTTACACTATTTTTTGACCTCCTATCTTTTTCTACTTCCTATGAAATTTGCAACCACCCCCAGCTGTGAACAGGGGCATAGCTTGCCGGACCGGCTAATAAACTTCCCCCATCGGGTTGCATTTTTCATCCTTACTCTACCTATAATATTAATATTAACTATAATATTAAGTTTATTGCTCCACTTTTCCTATCCAGAATTAGGCCCTAATAACGCCACTGACAGACCTTGGCTGTGAACAGGGGCATTGCTCGCCGGACTGACAAATAAAATTCCCCCATCGTGTCGGTGGCGTCATTAGACTAAACTTGTAAACTCATTTAGGCTTCCTTTTCTTTTTAAATTCTTATATAATTGTAATATTTATTGTATATTTATATTGTATTTGTTAATTAACTAGAGGCAGCAATCTTCGCTTTAAATAAATAATTAAAAATATTAATCGTTGTGAATTCTTGCGAACTTGCATACGAATGAAAATACTAGTTAAATTGTACGGCAACTCTGAGCATGAGGAGAAAAGGAGAATGGAGGAGGTTGAAGATTTTCCTCAGCGTGCAG